>JACEHZ010000571.1:0-516839 GCA_017893485.1 Hemerocallis citrina
GCCCTCCCCTCAAGTTGCCGAAGCCCGCACTCCGAGTCGCCCAGATAAGGGCAAGAAAGTGTTTGGTCGAGATACGATCGTGGAGGATCCGAAGCGCATGGGGCCGTTTGGCAGGTTGCCGGGACCACTGACTGGGCTTCACAGAGTTCGAGAACTTCCGGAGGAACATGCCGAGCGTACTGTTCACAGGAGGGGGAGGACTTTGATGAGAATGAGGCAAGGGAGACGACCGAGGCTGATGAAACGGTGTCTATCCTCAGCGAAGAAGACTTGGCAGTGATCCGGCATTGTTTCCACATTCCGGAGGAGTACGAACTTTTGCTGCCGGTCCCGGGGTTAGGGCCAACTCGCCGTTGCCAGTGACTATGTGTTGCTGGCCGGTTGATGCCTTTATCGCCGAGGCTCGGCTACCTCTCCATCCGTTCGCGACTCTTGTTCTTAGGTGGTTTGGGGTCAGCCCCATCCAACTTATGCCGAACGCGTAGAGAGTCATCAATGGTTTCATACTTCACTGCCAAGCCGCTGGGATCGAGCCGGAGCTGAGTGTACTTCGGAAAATCTACCGGCTTCATCCAGTGAACCGGTCGGAGTTTCGGTATTACTTGGCCCCAAGACATGGTGGTAGGCTCGTTATATGCCCCGACTCCATAAAGCACTGGCGTGATAAGTTTTTGATAGTGCGGAGTGCGGAGGCCTGGCCTATTCCCTCTAGTTGGGTGGAGGAGGTGCCGAAGAGGTTGAAGGCGCTGCCAAAGCTTCGCCCCGAAGCGGAAGAGGCAGTTCGGACACTTCTTGATTGGTCGAAGTACGATTGGCAGCTGAGAAGAATGTTCTATTCAGGGGGGGGCTCTGTCGCGTAGATCCCAGTACGCGGCTTCTCCTATGTTTCCGTCCTTTCTTTTTCATACTTCACTATTTACGACTTGTATTTCGTTAACAAACTTCATTTTTAATGCAGAGGCAATAGACTACGAGGCTGTGCTGGCATTGAGGGCTGATCTTGCTAGCAAGGCGCCGAAGAAGCGCAAGAGGGTGGCCACCAAGTTGCCGACCGCAAAGGCTCCGAGGGTTACGGAGGTGGTCAAGGAGGTGGGGACCCTGGGGAGCCCGACCGTGGCCGAAGGAATTGCCTCGGCGTCAACCAAGGTTGGTGACTTTCCGATCGCCGCAGCCCTCAAGATGGCGACGCCCCGTGACAGTGGTGGTCGAGGAGCTCCTGACCGAGGAGCATAAGAAGATCCATGTTCCGAACTGGCAGGTTTGAAAACATGACGGGTTACCTGGGCGACTCCGTGGTGAGTATGCAGGTGAATCAAGCACCTGGCCGACGCCGAAGGATCGAGCCGCCTTGGAAGGCCGGGCTGGCAGGTGAAGATGTCATCGAGATTGCTCGTTCGGCGGTCTCGGTAAGTGTTGAATTTTTGCCTTCATTGGTTTTTCTTATGTCTAATTTCTCTAACTCTTTAAAACACCTTGTTTTCTATCGCAGATCATCGTCCACTTTGGTCACCTCTCGGAGAGGTTGACGGCTCTGGAGAAAGAGCTGAAGCAGGAGGCCGACCGAGCTCGAACGGATAAAGCTCGCATGGGGAACCGAGCTCGACAAGCTCAGGGTCGAGTTTTAGGGGAGGATGACGAGGTTCGAGTACCTTGAGGGCCCTGGACGCGAAGCTGGAGGGCGACCTTCTTCGCCAGAAGGAGGAGGCGGCCAAACAATTGGCCGAAGCGACGGAGGCCAAGGCTGCGCGGTGAAGGAGGCCGAAGAGGCCACTATGGTGAAGGCACAAGGCTTCTCGGCCCCCAAGAACATGGCCAAAGCCTATGCCGACGCCCCTCGCCCGGGTGTCGAGGCATACCCCAAGGTGGACTGCTCGGGATGGAGGTTGTTCCCGGGCCACGTCGAAGGCTTCGACCCCTGAGTCGGAGGGAGAAGAAGAAGAAGAAGGGGATGACGAAGTCGAGCCTTGAGGTTAAGGTCGTCGGTGAGGTCCAGGGGTCGTGGTCACGCTGCTGGCAATGGTGACCCCTTCAGGGACGTCGGCCCCCACCCAATCTCGCCGCCCCGGGAAAGAGTCACGCCCTGACTTCGCTTGCTTTTCTTTTTCCTTCTGCCCTTTTTGAGTTTTTAGATGTAATGCCTAATCGCAGACTGACCACCACTTTTTTTTTTGTAATGAATGAAAAACATCCTTTGGGTTCGACTCCGCGTCTCTCTGTCATATCTTTCTCAAAAAAATCTTGAAATTTGGCTAAGTGTAGGGATTCGGCTAAGTGTTGAAAATTTGTTGTTTGATTCGATTTCTTTTCAGCTTGCGGAGGTGACTCAAAACCGTCGAGCCCTACTCGCTTGGGGGAAAGTGCTCGTCCCGAGGTTGGCTTAGGGGCGACGAGGCTGTGCTTGACGAGGTGCCGAGAGCGGCTCTATGAAGTCGAGCTGGGGTTGCGCAGGCCGTAGCGAGCGGAACCACCTGCAAACTCATCCTGGGTCGGCGGGACCATTGAGATTCAGGCGACTGGATGAGCAGGTTCACCGAGATGGCCCCCTTAGGAGAGGACGATGGTTCATCGACCGCCTTCAGTTACGGCCTTACGGCCTCAAGTGCATTCGCCATACTTTATCGAAAATAACAGCGGAGAGGGATCGATCTGCTCTCTGAGATTCATCACTTGCAAACGGTAGAGACGGACCTTCGAACGGAGGGAGAGGATTGACGGCAGAGGTGGCCAAACTGACAACCGAGCGTGACGAACTGACGGCCGAGGTCGACGCACTGAAGAGAGCCACGGTGGACAAGAGCATCGAAGTCACTCAATCTCCGCCATCTTATTGCCAGTCGCTCTGGCTTCCCGAGCTCCGCAATACCTCCTCGCTTCGAGGGTCGATGTAAAAGATGACTCTCTGAGGAGCAGATCTCAGACATGGAGGCGGAGGTGGCCTCGCCTCAGACCGCATTCGGGGCACGATCAATGTTTGGAGCACTTTGTGTACTCGTGCGGAGAGCGAGCGGGGCATTACGTTTTATGAGCTCGCGACCCGTTCGCCCATCGGCCAACCTAGTCCGGGGATGCACAAAGCGGGTTTGCATTTCATCGAGCGGAGCATCTGTCAGAGCGACTGTTAGGAGTAGTGCCGAGGACACGTCTCAATTCGTCGGTTTGGGGTCGAGTTCCGAAGGCAAACGTCGCCGCCCTCGAGTGTCCTTGAAGCGGAACATCCCTGCGCCAAGGAGGCGTTGAAGATCTTGTTTTTAAGGCATTTGTATTTAGTCTAAGCGTAACAAGCCAGCATTATAATCTTTGCTTTTAATGCCTTGTAATCTGGTTGTAAGGAAGAATCGCCTTGTATTGGTCTCCCCACTCTTAATGATGTTTCTTTCTTAGACTTGCGCATTTTTAGTGGCCCTGTGTGGTTGTTTTTGTTTGTGACTGTCTTCATCGTGCCTGAGGTCCCCGAGCTGGTCTTCTGCTCATTGGGGGTCAGCGTTATGAGCGTTCGGCAAGGCGGTGCCGAACTCTGGCTTCGTTCATTTAATCTCGTGAATTTGTAAGATGAGTGATCCTTATGCGGCAGAGGGGTAGCCTCCGCTTCTGCCTGTTGCTCCCGAAGGGCCTGTCTTTCTTGCTCGCTTAAGGGCGAGCTCGTGAAGCAGGGCCAAGCCAAGTATTGGACTGGGAACTATCGTTGGAGTTGTTCAACGGTTGTGGGAGCAATTCCGAATTGCGAACTACTTCTAGCTCGCTTAAGAGCGAGCTTGCGAAGTAGAATCGAGCCAAGTGTTGGACTCTGAAACCATCGTTAGAGTTGTTCAAACGGTTGTGGGAGCAATTCTGAATGGTGACCCACTCCTAGCTCGCTTAAGAGCGGAGCTTGCGGAGTAGAATTGAACCAAGTGTTGGA
This sequence comes from Hemerocallis citrina, assembly GCA_017893485.1. Classification (NCBI taxonomy): domain Eukaryota; kingdom Viridiplantae; phylum Streptophyta; class Magnoliopsida; order Asparagales; family Asphodelaceae; genus Hemerocallis; species Hemerocallis citrina. The sequence continues at coordinate 3,899 of JACEHZ010000571.1, forward strand.
CTCCGAAACCATCGTTAGAGTTATTCAACGGTTGTGGGAGCAATTCCGAATGGCGAACTGCTTCTAGCTCGCTTAGGAGCGAGCTTGCGAAGTAGAATCGAGCCAAGTATTGGACTCTGAAACCATCGTTAGAGTTGTTCAACGGTTGTGGGAGCAATTCCGAATGGCGAACTACTTCTAGCTCGCTTAAGAGTGAGCTTGCGAAGTAGAATCGAGCCAAGTGTTGGACTCCGAAACCATCGTTAGAGTTGTTCAACGGTTGTGGGAGCAATTCCGAATGGTGACCCACTCCTAGCTTGCCTTAAGAGCGAGCTTGCAGAGTAGAATCGAACCAATGTTGGACTCCGAAACCATCATTAGAGTTATTCAAACGGTTGTGGGAGCAATTCCGAATGGCGAACTACTTCTAGCTCGCTAAGAGCGAGCTTGCAAAGTAGAATCGAGCCAAGTGTTGGACTCCGAAACCCATCATTAGAGTTGTTCAACGGTTGTGGGAGCAATTCTGAATGGTGACCCACTCCTAGCTCGCTTAAGAGCGAGCTTGTGGAGTAGAATCGAACCAAGTGTTGGACTCCAAAACCATCGTTAGAGTTATTCAACGGTTGTGGGAGCAATTCCGAATGGCGAACTGCTTCTAGCTCGCTTAGGAGCGAGCTTGCGAAGTAGAATCGAGTCAAGTGTTGGACTCCGAAACCATCGTTAGAGTTGTTCAACGGTTGTGGGAGTAATTCCGAATGGTGACCCACTCCTAGCACACTTAAGAGCGAGCTTGCAGAGTAGAATCGAACCAAGTGTTGGACTCTGAACCATCGTTAGGGTTGTTCATAGTTGTGGGAGCAGTTCCGAATAGCGACCTACTTCTAGCTCGCTTAAGAGCGAACTTGCGAAGTAGAATCGAGTCAAGTGTTGGACTCCGAACCATCGTTACGGTGAAGAGTGAAAGCAGAGAGATGCAAACATTTTTACAAGTAAAATATGAAAAAGCTTTATTTATTGATGACTAATGGTCGGCTGATTCTAAAGTTGCGAGCCGTTATTACAAGAGAGAAATAAAGGAAAAATACAAGTAAAAGGAGAGGAACGGTTCGACATCCCAGAATACTTAGAGAGGCGTTAGTGCTTTCTCTTGGTATTTCAAAAGATGGTCGGCATTCCAAGTTCTGGGGATCTCTCTGCCTTCGAGGTCTTCAAGTCTGTATGTCCCTGGGCCGAACTACTTTGGCGATCTTATAGGGTCCCTTCCAATTTGGAGCTAGTTTGCTCTTCTGACCAGGAAAAGAGATGGCTAACTTTCTGAGGACCAAGTCCCCTTCTTTGAGGTCAGTAGGACGGACTCTCTTATTGTATGCCAACTCGATCCTTCTTCAGTAGCTTTGTTGACGAATGGCAGCTCTTTCTCGGATCTCATCAATCAGGCCTAGATTTGCTCGGAGCTCTCTGGCATTTTGTTCTTCTTCATAAGCCATTAGACGAGGAGAGGGTATATGTTGTCAATCTAGTTACCTAAATAAATGGATAAAACTAGACACAAATTAAAACCTCGTAAGTGCACGAATCGTTTATAGAAGCGTAGCAATAGCAAGGGTCGATCCCACAGAGATTGTAGACTTTAACTTACCAACCAATAAAAAGAATAAGAATCATAAAGAGTTGTTCTAAAGGTCTAAAAGAAGTAAAACGATCAAAACTAAATTAAGAAATGCTGAATCACAAATGTTTATGAAGTAGTTGGGTTTAGATCTCCACCAATAGTCAGTAATGCTAAGTTACCTTCTGAACTTCTTCTTATTACTCATGTTTGTTCTCTTCAAGGGCATGGTATCTACTCCTTAAAGTAATGTTTCCCTAAGCCGAGAATTAGGCATGGTATCTACTCTAATTCGTTTCTTTCATCAAGTATTTAGCATGGTATTTACTAAGTTGCACTTAATGAAAACATAAGAACAGTGGAAACGAACAAACACTCAAGGTTCTAGAAATTGGTATCAGATCTAGATCCCTTAAGTTGATCAAACCAAGAACCCCTAAGGATTTCCTTGTTACAAGTTACGGGCACGAGATTCGGGTCGTCTCAATATGCTCATATAACAGATTCAGATAAATGGTAATGCAAACTTGATATTCTCAAGTTCTGTATGTCAGTCGACTGGCTCTCACCTCAGTCGACTGCTCTCAGAACTTGAGAACAAGTTTGATTATCATCAATCTATATCAATTCAATCAGATTCAATCAATAAGTAAAATAGAAGAATTCAGAAGAATATAACACTACATAACTACGGCTTCAATCTACCCAACTATGAAATTAGTTCTACATAATAATACTTTTATTAATAAACAAGTTTGAATACATGGTTAACATAAAAGAAATAGAAAGAGAAGGGATAAACTGATGTAGTTCGGTCAGATAGGTCGGCTGGCTGTCACACAGTCGACCGGCCGTTCTTTTCTTAATGCTTGATCTCCTTTCTTCTTCTTTGATGCTGATAAAGTGCTTCTTGTTGATGACTCTGGAACTCTGCGATTCGGTGATTCAGGAACGTGGAAGTCTCCCGAATAATGCTTCTTGGTTGGTATTTATAGAACACGGCTAGAGAATTAGGGTTTGCACTCTTCTTTTTATAGAAAAGTCCTTTTCTTTTATTTATTTCCTCCCTCGTCGCTCTGCATATTATTTCTTTCTCTTTTCTTCTATTCTTCCTTTTCTGTTCTGATTTGGATTAGATTTGGACGAATCTTCAAATATCTTATCTTTTAACTCTGCCGCCTACCAGTCGACTTGTCTTCGAACCAGTCGACTGTGTCCGAGACTTCTGAAGATTTCATAATTGATCATCCAAGTCGACTGTTCTGTGGAGTAAGTCGACTGCACCGAGCGGCTGTGAAAATCAACTTCTCTGGCCAGTCACCTGTTGTAATGGACAGTCGACCGATGATCTGCAGTTTTCTGTGTATCATCCTTAAAATCCTGAATCTGCTTCGTTTCTCTGTTTTAGGCTGTTTCCTATGGAAAAGAGAAAATAAGAGTTAAATACCACATATAGAGCTTTTAAATGTCTAATTGCATTAAGATTATTGCTCTAAAATGTGAATAATATTGTGTTCATCAAATACCCCCAAACTTAGATTTTGCTTGTCCTCAAGCAAACTAGAATTATGAACAAGGGGAATAATAATAATAATAGACTCAACCACCAAGAATTCTTATTATGTGAGCATCAACATAAAAAATATAAACAATTTCAGATAAAGTAAAACTAACCATACCTACTTTCTCCAGTGCAATTATTTGTTCATAATCCCCAAACTTAATCATATTTGTCATGCAACTAATGTAGTTATAGTATGCAACTACTCAATCTGTGATTATCCCTTTTCTCTACTACAAACAGAGTAGTAAACTAGAGTTTTTTTTTTTTTTTTTTTTTTTTTTTTTTTTTTTTTTTTAGTGATGACATTTTTAGTCTCTTCTCTAAAGTTGTCACTTGCCTTTTGACGCGAATGCGAAACATTTGTGATGAATCCACCCGGTTACTCAACAAGTTACAAACTTTAAGTGCTTTGCATACTCATATTTCAAGTTGCCGTTTGACGTAAAAGTAAACATTGGTGATGAATACCCCTAGTTACTAAGCAACTCAAAACATTGGAGTAGATTGACTTTATTCATTTTTTTTTTGTTTTAATTTTTATTATTTACTCTTATTTACTTAAACTCTGTTTAGGACTAGATCAAAGGGAATAATCACTAGAAAAAGCATCACAATTGTTTATTATGTATAATCGCATGACTCATACAATTTTGTAAGGGAATATGAAACTCAATAATCCTAAAGTAAATAAGTATCCTTACTCTTACTTTATAAGAAATTGTTTTATTCTAAAAAAGACTCAAAGACTCAAAAGATTCTAAATGTAATTAACTACCCCCAAGCTTAGATGGAACATTGTCCTCAATGTTCGAAAGAGAATTAAAAATAGGCATGTGTCACCATCTAGTAAGGAGAGACTGAAAATAAAAGATGAAAATGAATAACAAAAAGAAAATAAAGGGAAAGTGTAAATACTCCCCTGAACAATTGGGTTGCCTCCCAATAAGCGCTGTGTTTTCTGTCTTCAGCTAGACATGATGAGTTCATGTGATGTATTGAATGGTTTGAAGATTCACATCTTCCTCGTGCGGCTCTAAACTCATCTCAATGTATGGCTTTGCCCTATGCCCGTTCACCTTGAATGTTTGATTTTTCTCTTTGCTGTGAACCTCCAATGCGCCATGTGGAAAGACTTTTGTAACAATGTATGGCCCATACCATCTTGACATAAGCTTGCCTGGAAAAAGTCTTAATCTTGAGTTGTATATCAATACCTTCTGTCCTTCATAAAACTCCTTCCTTGCTAACTGTATATCATGGTACAACTTGGTCCTTTCCTTGTACAATTTTGCATTTTCATAAGCGTCAAGCCTCAACTCTTCAAGCTCGTTCAGTTGCAATCTTCTTTTGTCACCTGCTTGTTTCATATCAAAATTGAACCTTTTGATGGCCCAATAGGCTTTGTGTTCCAACTCCACTGGTAGATGACAGGCTTTTCCAAAAACCAACCGGTATGGTGACATGCCAATGGGTGTCTTGTATGCTGTTCGGTAGGCCCATAATGCATCATTCAAGCGCAGCGACCAATCCTTCCTCCTTGTGTTGACTGTCTTTTCCAAAATGCTCTGGATTTCTCTGTTGCTAATCTCCACCTGCCCACTAGTTTGAGGGTGATATGGGGTGCCCACTCTATGTGTGATACCATATTTCTTCATCAAAGAAGCAAATGGAAAGTTATTGAAGTGGCTCCCTCCATCACTAATTATTGCCCGTGGTGTACCAAACCTAGTGAAAATGTTCTCCTGCAAAAACTTGACAACAACTTTGTGATCATTAGTTTTTGAGGGGACAGCCTCGACCCATTTAGACACATAATCCACACCCACAAGAATATATAAATAACCAAATGAGTTAGGGAAGGGACCCATGAAGTCGATTCCCCAAACATCAAAAAGCTCGATTACTTGGATGTTTTGCAGTGGCATTTGATTTCTAGAAGAGATATTGCATGTCCTTTGGCATTTGTCACAAGTCTTGCAAAAAGAAAAGGCATCTTTGAATAACTTAGGCCAATAAAAACCAGATTGTAATACCTTGAGTGCTGTTCTTTTTGGTCCAAAATGTCCTCCACATGCATAATGGTGGCAATGTTGTAGAATACTTATTTGCTCTTCTTCTGCCACACATCTTCTTATAATTTGATCAGGGCAGAATTTGAACAAATAAGGATCATCCCAATAATAGTGCCTGCTCATAGCCACCAGTCTCTTTCTTTCCTGACTTGTCATACCTGGAGGAAAAACATGAGCAGTGAGATAATTTACAATATCTGCAAACCAAGAAAAATATGAGCAGTGAGATACCAGTCGACTGGTCCTGCTACCAGTCGACTGTCCCGGTGATATGTTTATTTCAAATAGATGTTCATCTGGGAAATTTTCATTAAGTGGGGGCACAACTCTCTCTTCCTCATGCAGTAGTCTGGACATGTGATCTGCCACAACATTGTCACTTCCTTTCTTGTCTCTAATCTCAAGATCGAATTCTTGAAGCAACAGCACCCATCTGATCAACCTAGGCTTAGCATCCTTTTTCGCAAACAAATATCTCAAAGCAGCATGGTCAGTGAAAACAATAACTTTAGAACCAATTAAATATGATCTAAACTTCTCTACAGCAAAAATAACAGCTAACATTTCTTTTTCAGTAGTGGAATAATTTAGCTGTGCTTCGTTTAGAGTTCGAGAAGCATAGTAAATAACATGGGGTACCTTATTGATTCTCTGACCTAAAATAGCCCCTAAAGCATAATCACTCGCATCACACATGAGCTCAAAAGGGTGGCTCCAATCTGGTGCCATGACAATAGGTGCAGAAATGAGAAGATTTTTTAATGTAATAAAAGCATTTGTGCACTCTTCTGTCCATGCAAACTCAACATCCTTAGCTAACAAATCACAAAGGGGTTTGGAGATTTTTGAGAAATCTTTTATAAATCTTCTATAGAACCCTGCATGCCCAAGAAAACTCCTAACACCCTTGACTGTAGTGGGGGGAGGTAGTTTTGATATGATATCAATTTTTGCCTTGTCCACCTCTATGCCCCTTTTTGACACCACATGTCCTAAGACAATACCTTGTTGCACCATAAAATGGCACTTTTCCCAATTCAGCACTAAATTGCATTCTTCACATCTCTTAAGCACAAGCTGCAAATGGTTAAGGCATTCATCAAAACAAGATCCAAAAACACTAAAATCATCCATAAATACCTCGATGAACCTTTCCACCATGTCTGAAAATATACTCATCATGCATCTCTGAAATGTAGCTGGTGCATTGCACAATCCAAAGAGCATCCTCCTGTATGCAAAAGTACCAAAAGGACATGTAAAAGTGGTCTTTTCTTGATCTTCTAGAGCAATAGCAATTTGATTATAGCCACTATAACCATCTAAAAAACAATAATGACTATATCCTACTAATCTTTCTAACATTTGATCAATAAAAGGAAGAGGGAAGTGATCTTTCCTGGTTTCGTTATTCAGCTTCCTGTAGTCAATGCATACCCTCCATCCTGTAGTCACTCTTGTCGGGATAAGTTCATTTTCTTCATTCTTTACCACTGTGACTCCACTTTTCTTAGGCACCACATGTATAGGACTTACCCATTTGCTGTCTGAGATAGGGTAGATGATGCCAACATCTAGTAGCTTCAGAATTTCTGCTCTTACTACTTCCTTCATGTGTGGGTTCAGCCTTCTCTATGCCTCTCTGCTTGGTTTTGCGTTGTTTTCAAGGAGGATTCTATGCATGCATTTGGATGGACTTATTTCCTTGATATCTGCAATGGTCCATCCTATTGCACTTTTGTGTTCTCGTAGTACCCTCAGCAACTTATCTTCTTCCTGTGCACTTAAGTTTGCAGGAATTATCACTGGTAGCGTCTGGTTCTCGCCCAAATATGCATGCTTCAAATGGTCAGGCAGCTGCTTCAGCTCTTTGTCTGGAAGTCTCGGTGCAGTCGACTGGTTCTATCCACCAGTCGACTTGTCTGCAGAAACAAAAATGTCATCAGTCACCAATTTTTCAAACACAGGTGCAAACTTACCTGAGTATGACTTTGGAGTTTTAAGGTGATGTACTGTCTCTGCCATCCCCCAGTCATCATATTCCTGTTCAACATTAGATAATGTTAGAGATTGTGTAATTGCGGCTTGTAGTGGTTCTATGCTATGTACCTAAAATGTTTGATCAACAATCTCCTGCACCACATCAACATTATAGCATTCGTGATCATCATGTGGTAATTTTAGTGCATCAAACATTTTAAATTCAACCTTCTCTCCATTTATTTTCATGCTTATAGTACCCTTTTTAACACAAATTTTTATATCAGCCGTACTCATAAAGGGCCTACCTAAAATGATTGGTAGAGAAGACGGCATTGAAGAGTCCTCCATGTCTAACACAACAAAATCAGCAGGCAAAATGAAATCGTTTACCTGAACTAGGACATCCTCCAAAATACCTCTAGGTCTTTTGATGCTGCGATCTGCCAATTGCAAAGTGATGGATGTTGGTTTGAGTTCCCCCAATCCTAGCTTTTCGTAAACAGAGTAAGGAAGAAGATTGATGCTCGCCCCCAAGTCTAGGAGTGCCTTTTCAAAGAAGTGCTCACCAACCCTGCAAGGAATAGTGAAACTACCTGGGTCCTTCAATTTAGGAGGCAATTTTCTTAATAGTACAGCGCTCACTTCCTCTGTCAAAGCCACATCCTCCCTAACCTGAAATGTTCTTTTGTGAGTACAACAATCTTTCAAAAATTTGGCATAAGAAGGAATTTGTTTAATAGCATCAAGTAGGGGGATATTAATTTTTACCTTTTTGAGAGTTTTAAAGATGTCAAATAAATGTTGTTCTTTCTTTTTATTGACTAACCTTTGAGGGAATGGTGGCGAAACTGTCCTTTCTTTTTCACTTACCTTGTTGGAGCCCAAAGCTTTTGATGGTTGTGTTTCTGATTCTTCTGTGTGTGTGTTCCAACCTTGCTGTCAATTATCTTACCATTTCTTAGGGTTGTCACTGATTTGATTTGTTCTTGGCCTCCAGGGTTTGGTATGGTTTGGGAAGGGAGTTCTCCTGCCTTCCGCTCGCTTAATTCTTTTGCAATCTGACCAATTTGTGTTTCCAATTTCTGAATTGCTTGCCCTTGTTGGTTGCTTGTTTGATGTTGTTGTTGGAGCAATTGAAGAACGGTGGATTCAAAATCCAACTTCTTTTGTTCTTGGACTGGCCGATCAAACCCACTTCCCATCTGAAAGTTTTGTGCATGTCCTTGTGTGAATTGAGTTCCTTGATTATTTTGATTATTGCTCCATGAGAAATTTGGATGGTTCCTCCATCCTGGGTTGTATGTGTTCGAGAAGGGATTGTTCTTTGGGGGAAACACTCCTCGACCTACATAGTTTGCATGCTCCTGATCTGTGAAAGAAGACATGGGACATGTATCAGTGGTATGATCTACATGAGAACAAATTGCACAAGTTTCGTTTGTTTGATTTTTTACTCCACCCATCATCGACATTGCATTAACAAGCATATCAATTTTCTTATTCATGTTTACCATTTCTAATTGAATGTTATTGCTATTAGAAATTTCATAAACTCCCTGTTTTTTGGAAGGGCCCCTTCTTGTTGAGAATTGTTGTGAGTTCTCGCTTAATTCTTCAAATAGTTCTATGGCCTCCTCACCGCTTTTCCTCATTAAGATCCCGTTGCAAGCTGAATCCACAATTGCCTTGTTAGTATCATTTAAACCTTCATAAAATGCTTGTACCTGATCATCTTTAGGCATATTGTGCGTAGGGCATTTGAGAAGTTTGTTCTTGAAATCTTTCCATGCTTCGAAGAATAAATCTCCATCTTTTTGTTGGAAGAATTGAATCTCCCTTTTCAGTTGTTTGGTCTTCTGGGCTGGGAAGAATTCTTTCAAAAATTTCGTGGCCAATTGCTCCCATGAATTAATTGATCCTGGTTCCAAAGAATTATACCATAGTTTAGCATTAAGTTTTAAAGAAAAAGGGAACAATATTAACCTGATTTGTTCAGGGGTGAGCCCTTGAACGCTTTGTGTCCTGCAAAGATCAAAGAAGTCTTGCAGATGTAAATGCAGCTCTTCGTCAAGTTTGCCACTAAAGTGGGGAACCATGCTAAGTAACTGAGGAGATAGATGCATGTTCCCTGTGACATTAGGTTGATACGCAATGCAGGAAGGTTGCTCAATGTTCTTAGGTGTGAATTTGTCCGGCATTGGTACTCGATTGGTTATTTCCTCACCCATTGCTGTATGTGAAATCGGTCTCTGAGCAGTCGACTGGTTTCGTGCAGCAGTCGACTGGTCAGTCGCAGTTAGTCGACCTAATCTGTGCAAAGTGCGTTCTGTTTCTGCGTCAATTGGTAGTAGCTCTGGACGAAGTGATCTCCTTCCGTGCATCCACCAAAATCCTGTAACCTAAAAGAAAAATATTTATTAAGAAAGAAAATAAAATAAAAGAAAAGATCTACTGATTTGTAAGTTAAAATGCTAACAATCCCCGGCAGCGGCGCCAAAAACTTGTTGTCAATCTAGTTACCTAAATAAATGGATAAAACTAGACACAAATTAAAACCTCGCAAGTGCACAAATCGTTTATAGAAGCGTAGCAATAGCAAGGGTCGATCCCACAGAGATTGTAGACTTTAACTTACCAACCAATAAAAAGAATAAGAATCATAAAGAGTTGTTCTAAAGGTCTAAAAGAAGTAAAACGATCAAAACTAAATTAAGAAATGCTGAATCACAAATGTTTATGAAGTAGTTGGGTTTAAATCTCCACCAATAGTCAGTAATGCTAAGTTACCTTCTGAACTTCTTCTTATTACTCATGTTTGTTCTCTTCAAGGGCATGGTATCTACTCCTTAAAGTAATGTTTCCCTAAGCCAAGAATTAGGCATGGTATCTACTCTAATTCGTTTCTTTCATCAAGTATTTAGCATGGTATTTACTAAGTTGCACTTAATGAAAACATAAGAACAGTGGAAACGAACAAACACTCAAGGTTCTAGAAATTGGTATCAGATCTAGATCCCTTAAGTTGATCAAACTAAGAACCCCTAAGGATTCCCTTGTTACAAGTTACGGGCACGAGATTCGGGTTGTCTCAATATGCTCATATAACAGATTCAGATAAATGGTAATGCAACTTGATATTCTCAAGTTCTGTATGTCAGTCGACTGGCTCTCACCTCAGTCGACTGCTCTCAGAACTTGAGAACAAGTTTGATTATCATCAATCTATATCAATTCAATCAGATTCAATCAATAAGTAAAATAGAAGAATTCAGAAGAATATAGCACTACATAACTACGGCTTCAATCTACCCAACTATGAAATTAGTTCCACATAATAATACTTTTAGTAATCAACAAGTTTGAATACATGGTTAACATAAAAGAAATAGAAAGAGAAGGGATAAACTGATGTAGTTCGGTCAGATAGGTCGGCTGGCTGTCACACAGTCGACCGGCCGTTCTTTTCTTAATGCTTGATCTCCTTTCTTCTTCTTTGATGCTGATAAAGTGCTTCTTGTTGATGACTCTGGAACTCTGCGATTCGGTGATTCAGGAACGTGGAAGTCTCCCGAATAATGCTTCTTGGTTGGTATTTATAGAACACGGCTAGAGAATTAGGGTTTGCACTCTTCTTTTTATAGAAAAGTCCTTTTCTTTTATTTATTTCCTCCCTCGTCGCTTTGCATATTATTTCTTTCTCTTTTCTTCTATTCTTCCTTTTCTGTTCTGATTTGGATTAGATTTGGACGAATCTTCAAATATCTTATCTTTTAACTCTGCCGCCTACCAGTCGACTTGTCTTCGAACCAGTCGACTGTGTCGAGACTTCTGAAGATTTCATAATTGATCATCCAAGTCGACTGTTCTGTGGACTAAGTCGACTGCACCGAGCAGCTGTGAAAAATCAACTTCTCTGGCCAGTCGCCTGTTGTAATGGACCAGTCGACCGATGATCTGCAGTTTTCTGTGTATCATCTTTAAAATCCTGAATCTGCTTCGTTTCTCTGTTTTAGGCTGTTTCCTATGGAAAAGAAAAAATAAGAGTTAAATACCACATATAGAGCTTTTAAATGTCTAATTGCATTAAGATTATTACTCTAAAATGTGAATAATATTGTGTTCATCAGTATACCGACTTCTAGGGGATCATAGCCTCGGTCCCATAGGTGAGATTGAATGGAGACTCTCCTGTGGGGGTCCGTTTTGTAGTGCGGTAATTCCACAGCACGTTAGGGAGTTGATCGACCCATAAGCCTTTAGAGCACTTATCCAACCTCTTCTTAATACCGGAAAGGATCTGTCGGTTAGCATTCTCCACTTGGCCATTCGACTGTGGATGGGAGACAGAGGAGAATCGGTGTTGGATGGCGAGGTCTTCACAGAGAGCTCGGAAGGCAGCCCCGGTGAACTGGGTTCCGTTGTCTGTTATGAGGATCCGAGGGACACCGAATCGGCAGATTACGTTCTTCCAAAAGAACTGAAGTACCTTGTTCTCGGTGATCGTGGCCAAGGGCTCGGCTTCTATCCACTTTGAGAAGTAGTCGATTACCACGACTAAGAATTTGAACTGGCCGGGAGCTGGTGGGAATGGCCCTAGTAAATCCATCCCCCACATTGCGAAAGGGATTGGACCTAATAGGGAAGTGAGTGGAGCTTGTGGGAGGCGACGGATGTTGGAGTACTTCTAACATGAGCTACATTGCCGAACGTGCTGTTCGGCGTCCTATAGGAGAGTGGGCCAGAAATATCCATAATTCAGCACTTTGCGGGCTAAGGATCTGGACCCTGAATGTGCCCCGCCGATGCCCTCGTGAAGTTCTTGCAGGGCGTAGTCGGCTTGTTCCGGGGAGAAGCATCTCAAATAAGGCCTGCCGTCTACCTGTGTGAAGGAGCGATTGTATAGGATGCCCTCAATAAGTGTGTATCGCTCTGCTCGGGCTCTTACTCGGCGTGCTTCCTTTGGATCTTCGGGGAGGAGCCCATCTCTCAGGAACTCAACGAGGGGTTTCATCCAGTTATCTTGAAGCAGGACAGGTAGAAACTCCATTGAATCAGAAGTTTCGTCTTTTATACTTGGCTTCAGGAGCACCTCAATTAAGACGGTCTGCTCGAGACCTTGGAGGGAGGAGGAGGCTAGCTTGGAGAGGGCATCGGCCTGGGCATTCTCTTCACGGGGGATTTGCTGGATAAGGGCTTCTTCAAATAGCGCCATGAGATTCCTGACCTTGGCTAGGTACTTAACCATTCGGTCATCTCGTTCCTCATACTCGCCCAGGACCTGATTCATGACCAGCTGAGAGTCGCTAAAGATCTGAAGGTGCTGCGCCCCTGCATTGCGAGCCATTTTGAGGCCAGCTATGAGTGCTTCGTACTCTGCTTCATTGTTCGAGGCCTTAAAGTTGATGCGGAGGGAGTATTGGAGGATGAAATCATCTGGGCCGGCCAGAATGACCCCGGCTCCACTTCCCTCGTTACAAGAGGAGCCATCCACATAAACCGACCAGACAGGTGGTCCCTTCATTGCTTGGCTGAACTCGGGGATGGTACTTTCAACTATGAATTCTGCTAAGTCCTGAGCCTTGATCGCAGTCCGAGTCTGTTATGTTATATCATGCTGGCTCAGCTCGATAGACCACTTCATAAGGCGACCGGAGGTCTCTGGCTTGTGGAGCACTTGCTTCAACGGTCGGTCGGTAAGAACGACCACCGAATGGGACTGAAAATATGGGTGAAGCTTCCTTGCGGCCATCACTAGGGCATAAGCCATCTTTTCTATCCTCAGGTAGCGGAGCTCAGCATCCCGAAGTACCTTGCTCACATAGTAGATGGGCTTTTGAGCCCGGTCTTCTTCCCTTACTAAAACGGCGCTGAGGGTCTGCTCGGAGGCTGTCAGGTAGAGGTAGAGGGGTTCACCAGGGATTGGTTTGCTGAGGAGAGGAGGATTGACAAGGTAAGCCTTGAGTTGGTCGAACGACTCCTGTTGCTGTTGACCCCATTCGAAACCTTTAGCCCTCCTGAGGGCCTTGAAGAAGGGGAGGCATTTTTCCCCGGACTTCGAGAGGAAACGCCCTATAGCAGCTAGGCGGCCTGTTAGCCTCTGAACTTCCTTAACGTTCTTGGGAGGGGCCATGTCTAATATGGCCGTGATTTTCTCAGGGTTAGCTTCGATTCCTCGTTGGCTGACCATGAAGCCGAGGAACTTTCCTGACGAGACTCCGAACGCACACTTGTTCGGATTGAGCCTCATGTTGTGCTTTCTCAGTACATCGAACGCCTCTTGCAGATCGACCACATGATCGGCCCCGTGGATGCTCTTTACAAGCATATTGTCCACATATACCTCCATATTCCAGCCGATTTGAGCTTGGAAACGAGGCGTTGGTATGTGGCGCCTGCATTCTTCAAATCGAAGGGCATAACCCTGTAGCAGTAGAGGCCCTGGTCGGTTACAAATGAGGTCTTCGGGATATCTGAGGGGAACATCCGGATCTGATTGTAGCCTGAGAAGGCGTCCATGAAGCTGAGGAGTTCATGACCCGAAGTGGCATCAATCAAAGTGTCAATACTCGGAAGAGGGAAGGGGTCTTTGGGGCACGCCCTATTGAGATTGGTAAAATCGATACAAATCCTCCAGGTCCCATTGGACTTCTTCACCATTACTACATTCGACAGCCATTCGGGATAGTTTACCTCCTGTATGAACCGGGCCTTCAAGAGCTTGTCCACCTCCTTTTTTATAGCTAGCTGGCGCTCGGGGGCGAACTTGCGCCTCTTCTGTTGGACCGGTTTGGACCCCGGAGCAACATTGAGGTGGTGGACCAAGAGCTCTTCGGAAATTCCTGGCATGTCTACAGCTGACCAAGCAAAGAGGTCTCGGTTCCTTTGAATGCACCGGACTATGTCGGAGCATAGGGCGGATGGGAGGGTCTTACTAACAAAGAACTTTCGGGTTGGATCCTGCTCAGAGAAGAGCACTTCCTCTAACTCATCCACCGGCTTGGACGTTGGTCGGGCAACATCTTGGGGGATTTCCAGAGTTTCGAGGGAGATGACTGGACCGAGGGTAGAGGTCATGTAGCACTTGCGGGCCATTTCCTGATTGCCTTTTACTTCCCCTAATCCTACCCGGGTGGGGAATTTCATCTAGAGGTGATAGGCGGAAGGGACGGCTTCAAGGGCAGCTAGGCCGGGCCGACCCAAAATGACATTGTAAGCTGCAGGGACATCCACGACCATAAAGTCCATCGACTCCGTTCGGGTGGTAGAAGTTTTGCCAGCGGTTACGTCCAGGGTGATCACCCCTTCAATAGTCACTGGCACTCCCGTGAACCCATGGAACGTATAGCCGGCGGGCTTGAGTCTGTCTCGGGATAGTTTGAGGCTCTTGAAAGCAGCGAGGAAAAGGATGTTAACGGAGCTGCCATTGTCCGCTAGGATCCTCTCCACTTTGAAGTTCGCCATATGGAGATTGATGACGAGTGCGTCACAATGGGGGGTGTGGACACCTTCAAGATCTTCGTCTGAGAATGTGATGGGCACTCCGAGGCCTTTAGGAGGAAGGGTGGCGCGAACTGAATTGACTTCCCTAATGAATGCCTTTCGAGAGGAGTTTGAGGAGCCCCCCATTGGGCCTCCATGAATGAGGTGTAGGACTTGCTCCTCTTCGAAGTCGGGCGTTTTATCGCGTTCAGGACGCTTGTTAGCCCCCCGAGGCAGAGGAGGGAGGTCGGCTCGGTCCTTTCTCACGAACCTGGTCAGCTGCCCCCTCTAGATGAGGGCTTCTATCTCATTCTTCAGGGCCTGACAATCATTGGTGTCGTGGCCATGGTTCCGGTGATAACGGCACCACTTCTCTTTATCCCTCTTCTTACCGGGGGTGTTCATTTTTGGTGTAGGAGGTATCACCCCCTCCTTCTCAACTTCCATAAGAATTGTGGAGATGTTGGCATTAAGGGGAGTAAAATTTTCAAATCTGGGGGGAGGTCAGCGCTGGCCGCCATTATCCTTCTGGAGCTTCTTGGCCCCTTCCTCTTCTGTTCCCTTTCTCTTAGACCCGGAGGAAGACCCCTCCAAGTTGGGGCGGTGCTCAGCTTCTTCGGCCCGAGTATACTTTTCGCTCCGGAGGAGGAGGTCTAAGAAGTTCTGTGGGGGCTTCTTGGCGAGGGAGGAGCGGAGGCTGGAGTTGAGAACATTGGATTGAAATGCTGCTGCAGCGACCGACTGGTCGAGGGATGCTATGGACCTGGCTTCAGCTGTGAACCTTTTCACATAGTCTCTCAGCTTCTCACCCTTCTTCTGGTTGAGGTAGAGTAGCGAAATGCTGGTCTTCTCAGTTTGGCGGCTACTCACATAGTGGGTGACGAAGAGGGTCTCAAATTGCTCGAAGGAGAATATTGAGGAAGGGGCAAGGCGAGAGTACCATTCTCGAGCTGGACCCTTGAGAGTTGCGGGGAAGGTTTTGCAGAGCAGAGCATCGGAAGCTTGTTGGATGAGCATGAGGGTCTTGAAGCTTTCGATGTGATCAACGGGGTCAGTCTCTCCGGAATAAGTCTCAAATTGAGGAGGCTTAAAGCCGATTGGTACGGGTGCATCCATTATGGTTCGGGAAAAAGGAGGTCGACTAGGACGAAGGGTCCTTCCTCTGAGCTCTTCTTCTCGATCTAACTGACCCAAGCACCTCTCCATTTCATGGAGACAGTGGTAGACAGCGTCATCCCTTCGACAGTAATCAGCCGAGCCTCTAGACTTGTCTTCGTACGAGGGAGAGCGGGGGCTACGATGACGGTAGCTCCTGGAGCGGCGAGGACTTGGCATGTGCCGGGGGTTGCTAGGAGCTGGAGGAGGAGTTAGGGACCGTCGGCGAGGACTTCGGACCGGTGGAGGAGAGGGAATCCTTGGAGCATTGGTGTTGTTAGGACGGAGATTGAGAGCTTGTAGGACGGTTGCTTGGAACTGCTGGAACTCGGCACGGGTGATGGGTGCCTCATCGTTCCTAGGATGTTGCCGACCGGCAGGGCAATGGGGTCTTCTCCTGTGATGCTCGGGGGACTCTCTCCGCCCCCTTCGGATAGGGGGACCTTCTGTAGTCTCGGCGGTGAGGAGATCGCTCATCCGGACGTTGCTGGTGGGAGGCTCCCTCTCGGGCCCGCTTTTCATCCAGACGGCGGCGAAGATCGTCATCCTTCTGCCGATTGAGGACGGTGTAGCGAAGGTCGGAAGCTCGGGGATTGTGGGAGGCCATAGAATCCGAAAAGGCATTGTGGATGGAGACGTGGTCCGGATGGAGAGGTTGTTTCTGTGGGTTGGGACCCTTGGGAGGTTGTTGATTCTGAGGAGGAGGGAGGTCCTGTTGGAGAGGGTCCTCTGCTTGAGGAGGAAGTTGTCCCGATTGCTGAGCGGGTTGAATGGGGACTTCTTGTTGCTGATCGGGGTTGGGTCCGCGGTTGGACCCTCTAGATCTTACTTTCCTAGGAGGCATGGCTGGAGAAGATCTGACCAACGGGAAGAAGGGAGGCAGCTATTCGTTATTTCCCACAGACGGCGCCAATCTGTTGCCGCTGAATCTGGTGTGGGGGCAAACAGATAGTATTTGTGGATTCTTGGAAAACTTTGAATAGCAAACATGTTGCCTGTTCCGCCGGAGTTTGACCGTTGACTCCCGCCGTTCACCTGCAAAAAGTGCGAAACACCAGGGTTGTACCCGGCGACGCACCCTCCGACGCCCAAGTCAGTAATCAGAAGTGATTATGAAAGAGCGTAAAACTGGCAAAAGATTGATTACCTCTTAATGGAGATGAATGGGGGGTATTTATAGGCGCCGCTAGGGTTAGATTAGGAATGTAATCCCTGTGGTTAGATAAGGAATGTAATCCCTAATCCCCAGTGAAAGGATAGATATGAATCAGGGTCGTTGAATAGGATCTAATCAGAAACCCTAATTCTATCCTTTCTGGACCGGGTTTGCTGCGGGCTGAAACTCGCACCCAGTTGAGGTGGATCCGTTCGTGGGTTAGTGGGTCTTCGAGGAGGAGAACCCGTACCCACTTCAGACCCATTGGTAGGTGAAATTACCGTTTTACCCCTGGGCTTCAAGATTCGTGCCCGATTTGGACGGTTCCGATTTAACCCCATTTTTAGCCATATATATATATATATATATATATATATATATATATATATATATATATATATTCTTTTGAAAATTACGGGGTGTTACACACACTGCCGCTTTAACCTCTTCTGTAGTGAATGGAGCTTGTGATGTTGTTACCCTTCGTTGAATCTCGTCGTCATGCGCCTCCCACAGATCTATTGCTGATTCGCAATGACCTTCTCTTTTCGTCCTGAAAAGCCCCCTGTATGTCTCCTCGACGTGCTCAGATAACTGTTCCTAACAAGTAACGATCGTCCCTGCAATGTCCAATGAGTGAATGTAGTTACTCCTTCGCCGCATGCTGGCCACTTTGTGAAAATACTTGGTATTAGCATCACCCTCATGCAGCCATTTAACCATCGACCGTTGACGCCACATAACCTCCTCCATATTATACGTATTAAAAACCTCTTGCATAAGAGTGTTCAATAGCTGGAATTGGTTGTCATCCAGAGGACCTACCTCCTCCTCTTTTTCCAGTGTATCTATCTCTTGCAAAATATCCTCCTTCCTCTTCAGAACGTTCCCGAATGTAACCTTGTTCCATCTTCTCAATCTTTTCCTAAGCCTAGAAAGTTTCCTACTTAGTCTTGTAGCCAGTTCTGTTTGGTGCGTGTCCTCCTCCCAACTCTTCTTGACTATCTCGTCGCAATCCCCATTGTTAAGCCACATTTTTTTGAATCGAAATATACTATGTTTCTTCATGTCTCCCTCACCCGTCAATAAAATGATCGGAATATGGTCATAGGTATTACGAATGCACGAGTGTGCGATGGCCCATGGGAACTTTGTTTCCCAATCCACCGATACCAGAACCCTGTCTAATTGTAACATTCTTGTATTTTCTCTAGTTGAATAACATTTCGGATTTCTTCTCCTCCGGTTCAAGGCGAAAGCCCCAACCGGGACAAACTTGTGTGTTTTGGTGTGTTTGGTATGATCTCTATGTGCTTGAAAGTTTGTGTTGATTGCATCGAATGACTCAACAAGATCCTCGAAGGATAGAGTTCCGCTAATTCCCTAACAAGTGGTCGTTGTACCAATTGTGTTCCTAACAATTTGTTGGAAGCCCGAACTTGCTCTTCAAGATAGAGCGTACGGCTCTTATCATAGAGTTATCTCTTCAGGAATATCTAATGGCTATTGTATCAAAATATCAAACTAGGATTTCTCTAGATCTCTATGTATTATTGTAATTGACCTCCATTAAGAACCAAGAGATGGAGTACTTCTTTGAAGAGAGTTTGAGAGGTTCCCCAATTGTAAATAACTAGTATTTTCTGGTGAGTCTTGAGAGAGGGTCGTGATGAGAATTGTAATATTCTTGTATCTTCTCTAGTTGAATAACATCACGGTTTCTTCTCCCCCGGATTAAGGCGAAAGCTCCAACAAAAATAAATTTGTATGATTTGGTGTGTTTGGTGTGATCTTCTATTGGCTTAGTGGTTTGTATTAATCGTGTCGCTTAACTTAACAAGATTCTAGTAGAAGAGGGAATCAAACCTTCTAACAGTTGGTATCAGAGTTTCAAGTTCGTGGGTTTGTTCGAGTTCCTTGAAGAAGATGGAAGATCAGATCACGAAGATCAAGAGGTTCGAATGTAAGATCAACTTTTGATCTCTTAAAGGTGGACATACATAAAGCATCGGTACAACTGGGCTTGGATCTAGTCATAGAACGAGATAAGGGAAGACCAATCAGCACAAAGCAGGAGATAAGGGAAGGGACGAATTAATGTTGTATTCTTTGTTGTGTAATAGTGTTTATCTGATGTTCCTTTTTTAGAAACATTCTAATGTAAATTATTTGTTCTACTATTTCATTAATATATTATTAATGAAACGATGACCCGGCAAACTTTGTTCTATAAATAAATAAATAAAAGAATGAGTGCAGCACTAGCACCAAACCTTGAATGAAGTAAAGTGAACAACTAATACAATCATCAGCTCTCTGATCGCATGTATGGCTAATATAGAAGCATAAATTTGGTACTACATATAACGGTTTCTTTACCTTTATATGGTAGATCGATTCATCATTCATCTTGCTTCATCAGACACATCTGGTACTGTGTTCATTGATTCGACACTACCCTCAGCCAAATCTTTTATCTTCCAGATATATACAAGTTTGATTAACACTTAGGTACTGTCCTTTTTTTTTCCTCTTATAAGAGATTACCTCTTATAAGAGATTTACAGTAAGAGCCTCTTGTAAGAGCCTCTTTTTGAGAAGTTCTTTTTATATAAAAATAACCTCTTATAAGAACCTCTTATAAGAGATTTCTGTTCTTTTTTAACCTCTTACAAGAGTCTATATTACCCCAAAATCTATATTACCCTAAAGTATAAAAATAGTGAGATGAAGGACAAGAAAAAATAAGTTCAAATTACTAATATATAAACTAGTTTAATGGCAAGTTAAATTCACAAATCAGTGTAAATCATCAATTATAATTCCGGGCTACTATAGACTTTTAATTAGTATGAAAATTAGTATGTATAAATATAAATAATAATAATTTGTTTCAAAGAAGTTGGATTAAAAAAATTTAAGGTCAATGGGCTAATATAAATTCTCCCTTAGCTGTAAATAAATAAAAAATAAATAAAAAATAAATAAAAAATAAATAAAAAATAAAAAAATAATAAATAAAAAAAACCTATCCGGCTGCAGGATTTGAACATGGTGGCATCATAACAGGACAAATCAACTAACCACAACTCAAGTAATGTACTTACTCAACGTAAATATATATATCTTTAAATAAATCAGTGTTTCGACATCATCCCTAACATAATTGTTCGAGATTGTGAAGAATGAATTCCCACACTTTTTCTAGGATAGCATATTACAGTCAACTACGTATATGATTACACTTTTTCTAGGATAGCATATTCCGGGCTACTGTAGACTAATATATAAACTAGTTTAATTAGTAACAATTATAATATAGACTTTGGGGGTAATATAGACTTTTTAAGTGATAGAAGTCTTATAAGAATTTGAAAGAGGCTACTAGAAGTCTTTTAGGCTTATAAGATATTTTGAGAAAAATGTCTTATAAGAGGTAAAAAAAGAACACTAAAAAAACTCTTGTAAGAGGGGACCACCTCTTACAAGAGGTAAATCTCTTATAAGAGGAGAAAAAGGATTTCATGCCAATACATATGTGATGTGATCTAACCTTGGATGGATGGACTACGTTTAAACTGGACTCTTTAAACAACTTTAAATCCAGTGTTTAAGGTGACTCATTGAGAACCTTAATTTACAAGTGTTTAAAGTGGTTTTTTACTGACCTAAAATCAGTATATAAATGAGAATGAAGGCACTATCTTTTTGCTTTCCATCATATAATAGAAAAATAACGTTTAGTTTGTTGAGTAATTTTGAAGTCATTACATGTCCAAATTGTTCAGTTAATTAGCTCCTGTCAAATCTGAACTTAGCCAGCTACTACCATAGTAACGAGAAGGACCAAGTTTTCCACACAACCTTTTACTCCTGATAAATGGTTGAAAAGGCCATTACCCAGACCTGCTTGGATATGGAGGAAAGTCGAGATGATTGGAAGTACATCGACCTACCCAAGGCCGGCCCCCACCTTGAGGCCGGTGAGGCGGCCGCCTCAAGTCCCAGTATTCTTTGCAATTTTAGAACCCAAATTTGTATTTACCTTGTAAATATAGACACGTATTTTGCAGGTAAAAAATTTATATTGTTATTAGGGGCCCCAAAAATAATTATTTAGGCATTTTGCCTTGGGCTTCCGGGAACTCAGGGCCGGCCCTGGAGGTACCTAACACAACTCCACGTATCTTAGTTTTGATCTGTATGGGATTCTCTATAAATTAAGGGACTTATCACCTCCAATGTTGAGATACCTGGAGGTATTCAGTTCGACCTTTTGCACATCAACTTTTTCTTATTCTCTCCCCTTACCTTAACTGTGAATTCTGTTATAAAAATTACCCTCGAATCTTTGATTTTCTGCAACCCAAGATAACAAATTAAAAATAAATAAGAACAGAGTTACCGGCCTATTGGGAAGTCGCGCGGAACGCACTGCCCTAAGAGTTGATCCGAGGTCTTATGTGCAGACATTTCTCAGATGCTCCTAGTGGTAAAACCCCCGGTATCACCGGCGTCTCGCTGTCGCACACAACGTCGAGAGATTGACCCGAACTTAGCCTTGCCCAGAACGGAAGAGAAAAGCAGAATACCGGATTTGGCAGGGAAGAAGTGAAGGAGAGGAAGAGTTGGGAAAACATTTTTCAGTCGTGTTAAGGGAAGAGAAGATTAGAGTATATATGGGCTGATCCCACTCACAACGCACATCTCCCAACCGATGTGGGACTAAAAGCAAGGAAAGGAGGAGCTTGGTTTTGACCAAAAAAAAACCAACAATCCCCCCCCCCAAAACCAAGATCCGAAAACAGAGATAACAAAAGAATAGTGATGGAGAAGTTCTGGGCAAGAGTATACTATGCATAAATGAGATGGACTACAGCCTTGAATCTCACGTAGTGACTATTGTCTTTGTCTGAAGAAGTGCTTGATGGACTATGCCTTGAATCAGACTTCTTGACTCAGATTCAGAAAATAGCACACATAGTACGCTAGAGGTTCTTGGGTCTATCGGGTGGCGCTTTTGAATGGCCATGCGCTCTTTTTCCATATTCATGAGAGTTGTCTGGGATCGCCCTGTCCCATAGTCGCGGCCTTCACGACCTCTCATATAGGTAAGTCCTCAAAGGGTTGGTGATCGGAGTCAACCCTACATAATAATGTTTGGACCTATTAAGAGTTTAGAACTCATCCTAACCAGATCACACAGGAACACTGTCACCATAGGGATGGGATATCATTGTACAACCTCGTACAGCCACCTGGGCATTAATTTATGAGAATTTAATCTCTGAGTCAGTGTTCCATAAAAGTCACCGAAGTCCAGCTTGTTTCTACCCATTGAACCGGCTTCTTGGGATCTCCAGTCAGACTCGGTTGGGTTGCCACTGCTGGTGACTTACTTATGGGCTTAACCTCATCCCCCTCGATGATTCTAGGATCAACGTCCTAGACAGACCCTTTGTCAAGTGGTCTGCAAGGTTCTTTTCTGACTTTATATAGTCAAGAACCACATATTTGCCTAATAGGCTCTTGATTGACTTGAAGCGCAGCTGCATGTGCCTGTTCATCTTAGCATTCACAGAATCATGCTTTAATAGTTCTATAACAGATTTATTATCACAGTTTATGGAAATAGCAGGAACAGGAATATTAGTAACAGGTATATGCATAATCAAATTTCCAAGCCATTCAGCTTCTGTACAAGTAGTGTCCAAAGCTATCATTTCAGAATCCATAGTACTTCTAGCTATGATGGTTTGTTTACATGAACCCCAGGAGATTGCAGCACCTCCTAAGGTAAAGATATATCCAGTTGTGGATTTCACGACATGTGAGTCAGTTACCCAGTTTGCATCTGAGTAACCTTCTATGATATCAGGGTGTCTAGAATAATGAAGTTTGTAATCTATAGTACCCTTAAGATATCTAAATACTCCTTCTATTGCTGACCAATGTGACCGGTTTGGGTTACTAGTATATCTACTAAGTTTCCCAACAGCAACTGTAATACCAGGTCTAGTTCTATCTGTTATATACGTAAGAGAACCTATCATTTGAGAGTATTTATGTTGTTCTACAGGTAAACCTTCATTCTTTTTTAGAATGATACTACTGTCAAAATGAGTACGAGCAGGTGTCATATCAAAGTACTCAACAATTCTTAGCATTTTCTCAATAGAATGTACTAAGGAGAGAGTATAACCCTCCTTAGAATTGGATACTTACATTCCAGGAATAGGTTGAGGATTCACTATTACACATTCAAGAAAACTTCAATAGGAACTTGTTGATGATGACACACAAAATATACAAAGTAGTCATCAGAGGTGACTGCGAGGGTTGCGAGGGTCAAACCTAGGACCTCCAGATGCTAATATTTTAAGATGGACATGTGAATTGAGTAGAGCATAGAACATTGGATGATTGCATTGAAAACCTTGAGAGCTTTATCTAGGCATATAAGTATGTCAGATTTGCCAAGAGCAAAATTAAATGAGAGGAGTACTCTACATATGGACCTTAAGTCACATGATACAGATCCAACAATTATGGTACGGGAATATTTATATATTCTCTTAATATGTTGTGTAATAAACCATATGAATAGTTGCTATGTACTGTAATCAATGTCTATTATGCTTACTTTGACTCTTAAAGAAATGTTATGCCCATATACTCTCTCACTAGTCACTAGTCACTAGCCACTAGCCACTTTGACACAGAATGACTTTAGTTATAAGGTAGTAGCTCAACATTCCGCCCCAGTCGAATCATACTCCCATTCTTATGTGGCAACTAGCAACATAATTAATGGATTCTACCCATACTTTCTCTTAAAAATGAAAAAGGAGCAAACAATTAATGGAAATGCATATTTAGATAAAGATCTTTATTAATATGTCTAAAACCATGATACTCTTTTTCATGATGCCACTAATGATGTGGTGGAACAACTTAAACTCTTGGGTTTATGTGTTGACAATATATATTTGTGCCATCCTGACCTGGTTCTTTATGGATAAATATAAAACTGATGGAGTTGTGTGGACTTGAGACATGTTCACAGTATACTATGATTAGGTATCACCAAAAATATTTTACATAATGACATATCTGGTAGAGCATACTGCATACATTGTTGCCTGATGTCCTCGTCTCCTATACTCAAAGGACGAAAACAACATAACGTCAAAATATTATTTCTCCTTACGTCTACATGCTTACCTTGATTAATATCGGCACCAAATTTGATTAATGAGTTATCGTATCATAAGTTGACACCTACAGAGCATCGCAACTTGCGAGACCTAACTTTGGCTTCATTTATTCTACTTTTGACCTAACATACTAAGATCTTATTAGACATAATTTCATCTAACTGAACTTTGAAGATTGACCATTTGAAAAGGTATGCAAAAGGGAAAATCTATACTCACTAATACTGTGCCGAAAAATGGATAACTTATTGTTTGTGATGATAGACGCTAGATATCAAAGATTAATTTGCTTAGTTGATTATATCTACTGTGCAACTGTTTTTGATCTTACATTCTTTTATTTTTAGAAGTAAAATGCTACACTAATAATTTAGAAACGTAAGAAAAATATTTGTTTAGGAGAGATAAACAGTATTGTTTATGAAATTAGCTTAACAGTAGCTTAATGATATCTGAACCCTATTTGGAAATAGTAATTGCAACGTCAGCATGCATTAAATCCTAGTAGATAAAAATATCAAACTCAAGAGAAGAATTTCATTCGCCCTAAAGTATCACCATATGAAATTCAGGCATCTTCTTTTCAGAGGAAATGGACAGTAGTGAATATGCAATTTAACATAGAAATAATATTAGTAATCTCAGAAACATGAGTTACTATGGATATTTAAGTGCGAAAATTTGGAAGTAGAAAGGCAACTTCTCTGTGAAATCAGTCTATTGACTTTTTTTATTACTGAGACTTGAAAGTGCAAGGTCTTAATATGCTAAGGTTATACAGAAGTTGAAATCCTTGACAGATAAAAGCTTTCCTGTGGATAACAGTTAGGAATTCAATTCTTACGAGGGATCGATAAACTTCTGTAAGGAAATTTGTAAGGGCTTCGTAGTAGTGTATTATGTCATGTAAAATTGGAAACAATGAATCATTGTCCACTGTGAGGAGGTCCAATACTACTTATAAATCAAAGTGATCGAACATTCATTCTATCTCTTTTGTGGTCTAAAAATGACCAAGAATTAAGGATCAAAATGATATTGTTGCAGCAGTGACACGTTGTGGCATTTAGATAAAAAGAAATTGTCAAAAATACAGTGTGCCATATATGAATTCCTAAACAAACCACAAAAAGGGTTTTCTATTTGTAATATTAGGTTTTGGGCTTTCATGTTTTGGAGATATTGAGAATTGAGGCATTTATATCTTTTCCACAAGAACAATTAATGGACATATGAATCAGGTGGCTCAAATGCTTGCAATGATGTTGGTAGAAGAAATTGCAATGAGTTCAAAGGATGGTGCATTATACTGACATATAAGCCACTGTAATCAAAATCCACTGCAAATGAACGATTTTAACTAAGGGCCTATGGCTAATCAATTACTGAAAAGTTGCAAAACCTTTAACTTGCAGGTTGCAAAAACCAACTACCTAAAGACCATATAAATGCCTTCAAAGTGTTGTCCACCTTCTGGTTTTTCAAGATCCGCCTAGTCTTGTAGATGGGGTTTTGCTTGAGAAACTAATAATGCTGATAAAGATGATATAATGAAATTCTTCCACCCCAAACAACAAAAGGAGATATTAAGAGACAATAAATCCTAGTTTTCTACGACAAACCTAATCAAACATGAAGAACTTATTTAAATAGGAAGTAATTGTCGATAATATAGTCTAGCATATAACTTACCAAAAGAAACACACAAAAATATTAATTTGTTTCTCTAATGTTTGGTCTTTGGCTTTAATGTCCCAGGAGTCTAGGAGATACAGCGACTCAAGCCAATTACAGCTTTTCCACAAGAACAATCGATGGACATCAGATGACTCAAATGCTTCCACTGACTACTGTTTGGTATTACTCTGAATGAAAAGTGCTTTCATAAGTGTTGGTACCAAAAGTACTATTAGAAAGAATTATGCTTTAACTTCAAAATTTTCCTACTAAGTAAAATAACTTTTGAAAAGCTAAACGCACCACTTTAGCTGCTTTAAGGAAAAATGCTAAAATTAGTAGTTTTTAAACAAAATGCTTTTGATTAAACACACTTTTAATAAAGTTTGCCCAACACCTATTTTGAGCCTATAAAAGAGCTTTTATACCCAAAATCACTCTCCAAAAGCAATATCTAACAGAGCCAGAAAATGGAAAAATATATTATGGTGAATTCAAAGGATGATGCACCATGAGTCTAACAGGCAATTGCAGCTGCATTACATACAAGCCACAAGAATAAAAACCCATAAGGCTAATCAATTACAAACGAGTCACAAATTCTAACTTGTAAATGTTGCAACTAGGCCAAGGATTCAAATTGCAAATTGGAGAATATTGCAAGTGAAAGGAGAATCTTGGAACTTGAGCTGCAACAATATTTGCACAATCTCCGAATCGGGGTTACATAATATGAAGACTTAACATGTACTCACTTCGAGGACATCCTCATCAATGAGTAGAACAACCATCACATCCTCAACCTCCCCTCCTCCTCCCCAAACTCCGTTTCGCCTATTTGTGTTCGACGAAATTCCTCTACCAGATTCAGAAATAAAAAACACCATCGTTGAGAAATGGGCCCGTGGATGGCGTCCTGGAGCCTCCGCATGCCGAGAAGCTGGTCGATGTCGGATCCGGGTTCGTCGGAGGAGGACCCGAGATCCACCTCGAGGAGCTGAGCCTTTTCGGGACGCTTGGATTTGAAGCGGTAGAGGGAGAGGGAGAAGTGTTCGGGGTTTGGGAATTGGGGATTAGGGTTCGGGACAGGATTCGAGCCATAGGTAAAAAGATTTGAGTAATGCAATCTTTGTATAATCTAAATTCAGATTCAACTCTTAGATTGTTATAAAAATTACCCTCGAATCTTTGATTTTCTGCAACCCAAGATAACAAATTAAAAATAAATAAGAACAGAGTTACCGGCCTATGGGGAAGTCGCGCGGAACGCACTGCCCTAAGAGTTGATCCGAGGTCTTATGTGCAGACATTTCTCAGATGCTCCTAGTGGTAAAACCCCCGGTATCACCGGCGTCTCGCTGTCGCACACAACGTCGAGAGATTGACCCGAACTTAGCCTTGCCTAGAACGGAAGAGAAAAGCAGAATACCGGATTTGGCAGGGAAGAAGTGAAGGAGAGGAAGAGTTGGGAAAACATTTTTCAGTCGTGTTAAGGGAAGAGAAGATTAGAGTATATATGGGCTGATCTCACTCACAACGCACATCTCCCAACCGATGTGGGACTAAAAGCAAGGAAAGGAGGAGCTTGGTTTTGACCAAAAAAAACCAACAAATTCTAACACGAATATTGAATGCGCAGTTAAGTTATATGTCAAGAAGGTAGATCACATAAGCTATAGATTGAATACTTACACATCCATTCAATAATTAAGTAGAGTGAATCTCATTAATCCATTTGGGTACATAAGGGAAAATAGAGACCGGAAAGAGACAGAAAATAGAGATCAAAGATGAATTCGATCAAATTAGAGTTCAATATCTTACCTTCTCGGTAAGAAAATTGGAGGCATCTAAACTCCAAAATGGGTCTTAAACACACCAACATATGTTTATATAATTGGACCATCTCATATCATTATTTCAAAATACCTTGACACACAATCCTGGAAATCTCCATAAATCCTGGATCTCCTTCCTCAATCCTCTTACCCCCTCCTTCCTACTCGAGCCTCCACTAAGCACTGATTTCTGGAGGGGAGGAGGTCGTTGACTCCTCCCTCCTCCCTTCCCCCACCAAAATGACTCCCCTAATATCCAAATGACTACCAACATCCAATAATCAAGAAAACTAATCTTATTTGTTGTGAGGCAATGGTGGTCAAGCAAGTTCAATGTTTGGGCTCAATGTTGACATATTCAGGTCAAATTTAGTGGGTGCATGGGGTCTCTCTCGTGTCAGTGGGCTTGGAGGTGGCATTTGTGTTATCATTGGAAGCGACGGCCGTTGCAAGTTGAGATTAGAATTGACGGAGAACGATGGACAAGCTTAGTGATGAGAGAAAGAGTTTTAGTTTGACATATTAAGGTTGAATTGGGGTGAGTGCGTAGGGTTTCTTTCGTACTAGTGGGCTTGGAGGTGGCATTCATGTTACCATTGGTACGACGGTAAGTTGCAATTGTGGATAACAGTAGACTAGATATTGAGAGAATGGCTAAATATTGACCTATTCAAGTCATATTGGAGGGATGCATGTGGTTTCTCACATCTACAGGCTTTGAGGTGGCGTTTGTGGTACCCTCGGGATGACGACAGCTCTCGTTGCGGGGTGGCGATGACACTCAACGTTGGTCAAATTTGGGGATGAGAACAAGTTAAGATCAGATTGGTGGGTGCCTGTGGTGTCTCCCATGTTAATAAATGTCTCCCATGTTAATAAGTTCGAAGTTGGCATTTGTGTTATCGCTGGGGGCGACGACGATTGTGGTTGCAAGTGGCGGCGATGACAAACAGTGTACAAGCGAGGGGATGAGAGAATAAGCTCATTGTTTGACCTATTCAAGTCAGATTGGGTTGACACGTGGAACTGTTTTTGATGAGGTCGGTATAATTAGATTTTGTTGTATTATTTGGTAGTTGGTTGGAGAGTATGAGTTTCATGACCCAGCCTGTTGGGTTTCATGAACTTCATAATCTCATTGTTTGGTTGTATATTTTGTTTTAAAAAAATTAATGGAATGCCGGGGGGGACTTTGACCCACCATTAACGACTTAAAGAAGAAAAAAAAAAACTTGACACACCTCAAGTTATCTTACCTTACCTCTTATCCAAACAAACTCCAAAGCTATGTTTAGGAATGGAGTTGGGGTAGCTAAAGTTTATTTTTAAGTGGAAGCAGAGCCTTGCAAACGTTAGTTATCACACATCTACCTCCACTGAAAAAGTTAACTCCACTTCTTTTGATGTGTTCAGTAAGCCACTAAAGTTAGTTAAGCTCCATAACTTTAAAAACTTTGTTAAAGTTTAGTAAAATGAGGTCATAGTGGAGTCTCAACTCTTGGGTTGAAAAAAGTTGAGATAACCATGTTGGGTCACAAACAACCAAAAAATGAGAAAAATGAAGTTTTAGTGATAACGCTAAAAAAACTATAGTTTACTTAACTCCATTTTCAAACACAACCTAAAGGATATATCCTTACACAATAATGACATAACCCTCTAAACGGAAGTTTGCATACCTTTACCTCCACTAAAAGGCTAAATTTGAAAGGAAAAAAAAAACCTTGAACTATCCCCTTTATGCAGAAAACCTGACTGAACTTTTTTTTACGCAGAAAACCACACTCAAGTATGTTTGCAAAAAAAAAAAACCCAAAGTATATTTGCAAAAAAAACCACATCCAACTTTTCTGCTTGTATTAGATAACTTCATTCATTTTTGTAAGCTGATTCAGAAAACATTATGCATCTTTTTCATTATTGTCAAAAACATCACTCAACTTTAGCAGAAAGCTCACACCGTCGAAATGGATTTTTTACAACTATACTCAAGTGTGGTTTTCTGCACATAAAAAAAGTTCAGTGAAGTTTTCTGTATAAAAGATATAGTTCAAGGTTTTTTTAAAAATTTAGCCCCACTAAAATATTACCCGAGTTGCATAATGACTTTCCATGTGATAAACTGGTCTTATAATACTAAATCAAATCTACTACCAACCATGCAAAGATCGTCGAACCTCAAATCACCACTAAGATTATCAGATCAAGCACACAAGATGAACAAACAAATTAGAACACACACCGACATTATTTTAATTCTTGTTTCTTTCATCTCATTTATTTGCCAAATTATCGATGGTTATATAGAATAATTCACGTCTTTTCATTCTTTTGTATCTACATTGTGACATAAAAGAAAAAGGTATTCAAAACAAAAACTCAACCAAATTCCAGCAGTGCGTAACAATAGTGAACATAAATAATGTGCTAAGATATTATGGATAGATAATAAAGCAAGAGATAGATAGAGAAGCGTACACTAATCAGATGTTTTGTGGAACTTATGGTTAGACCGGAATGATTTCTGTTTCAATAGCGTTCGTCATTCTCTTTCATCGTTGATGCAAAAAATTCACTTATGTCGTTATGAATGGACAGGGCTGAACAAATCCAGGAAGAAGATGCGTTTCGGAGAGGAGGAGTAGATAGCAAGCAGGAGGACTTCAGGCGTCTGGGAGTGGGATATCACCTTCTGGTCTGATGTAATAGACGTTCTAGTATATTAATGTTTTGCTCAGTGTTCGGGTGGTTTAGCTCGAATTAGATGTTTTTTATTGTCGTTCTGCCTTCGGGCTTTATATATACTATCTATTCCTGTTTCGTTAATTTTCCTTTAATGAAGCGATGACTTTAGTCATCTTTTAATCAAAAAAAAAAAAAAGCGTACACTAAATTTATTTGGAACTGGGATAATGGCCAGCCCCCACATTGAGGCAGGTGAGGTGGCTGCCAGCTCCAGACTTTTTGAATTTTAGGATCCCAAATTTGTATTTTTCTTATAAATATAGGCATGTATTTTGCACGTAAAAAAATTATATTGTTATTAGAGGACCCAAAAATAATTATTTAGGCCTTTCGTCACGGACCCCCGGGAATTCAGGCCCGCCCTGATTGGGGATACTGGCTAACTGGCTATATTGAGTGTAGTGAAGGGGACCATGGCACGTTCAACTGTAGTGGGTTTTTCTCAACTAAAATTAGCGAAACAGATACAGAGCGAGTGCTCGACAAAATGAAAAAAGAGAGAAAATGTTAACGACGTAGGAGTATGAGTCACGATTTGATTGTTCCTTGGTCTTGCCAGAGACTTCTATCAATGAGATGGGCACGTAATGTGCATATGTTCTTTAAAATTCCATTAATGTGTATTTTTTTTAGTTGTAACTGTGGTCCGAATCATCGAAATTCATGACATTTCGTTAGTAAGAAATTAATAAAACATTCATAATGTACAAGGGGCTAACCAAAGAGTAAAGCATCTACGAGTCATTTTTTATTCTCGTTTCCTGACTGAAAATGTGGATAAACTGCTTAGAATCAAATTTGCTCGTAAAAATATTGATGGTTATTTGGAATATATAGAAAGACCAATTTTAATTATTTAATGACGCTATTCTTTTCAAAGTTAACTTTCATAAATACAAATCCAATAGACTTACATGCTCTAGATGTAACATAGGCGGGGTTCACATTTTATTTTCTTGTCCTAAGGCTATATTAGCTAGGGAAGTAGCGTGCTTAGGATTTGGTATAATAAAGTGTCGTGTACTACTATCGAGGTATGGGGTTTGTGGAGGGGAAGAGTTATCAGGAAAGAGGATAGAGTAACATGGGTTTGTCTGTAGCGGCTACTATGTGGGGTCTTTGGCTTGACCGAAATAAAAATTATTTTCGGAATATTAATAGTAGATTTCATGTTTTCATGTATAAATTCTTTGCCTTGATTAATGTCTTGACTCGTCAGGCAGCTATGAAGAAGAGGCTTCGTGTGGATGAGGGGGAGTAGGTAAGGATGCAGACATCAGTGAAGACGAAGGGCTCGAGAACGTTTCATAACATGAGAGCTGGAGATAGATAGTGTGGTGTAATTGATATAATAGTAGTTGTTGTTTTTTGATTAAAAGTAGTAGTTGTTGTTGCTTTAGACTT
Source organism: Hemerocallis citrina (assembly GCA_017893485.1). Lineage (NCBI taxonomy): Eukaryota > Viridiplantae > Streptophyta > Magnoliopsida > Asparagales > Asphodelaceae > Hemerocallis > Hemerocallis citrina. The sequence continues at coordinate 35,777 of JACEHZ010000571.1, forward strand.
TTGTTCGATCTTGAAAATTATGTTATAATATGTTCTAGTATTTAAGCGGTGACGTGGTTTCATTTATCTGTAAAAAAAAAATTTTTAAAAATCAAAACTTTTACGAACGATTGAGATAGAAAAGTGGTCTCCACTGTTCCGGCATAACCTAAAGAATCTGATTTCCATGTTATGTACTGATCTCATATATTGGATGAGGTAGATATTAAATATACCAGTTATTTTTAAGATATAGTTTCAATGACTAAAGCCGGGGAAAAAACCACAAATAAAATGTAGATAACAAATTAATTTTTTAAGGAACAATTTTAGATGAGAATGTATTATTGTTCTCTGTATTAAAGCTCAAGTGATTGAATATTTGAATGATTGAATATGAGCAAAAGAAACTGCATTGGAAAGTACACCGCAAGATACAACATATTGGGAAATAAAAACAACCAAGATATGAAAATTTTGACGTAAATTTCAATGGTTCATTCAATAGAGATGAGGTGTGGGCAGAGTGGAGGTTGTGTACTTTGGACCATAAAATAATAAATCTTCTAAACAGATATATATATTCATGACGAGGTAACATCATTTTGTTAGAGCATCCACAGTCGTTTGCTATTCTCATTGCTAAAAATAGCATTTAGCAATAGTAATAAGAGTAGTTCGCTGTAGTAGTCAAAATTCTAAAATTAAAAACGACGAATGAACATCATCCGTCTTTGGTTTATTTTATTTTATTATTATTATTATTATTATTATTATTATTATTTTTTAATACTTATTCGGTGATTTTTAAAAAAATAAGTCAACAAAAAAGTCAAAACCATTCCAAACGGATGAAGATCATCCATTGGGATGGTTTTGACATTTTTTTTGATTTTTTTTTTTGGTTTTATATTATAGAAAAAATCAAAAAAATAAAAAAAAAACAAAAAAAAAGTCAGAAACTGACCAAACGGATGATCTTCATCCGTTTGGTGAGTTTTAACTTTTTTTTTAAAATCAAAAAAAAAAAAGTTAAAAACGGATGAACTTCATCCGTCCAAAGCCACAAACGGAGTAACATCATCCGTCTTCTATATTTAGCAATCTTCTAACTCGCCTTCTAACTTTAGCAACTTACTGTACATCCCTATTCTAAATTTTGAGTTTTTAGCGAACGACTGCACGCCTATTTCCTAAATCTATTTCTAATTTTTGAGTATTTAGCAAACGACTGTGGATGCTCTTATGTTGGGACCTTGCTTTTCAAAAGCATAGTTATCTCATATACAACAATGCTGTGAAAGAAATCTTTCCTTAGTGTCAATTCAATTCGAAACTCTGATCAAGACTTCTTAATTCAGAGATGAAGTCGCCCCATCATGATGCAAAGATACACATGGTAGCAGGGGTGGGCTCGGTAACTTACCGGACTTTTTGACCTTGTACCATTACCATATCAAACTAGTTCGGTTTGAAAATATGCAAACCATTACCAACCAAAAAGTTCGGTATACCGAAACTTCGGTATACCGGCTACTTCAGATGGTACGGTTCAGTAATGGTGTTATACCAAATATGACCCAAGAAATAGCTTAGCAAATATCAGTACCAATAAAAATAACAAGTTAACAATATCACACAACTACCGAAACAAGTGAATTCATATGCACAGAGAACATAGGGCCTGGAGAAGATACGGTGGCTAATAATTGTTGGTGCAACAGTGAAAGCCCATCTGGGGCATGGCCTGCTTGTGAGTCAAATTATCAAGGGAATAATGTTCTTTCAATTTGTGGTAAGACTTTCATGTTGACCAAGTAGTAATAACGTTGTGAATCATGTGATTGTCTGATTTTTACTATTCTGTATATAGATATATGTTGTATATATATATAATATAAATATATTTATTTAATATTTAATTATTCGGTACGGTACGGTAAAATACCGACTGAACCATATTCATACCGAAACCGAACCGGATTTTAGAACTTGGTACGGTTGTACAGTACCATACTTTTGGTAACCGAATTTTTCGGTACCGAATCGATTGGTTCGGTTGGAAAACCGGTCGGTTGGCTCATTTCGGTATGCTCGGCCACCCCTACTTGGTAGGAGATGAAGAAGGAAGAGAGGGTGAGGAAATGAAGATTACAGGCAATGTTATAAAGATTGCAAGTGTTGCAAGGAATGTTATGAAGTCTGCAGGTGATGCTACTGTAACATCTGAACATGCACCAACTGATACATTATCAGACACATTGATGTTGAAGAGAATTAGAGCTAGACCTGCACATTTCAGGGATTATGTGATGAGTAAGTGAGGCGCGAGTCATGCTCGGAGTGAGTAAAGGGACATCTGAGATTCAAAGGAGTTTTAGAGCGCTAATGAATAGTGACGATGCAAAGGGGAATTTTGTTAGTATAAATAGAAATAATCTAGTGAATGAATGTAGGAAATTTGGTAACAACTTATTTTGTCCTCTTCTTCAAGAATCAATCCCTGAGTTCTTCCCTTTTTCTTTTCTTCAATCTCAATTCCTATCAAATTCAGTCCTGTAATTGAGCAATTCTTGCAATTTCAATAAAAAAGAGTGTTATCTGGTTTGTTCAAGAACAATCTTGAGTTTAGCTATATCAATTTGGTGCTTTCACCGATTGGATTCAGAGATTTGATTGGCGTGCGCATCATCAATGGCGGAAGGGAGACGATCGTTGGATGAAGTGAAGGAAATCATTTGATTTCATGGCGATCAGTTGCAGACCTTGACTAATGATGTCGAAGCGTTCAAGGCGCTAATGGTGGATATGGGTCGTCGTTTTCAATCAGTTGAAGAATGACTCGGTCAAGTTCTTAACAGAGCAGCAACACCAGAGAGTAATTCGACTGGAATCCGATCATTGTAAGGAATTCTAACTATGCTCATAATCACTCAAACTCTTTCAAGAATCCTAGATTGGATTTCCCTAAGTTTGATGGCAGTAATCCGATGGGGTGGCTTTTTAAGGCTAATCAATTCTTTGCATATCATCAAACACCTAGTGAGCATAAATTGAATCTAGTATCATTCTACATGGAAGGGAAAGCTTTAGCTTGGTTTCAGTACAAATTCAGTAATGGTGAATTTCATTTTTGGGAGGTGTTTGTCAAAGAGAACGATGTGAGATTTGGTGTATCTCCTTATGTCGATCACACTGGTCAATTGTTTAAATTGACGCAAACTACATCACTAGCAGAGTATCAAGATCAGTTTGATATGTTAATGAACAAGACTAGTGGATTATCACAAGCACATATTATGAGTAATTACATTGCAGGATTGAAGCCAGATATTCGGCGAGAGGTGTTAGCTCATAAACCAACATCGTTATCTGATGCAATTGGGTTAGCTAGATTGCAAGAAGAAAAGATTGCTGATAAGAGGTTGATGTGGAACAAAGGCAACAATTATAGACCACTTGGGCAACCTCCACCTAGTAATCTTCCACCTTTATTACCAACACCAACTCCTACAGCGGCATCTACTTCATCAAAGTTAGCAGTGAAGAGAATACCCCCAGCTGAATGGGCTATAAGAAAGGGAAAAGGGTTTTGTTCCAATTGCGATGATAAATATGTGCCAGGTCATCGATGCAAAAAGCAATTCTTCATGTTATTGTTGGATGTGGAGGAGCAATTAGAGAAGGGTGTAGAAAAAGATGACCAAGTGATTGATTACATTCAAGCTGATGGCTTGGGAAATGATATATGTGCACCAGAAATTTCCTTCCATGCCTTTGCAGGTCAAGATTCATTAAGAACATTACGAGTTCCAGGTCTTATTGCTACAACTCCTGTGCAAATCTTTATAGATTCGGGTAGTACTAACAATTTCATTCAGGCAAGATGGCTAAATTTTTGGGCATACCTGTGCAGCCATTCACTAACTTTAGTGTGAGAGTGGGTAATGACCAGGTTATGCATTGCGAAGGAAAGTGTACAGGGGTACCAATTACAATACAGGGCTATTCATTCTCAATCGATTTGTATGTACTGCCCATATATGGTTCTGATATTGTTTTGGGTGTACAATGGTTGAAATTGTTGGGAAATGTGACAGTTGACTATACAGAGATGTCTATGGAGTTCTCTCACAGTGATCAAAGGGTGAAACTACATGAGGGGAATGATTTGAGTCCACAACAAATGCAATTATCAACATTGCAAAGGGAAGTACATACTGATGCTATAGGTCAATACTTTCATTTGGTACTACAAGAAGAAGAAACATATCAATTCATTCATGGTGATGTAGAGCAGATACTCCAACAGTACCCTTCCTTGTTCGATGAGGTTATAGGTCTTCCACCTTCCAGGGATTGTGATCATCCAATTCTTTTGCTACCTGGAGTCCCTCCTACAAATGTCAAACCATATAAATATCCCCATTTTCAAAATGAAGAAATTGAGAAGTAAGTGGAGAAAATGCTAAATCAAGGCATTATAAGGCATAGTAAGAGTCCATTTTCATCACCAGTTCTCTTAGTCGAGAAGAAGGATGGTACATGAAGATTTTGTGTAGATTATAGAGCTTTGAACACTATAACTATAAAGGATAAATTCCCAATACCAACTGCAGAAGAACTTTTTTGATGAACTGTCTGGAGCACAATATTTTAGTAAGTTGGATCTTAGAGCTGGTTATCACCAAATCAGAGTTCAAGCTGCCGATGTGGAGAAGACTGCGTTTAGAACTCACGATGGTCACAATGAGTTTTTGGTTATGCCCTTTGGCCTTACAAACACACCATCTACTTTCCAAGCTGCAATGAATGCAATATTCAAGCCATATTTGAGGAAATTTTTGCTAGTCTTCTTTGATGATATATTGATATATAGTCGGGATTAGGACTCTCATTTGCAACATTTATCACAGGTTTTGCGCATACTAGAGCAAAATTTATTTTATGTGAAGAAGAGTAAATGTGCATTTGGTAAGCAATCGATGGAGTATTTGGGGCATGAAATTTCGAAAGAAGGGATTAAGGCATCGGACAACAAGATTAAAGCTGTGCAAGAATGGCCTCGACCACATAATGTGAAGCAATTGAGAGCGTTTTTGGGTTTAACTAGTTATTATAGAAGGTTTGTAAAGGGATATGCCTCTTTGGCAGCTACACTCACTGATTTGTTGCAAAAAGATGCTTGTGTATGGTCTGAAGAGGCAAAGAAAGCTTTCCAAAATCTTAAACTTGCAATGCAGAATACCCCAGTATTAGCAATGCCTGATTTTTCAAAACAATTTTTTTGTGGAAACTGATGCTTTGGGTAGGGGATTGGAGCAATTTTATAGCAAGAAGGACACCCATTAGCTTTCTTTAGTAAGAAGATGAGTCCAAGAATGCAAGCTGCATCTACTTATGTGCGAGAGATGTATGCTATAACTGAAGCAATCAAGAAGTGGAGGCAGTATTTGTTAGGGAGAGAGTTCTTAATTTGCACAGATCAACAAAGTTTGCATCATATGGTGAGCCAAGTAATACAAACTCCTGAGCAGCAGAAGTGGATTTATAAATTGGCTGGGTATGATTTTAAAATCGTGTATAAGCCAGTGAAGCTTAACTCAGCTGCAGATGGGTAGTCGAGAAGGCATGAACCTGAGTATCACCAATTTGAGTCTGCAGTGTCCAAGACAATGCTTCTGATATTGGGGAGACTTAAAGAAGAGATTTGGAATGATGATGAATGCAAAGCTATTATTGAGGAACTTCAAATTAACCCAGCTGCAAGACCCTTCATGTTGTGGAGGGAGGGTTTGTTATGGTATAAAGGGAGAATTTGAGTACCTAAAACATTGTAAGGAGAGGTCTTAGTTGAATGGCATTCTACACCAATTGGAGGTCATGCAGAGGTTGCTAAGACTTTAGCAAGGGTGAGGGAGTCATTTTATTGGAAGAACATGCATCAAGATGTAAAGGAGTTTATAAAAAGATGCAAAGTGTGTCAAGAGACCAAGTATGAAGCTACTAAGCCAGGGGGTTTACTACAGCCACTACCCTTACCTGAACAAATATGGGAGGATTTGACAATGAATTTTGTGATTGGGTTACCAAATTCTCAAGGGAAGACAGCCATTGTGGTGGTTGTGGATAGATTGTCAAAGGGTGGTCACTTTGTACCATTGATGCACAATTTTACGGCAAAGGTAGCTGAAGCTTTTGCAGATAATGTAATCAAGTTGCATGGGATACCCAAATCCATCATCTCAGATAGGGATCACATTCTTGAGCAACTTTTGGAAGGAGTTGTTTAAGGTGCAGGGTACAAGCTTGATGACAAGTACATCCTACCATCCACAAACCGATGGTCAATATGAGGTAGTGAATAGATGCATCGAGCAGTATTTGAGAGTATTTGTGCATGAAGAACCAAGGAGGTGGGTGAAATTTTTACCACTTGTAGAGTATTGGTACAACACATCTTGGCACTCCACAATAGGTATGAGCCCCATTCGAGATTATGTATGGTTGAAAAGCTCCAAAGTTACCTGATTACTTACCTAGGTGTGCAACTAATGAGGCAGTAGACTTGGATTTGAGTCTAATGCAGGAGCTGCTTAGTAAATTGAAACAGAACTTGCCCCAAGCTCAAGTGAGGATGAAGAATAAAGTAGATGCCCATAGGTGTGAAAAGGAATTTAAAGAAGGGGAATTGGTTTATGTCAAGTTGCAACTTTATCGACAGCAATCTGTAGCGCAGAGGAATTGTCATAAGTTAGCAAAAAGATATTATGGGCCTTATAGAGTCATCAAGAGGATAGGTAAAGTTGCTTATAAGTTACAATTGCCTCAAGATGCAAAGATCCATTCTGTGTTTCATGTGTCCCTTTTGAAAAAGTTTTATGGTGAGTTCAATGAAGAAGCACCTCCAGCCTTACATGCAGTTCAAGGGGAAAATGGTGTATATTTTTAGCCTAGTGCAGTGCTGGGTAGAAGGACCATCAAAAGGGGATCTGGGAGTGAAGATCAAGTGCTCATCAGATGGGAGGGTCTGGATGTAGGAGAAGATAGTTGGGAAAATGCAGCTACTATTGTGAATTCTTTTCCCTAATTGAACCTTGAGGACAAGGTTCTTTCATTAGGGGATGGTATTGATGCGAAAGACACACTTGGTAGGAGATGAAGAAGGAAGAGAGAGTGAGGAAATGAAGATTGCAGGCAATGTTATAAAGACTGCAAGTGTTGCAAGCAATGTTATGAAGTCTATAGGTGATGCTACTGTAGCATCTGAACATGCACCAACTGATACATTATCAGACACATTGATGTTGAAGAGAATTAGAGCTAGACCTGCACATTTTAGGGATTATGTGATGAGTAAGTGAGGCACGAGACATGCACGGGGTGAGTAAAGGGACAACTGAGATTCAAAGGAGTTTTAGAGCGCCAATGAATAATGTTGATGCAAAGGGGAATTTTGTTAGTATAAATAGAAATAATGTAGTGAATGAATGTAGGAAATTTGGTAACAACTTCTTTTGTCCTCTTCTTCAAGATTCAATCCCTGAGTTCTTCCCTCTTTCTTTTCTTCAATCTCAATTCCTATCAAATTCAGTCCTGTAATTGAGCAATTCTTGCAATTTCAATACAGAAGAGTGTTATATGGTTTGTTCAAGAATAATCTTGAGTTTAGCTGTATCACATCACCTCTCTCATCGACCTCAGAATACATCCTCCCACCATCAACATTCTCACCACATCCCCAACAAGCAAGACAGGCACTACGTCCGTTGGGCTCTGACTATGCCTAAGCGCGAGAGGGGAAGACGAAAGGGAGTCACTTAGTAGGAAGCGTCATAGCGATGACGTTTGTTCGCGAAGCAAAGTAAGAGGAGGATCTGAGATGAGAGCTCCATCTGGTCATAGAGACCGGACTCATTTGAAGGGGGGAAGAAGCTATCGTGCAGGGAACGAGAGAGAGGAGGGGGACGAAGACCACGAGACAAACGCCAGGAACACTGTTAGAACTCGGCCTCCCATCTTCAGAGAGTCATCACCATCGAGAGAGATCGGTGGAGGAATACAAGAGGACGTTCGCGGAGGTGATAAGAGGTACCAATAGGGACGTGGTGGAACATAGAGTTTGCCAACGTTCCCCAACGGTGGTGACAGATACTCTGAGAAAGAGGGAAGACGAAGACAACGAATGGATCCTCGTCAAGCCTAGGAAATCGCAGATGAAAGCTCCAAGCAAAAGTTTCTCCTGCGATCGAAAGATTGACGCCAAACTGAGCTGCCACAAGTGTGCTAGAACATGTCATTCAATCAATAACTGCACGTATGACTGGTTTTGCTACGTCTGTAAAGATTCTGGCCACATCTCGACGGCGTGCCCCAAAAACAGAGTTGCGACGGCTTCAAGGTCCAAGGAAACTCCGATACTTCATGTCGCTTCTTTGAACTCAGAAGCTAGTAGGACTCAAGAGAGCATTGCCAGGGATAGAAGAGTGATTAAGGCGACGATCAATCCAACTCCACTAATGGCGGATTTCCAACGAAGATACAAGAAATGCGTTATGGTTAAAGCTCAAACGGGGAATCCAAAAGTGAAAGATATCATAGACTTGTTGCATGCGGCAGTGTCAACTACGGCGAATTGGGTAGTCCAACAAATTGCCGACAACAGCTTCTTTCTTCATTGCAGCGATGGGGATGTGATGGTTGAGGCGCTCAAGATGAAGGGTCTGGAAGGAAGGGACTCGCAGGTGTTGGAGTTCTTCATTACTCTAAAGCCATGGTCGCGAGAGATTGGAGCACTCAATGCCGAGAGTTTTCCCTCAGTTTGGATTCACCTTTTCAACCTTCCCTTCCACTGTTGGGTCACCTTGGCATTTCAAAATGTCGTTCGTAAATTCGGATTGCTCATTGAAGTAGACAAGGCCAATATTAACCATGAATGTCGAAAGTTTGCTGGAATTCGAGTCGGAGTAGCTAACAGGGTGGAAATCCCATCAAAGATCATCGTCGACTTCGGTAGCGAAGCCTACGAAGTGCTAGTCATCGTGGAGGCAAAAAAATACGTTTCGTTTAGAGGAATGGAGGTGGTGGAAGACGAAGGTTTCGACGGCCATGATTCAGAGCCAGAGGTTGAAGATACAGATAGACCATTGGATACATGGGGATCTAATCTGGGTCACTCATCGATGGTCAAAGGTGCAAGTTCATCACGGCCGTTCATTATAAATCAGACTGATCACCTACTCCCAATTCAAACTGAGCAAAAGGCAGAGGGGAGCAATGACTTGGAGAGGTCACTGTGTCAGAGGATGTGGCGCCGAAAGCAAACGGGATTGGAGACAGGCGATAGCTCACGTCAGATCAAAGGAAAAGTTGACAACCTACTTGGTACGAGGAACAGTGCTAGGGGGATTCTCAAGAAGGGTGAATCTGACGTTGGGGGGCTCGAGATTAGTAGGGAGATGGGTATAGGGAAGGAGGAATGGGCTCATTTCACAAAAGCAGAGATTGAAGAGTCTATTAGATTAGCTATGAAATCTTTAGTCAAGAATAAATCGGTTGGGATGCAACTTAGAGAGCCAAGCCTACTACTACTGAGGTGGAAAACGTAATGCAAGAGTTAGTCCCGACTACAGTGATAAATTCTCCAGTACGAGATAATGTGATACAGCAGTCGCCAGATCGCCAAACTCGGGGGGAGATTATAGAGGCTTTAGACGGAATTGGAGATGTCAATATTATTTCGAAGTGCAAAATAGATTTCGGAGACAAGGAGACGAGGGGAAGCGGGGTCAATAGCAATAGCAAGAAAATAACTGAATATAAGAGGAAGGAAAAGCAGCTGACAAACAAAGGGGGAGCGTAGATAATTAGTCAAGACGGGACTAACAAAGGGTGCTCAAAGAAATAGAAAAAGAGTCGACTAGTGGAGGTAACATTTCTCCCGATTGTTCAATTCTAAATTCTTTAAATGATGATTCGCTTATTTATTTTGCTAGTCTATACGGTCTAGCCATGGGTTCTAACCGGGTAGAACAGTTAGAAAACATAGCAATTATTAGAGGGGAATCAAGGGTTTCTTGGGTTTAAAGCCGACAGAAAGTCGGAGGTGATAGAGGGTAGGTGTCTAGAATCATCTTATTAATGGTTTATATCTTTTGGAATGTAAGGGGGATAAGGCAAAAAAGCAAGAAAATATTGATTTCGATAACTATGAATAAAATTCGTCCAACCATATGTGGGTTGCAAGAAACTAGAATTGAAAACCATTCCAGAGGGGAATTCGCTAGCTTTAGATGGGCGGCTAACTTAGATTGGAGATTAAGTCGGCGGTGGGATACTCCGGAGGAATTGCGCTCGGTGTAGATTCAAGGGTATCTAAGATTGTGGAGAAATAATTGGAATATTTACAGTGTCAGTTAGATTGCGAAGGAGAAGCAATGATTAGGAACACATCGTCACGACTGTGTACGGTCCTTACGATTTGAGATTGCGCAAGGACTTTTGGAAGGAGCTCAAAGAAATCAGAAGCAGATGGGAACGTCCATGGGTGGTAGGAGGGGATTTCAATATCACTAGATTCCAAGATGAAGGAGGGACACAGTCGTACGGAGCAAGATACGTTCAATACTACTATAGAGGACCTGGAATTGCTGGAGCTTGAGATGTCAGATAGAAGATTCACATGGTCCAATATGCAACAAAATCTAATCCTAGCTAAGCTAGATAGAGTTTTGGTGTCTAATGAGTGGAAGGATAGGTTCCCTCTGGCAAAAGTAAGATCCGCAGTTTGCTTCACGTCAGATCATCAACCTCTTGTTATTGGCTGCGAGTTCAATAATAAGAACAAATCCTTCCCTTTTAGATTTAAGAAGTCTTGGACCACTATAGATGAAACTCGCCAGGTGATTCAGGACTCATGGATACGTACAACTATGGAAAATTTAGCAGTGGGTATCTGGGTGGAAAAGACGAGACGTCTTAGGAGGGAGCTAAAAGGGTGGGCAAAACAAAAATTTTGCAACATTAACTTAACAAGAAAGACACTAGGCTATAGGATCCACGAACTGGAAAAATGTGAAGAGGACAGGGTTATGACAGGAATAGAAAAGGAAGAACTGGCAAAGGGGAGGTTAGAATTACAACATATACAAACTATGGTGGAAATACATTGGAAGCAACGTTCGAGAATACAATGGCTAAAGGAGGGGGACACCAACACTAAATTCTTTCACAAGGTGGCAAATGGAAGAAGAAGACAAAATCACATAGTGGGCCAGGACGTTGATGGAATTTGGACAGAGAACGAGGAAATCATTAGAGGACATTTAGACAACAAGTATCATGAGCTGGTGGGTAATAGAAACTCCGCTAGATGTACCTTAACGGCAGATATGTGGATCTCCTCTAAGATAGACGGGAGTGAGGGAATCGAAAACATATTCACGGAAGAGGAAGTTCGCGACGCTATTAAGCACTTGGGTCAGGACAAGGCTCTAGGGCCGGACGGGCTGCCTATTTTCTTTTACAAGACCTACTGGTAGATTATCAAGGAGGACCTAATGAACATATTCAAAGAGTTATACGAAGGAATCGCAAATCTGGAAAGGCTAAACTATGCTTCTATTATAATTATTCCTAAGAATAGGGAAGTGCGTACGGTGGAAGACTTCAGACCAATTAGCCTACTAAATGGGTCGTTCAAAATAATTACCAAAGTGTTGGCCCTAAGATTGGCGCTGTGTCTAGAAGACGTGGTAGAGCAGTCGCAAAGAGGATTCATCCGGGGATGAGACATCATGGATAGCATAGCTGCCGCCCACGAAGCCGTTTTCAGGGGCAACAAAGAAAAAGCGGATGGATTCCTACTCAAGTTAGACTTCAAAAAAGCATACGACTCTATCCACTGGGACTGTTTGGACGAGGCACTTAAGCTCAAAGGCTTCGAAGCAAAATGGAGAGCATGGATACACCAATGTGTTCAAGGAGGGAAATCGTTCATACAGGTAAACAGATGGCAAGGAAGGGAAATACGTTGCAAAAGAGGCCTCAGGCAAGGAGACCTGCTGTCGTCTCTGTTATTCGCCATCATAGCTGATGGATTAGCTGAAATGATTAAGAGAGCGCTGGATAACAGCATCATGAAGGGAAATGAGATCAAAGGAATATCTTAGCCTATGACTAATCTGCAGTACACCGACGACACTCTCCTTTTTAGAAGGGCAAAAGTCGAAGAAGTCGTAGCGATTAAAGCGGCATTGGATTGCTTTCAAGGATGGTCGGGTCTGAAAGTAAATCTTCAGAAGAGTTGTGTGATCCCAATTAGTGAACATATGTCACTCACGACAAACACTATCACTGTTATTTTAGGATGCGAGATTGGCGATTTCCTGATCAAATACTTAGGGACGCCAATTAGGTTGGGGCCTTTGTTGAGAGAGAATTGGTCACCTCTGATTGAGAAGATTGCGAAGAAATTGACGGGGTGGAAGAGTAGATATCTATCATTAGGGGGAAGGATCACACTGCTCAACTCGGTTATTAACGCAATTCCTCTTTATCTTATGTCGATCTATGAACTGCCGAAGTGGATCATTAACAAGATAGATCAGATAAGAAGATGATTCTTATGGAAGGGAACCAATGAGGATAACAAAGAGTTTCATCTCGTTAAGTGGGGTACAGTGTGTAAGAGAAGAGAATTCGGAGGGCTTGGAATCCTTAACGTTCATGACATGAATCGAGCATTACTAAGCAAGTGGTGGTGGGAGATCTACAAACGTAGAAGAGGATGGTGGTCCTACTCGTTGATCTATTTCGTAAGAGGAAAAAATATTGCTTCGGGGGAAGGAGTGCGTTCGAAAGGGTGTCGCTCCTTTGGAAAGGGGTGGCCAAACAAGGAGAGATTTTTAACACTAACACAAGGTGTAGGGTCGGAAATGGAAAAAACACTATATTTTGGAAGGATAAATGGTGTGGGAACAGAACCCTACTAAATCTATTCCCGCAAGTTGCGGCAGATGCAATCAACTTCGACGCATTAGTGGCAGATGTCTGGAAAAGGGGGAAACTAACTTTGATGGTAGCAGAACGATTGATGCAGAAGAGCACCAGGCAGTTCGAAGAGCTAAATAGGTATGTACAAGCAGAGGGAGGTCAAACGACGAACGAGGTTGACGAAAGATGGTGGAATATCGAAGAATCGCAAACCTTCTCAGTGGCATCAATGTACAAATGGCTCAACGATGGGGGGCTTAGATGCAAAGAGGAGAGAGTCATTTGGGTACTCCGGCGTCCCTAAAAGTTAAGGTCTTTAGTTGGTTGGTGCACAACGATGCCATTCTAATCAAAGTTAATCTTAGGAAAAGAAACATGCAAATTGATGCTATATGCGATACTTGTTTAGATGCGGACGAGGACACTACACACATATTCTTCACATGCCCTAAGGCAGTATTTACATGGGAAATAGTCTGTAGGGGATTCAGGTGCGTACGCTGGCCCATCTCAACCTCAGATGTGTGGGGATGTTGGAGGGACAACCTCATTAGGATAGAGGACAAACGGGCATGAGATATAGCAGTAGTGGCAACCCTGTGGAGTTTATGGCTAGACCGCAACGACTCATACTTTCAAAATATTCATTACAGATTTTCTACTTCTATGCATAAAATTTTTCTTCTTATTCGTGATTGGGCAGGATACTTGGGAGCTAGGAAGAAGCTGAAGATGAGCGAGGAGGAGTAGAGCATGAGATCGTGGATGGGAAAGCACGATTATTTAGATGATAAATGTTGTTCTTGAGCTACTACTTGTGATGTATTTTCCTTTTTTGATGTTTTTATGTTGTTTCTGGATTCTGACTATTAATGTAAGTTGGACGATGTATTAAGGGGACGTTCGGGTCCTATTTTGGACTTCTGTTTGTACTAATTGATTTCGTTAATTATTATTAATGAAACGATGACAGAGATTATAGTTTTATAAAAAAAAGCACCATTTTGTTATAAGAGATGTCCGTGACTGAAGCATGCTAATCCTAAATTAAACCACCCCGACAATATATCGACAACCACAAGTATACACTATCCTCCACATCAACAGTGCGGGTGGTATTGTAGATCACTCTTCCAATCAACCGATGAGAACCATATCTTATGTGCCCTAATAACTAAAATCATACTTATATTCCAATGAATTAAACCACGCACAACCATAATCCATCTCAATCATACTACATAGCTAGTAGGCCCTTCAATAATACATCCCATTTTTGTCTCAAACCCCTCTCAAATCCCACATTCAAACCAGAAACATCACGTTCCCACCTTGCTCTCATCAAAGGAAAAAAAAAAAACAATACCAATAAATACACCCTGTATTTAAAGTTCACAAGTCACATGATTCACATTACTTGGCCCCGAATCCACCTCCCCCATAATTATTCCAATTTTGTCTCTCTCTCTCTCCCCCTTTAAACCGTTCCCCTGTCCCTCAGGCACACCGTACCACAAACAAAACAAACTATCTTTAAAAAAAAAAATAAAAAAAATATCCGAATTAAAAATTTAGAATCATCATCCTCTCTTCCTTCGTCTTCAAAGCTCCATCAATGGCGGTAACGCTACCCTAATTCCACCCTCTCTTCAATCCATGGCAACATTCACGATCGTAACGGGTGATCGTTACCTCGAACACTTGGTCCGCTTCGTCGATCGCAACGCCGGCGCTCTTCTCGACGGAACCCTAACCCTAAAGCTCAACCCCGTCGGGCTCCACTACGTGCAGTCGCGACTCGAGGCTCTTCAGGAGCTGGAAGGACTCCTCGCCCTCGCGCCGGTCGATTACCTCCGTGCTTACGTGTCGGATTTGGGGGACCACCGGGCGCTGGAGCAGCTGAGGAGGATCTTGAGGCTGCTGACGTCACTGAAGGTGATCTCGGTTTTGGCGCCGGATTTGAGGGATCCGACGCCGCTGTCGTTGCTGCCGTTTGGGAGGCTGAGGAGTTTGGAGTTGAAGGGGTGTGATTTGTCGACATCGGCGGCGAGGGGGTTACTGGAGTTGAGGGGTACGTTGGAGAAGCTGATCTGTCATAATTCTACTGTGAGTGGCTTCAAATTGTGCCTTTTTAATTTTGCAGGAAAGTAGATTTGTGCATTAAATTGTGAAAAAGAACATATGAAGATCTTGTTGGCTGTTTGTTATCAAAACCCAAGATTCCCTCTTTTCTTTTTAGTCCCACATCGGTTGGTGACAATGTCATGTGAGTGTATATAATACAAACCACTCTTTATCCCCTTGTAGTCTAGTGTGGTGTGGAGAGAACCCGTGGGCCGCGCGCGCCGCCGCCGTCCGGCCCGGTTCGGTTCGGCGCGCGTAGTGGGCACGGGTGTGCGCGCCCGCATCTGCGGACACGAATGCCGATCCGAAATTGCTCTTCGGGTTCGGGTTGAGATCCTAAACTTATTTTTGTTGTTTATTTCTTTTCCTTTGACTAATTCTTCTTGAACGTTGGATCAGTTTCTCAGATCCGATTTTTTGGCCTTCTTCTCTCCCAACGTTCACACGTTTTGTGTGTATTTATATTCCAAAACCCTACCGTTTTGCTACTACTGAAAAATACCACATCTGATCCACAAAAACAATACTTTGCTTCGCTGCTTTCTCGATCCGCAACACAGCAACGCAGTCCCCTTCGCTGCTTCCGCTTCTCTTTCGTTTTTCACCTTCGTTCTGGGCAAGGCTAAGTTCGGGTCATCTCTCGACGTTGTGTGCGACAGCGAGACGTCGGTGATACCGGGGGTTTTACCACTAGGAGCATCTGCGAAGAGTCTGCACATAAGACCGCGGATCAACTCTTAGGGCAGTGCGTATCGCGCGACTTCCCCATAGGCCGGTAAATCAGTTTTTATTTCTTTTGTTTCGACAGATTAACAAGAAGATTAGGGACAATTTTCTACAACAATCTAAGAGTTGATACGTATTGTTAATCTGATTAGTTTAGCATAAATTGCTTAACAACAGCCATCTTGTTAACCTGACTAGATTACCATATCTTGTTAATTAAGAATAGTCGTACTGTTAATCTGATTAATTAAGAATTGTCATATTGTTAATCTGATTAATTAAGAATAGTCGTATTGTTGATCTGATTAATTAAGAACAGCCGTATTGTTAAACTTATTAGTTTATCATATCTTGTTAATTAAGAACGGCCTGATTGTTAATCAGATTAAATCAGTATTTATTGGTAATTAGCACATACATACTGTCAATCTGGTTAGTTACCACATTTAAACAAAATTGCCTTTTGTTAATCTGTCAATTAAGCATATACATATTGATTAACTGATTAATTAGCACATATAAACATAATTGCTTATTGGTAATCTGTTAATTTAGTACATTCTGTTAATTCACTTCATTATTAAATATTGTAAGGGCTAAATAAATAAATAAATTATTAGTGAAATCCGAAGCTTTAATATTATCTTCGTTAATCACAATTTCGAGATAAATAATTAAATTTTGTTGCATCACTATAGATTCTCACACTGTAGAATATCTATGGCTTTAAATCCTTACATTATTAATTTATTGTTAAATCACAAAATTTGTTGGCACGAATTTGTGTTGTTAGATTCACTTTAATATTCTCAAAGTCTTAGAATATTTCTTGCTGTACATTTGTTTTATTAACTTGCAATTTGCTAGTATAATTAAGTGTCTTGTTATATTGTGAATAGCATTACCACCCGCATAACAATATCAAGACGATTATTAGCTGTGGTGCTAGATATTTCTTAGTATCCTTAAACATTTAGATTAAGAATAGTTATTGATTTTGCAAATTCCTTAAAAGAAATCTAAAGGTCTTAAAAGGAAAGATAAATTTGGGAACAAGCCTAAAGGGTCCTTCTGTCAACCGGGTGTAAACAGTCCTAAGCGACACGGTATTTAAGCGTCTTCGGACCACCGCTAGCTGGGAACCGACTCCTACAGCTAACCCAAGTTAATCAGAACTTGATAGACTAAAGATTTGTTTAGGTTGATTAGTAAAACCATTAAACTATTGTCTAGAACCCGCGATACCTTTATTGAGTAGCTACAGTATTATTTCTGCAGCCTCTAGACTATTATACTTCTAAATCATGACTGGGAAAGAAGAGACCGCTTCTGCAAAGCCGGCCATGTTTGATGGCACCCACTTTAAAAGGTGGCAGAGTCAGATGAAATTCTGGCTCACCACCTTAGGACTCCTTTCTGCAGTTGATGGATCCACACCCAACACGACCGAGTCTGACAAATTTGAGTCCACCAAAGAAGTTTCTGAATCCACTTTTTCATCTCAAACTCCTAAGGAATTCGCTAGTTCCCAAAAACCAAAAACCCCTAAGGATATAGACTTCCACTGTTTTCATCGAATCCTAAGCGCCTTATCTGACTCCCTTTATGACATATTCTTTGAATATAAAAATGCTAAAGAACTTTGGGATGCTTTAGACGATGAATATGGTTGTGATGATGCTGGAATTGAAAGATTCAATTCTTCAGCTTTCAATAGGTATTTCATGGTAGATAACAAACCGATGAATGACCAAATCCATGAATTCCAAGAATATGTGAGGCATATTCAAGCAAAAGGAACAACCTTTTCTACTGAATATAAGATAGCTTGCCTAATAGACAAACTCCCTCCTTCTTGGTCTGATGTTAAGAAGGAACTCACTCATACTCAAGGTGAGCTTACCTTTGCCCAAGTCCTAAAGAAGATTAGAACAGAAGAACAACTTAGGCTTAGGTCAAACCCTAAAAATGAGTCTAAAGCAAAGGCAAACCTTGTAGTGTCAAATCAAGGCAAATCCAAACCTAATAATCCTCACAAACCTAAGAAAACCTCCTTCAAGAAAAAGAACTTTCAGCCTCATCACCAGAATCACCAAAACCATCAAAACCGCCAACACCAGCAAAACCACAGGACTAGAAACTTCGGTCAGACTCAGGACCAACAAAAGTTTTGTTTGGTGTGTGGAAGAACAAATCATCTATCCTTCAATTGCTTTCATAGGAAGAAGGAACCAATGAAGACTCCTTATAAGAGAAAAGGCTCTACTAAACCAGAAGCCAACATGATTCTAAATGGATCTTCTAGTTCCTTCAGGTCAGTGTCTTTCCAACCATCTGTTAATATTTCTTACCATTCTGATGACTGGTGGTTGGATTCTGGAGCTAATGTTCATGTTTCATTTGATCGCTCCTGTTTTTCAAACTATCAGGAATCATGTGGAGGAGGCATAACCCTAGGAGATGGATCAACGACACAGATTGTAGGAAGAGGAAGAATAGACCTGAAGATGACATCAGGGAAAAATCTAGCTCTTCATGATGTACTTCATGTGCCGTCAGTTAGGAGAAACTTAGTTAGTGGTTCCCTTCTTGTAGCGTCAGGTTTCAAAATTGTAATGGAAGCAAATAAAATTGTATTTTCTAAGAATGAATCTTTTATTGGGAAAGGATATGTAAAGGATGGTCTTTTCATTCTCAGCACTATAAATAAAATATCTAATCCTTCTCCTGTTGTTTCAAATATAGAATCTTCCAATGTTTGGCATGGTAGACTAGGTCATGTGAATCTGGGTTCTCTTAAAAGGATGATGAACTTAGATCTTATTCCCAAGTCTCCTGTAGATAATAAACACAAATGTGAAATTTGTGTTCAAGCCAAACATTCTAGACTGCCTTTCAAATCTATAGAGAGGAATTCTGATCCTCTAGAACTAGTTCATAGTGATGTTTGTGACTCAAATAGGGTTTTGATCCGAGGCGGTAGGAAATACTTTGTCACTTTTATAGATGACTTCTCTAAGTATTGCTATACCTACCTTCTCAAAACCAAAGATGAAGTTCTAGATAGATTTAAGGTTTTCAAATCCGAAGCTGAGAACCAGTTAGAGAAAAAGATTAAGATCCTTAGATCTGATCGTGGCGGAGAGTATACCTCAAACGAAATGACTAACTTCTGTGAAGAACACGGAATAATTCATGAGGTGACTGCTCCTTACTCACCACAGTCTAACGGAGTTGCTGAAAGAAAGAATTGAACTCTGTTAGACATGGTGAATGCCATGCTTCTCAGCTCAGGAGCTCCTGATAACTTGTGGGGAGAAGCCTTATTGACAGCCTGTTACATCCTAAACAGGATCCCTAGTAAGTCAAAGGATAAGACTCCCTATGAATTATGGAAAGGTAGAACTCCTAGAGTCCATTACCTTAAGGTCTGGGGATGTCTAGCAAAAGTAGGAATCCCTGAACCTAAAAAGAGAAAGATTGGACCTAAGACTGTAGATGCTGTATTTATAGGATATGCCCTAGATAGCAATGCCAATAGATTTTTGGTGACTCATTCTGAAGTAAATGAAATCTCTAATAATACCATCATAGAAGCTAGAGATGCAGTTTACTTTGAGAATATATTCCCTTTTAAAGATAGAATTTCTTCCAACCCCTCCAGTTATTCCCTGCCTCCTTCTACTAGTTCCCATTCTCAACCTTCTAGCTCTCAACCTGATCAAGACTCAGAACCTAGAAGGAGCAAAAGAGGTAGGATTGAAAGAAATTTAGGAGAAGATTTCTTCACTTATTTGATAGAGGGTGATCCCTCAACTTACGAAGAAGCTATATCTTCTTCTGATGCACCTTTCTGGAAAGAAGCCATCAACAATGAGTACAACTCCATTATGGAGAACAGTACTTGGCATTTAGCAGACCTGCCTTTAGGTAGTAAACCCATAGGTTGCAAATGGATCTTCAAAAGAAACTTAGAGCTGACGGTTCAATAGAAAAATACAAAGCTAGATTAGTAGCCAAAGGTTTCACCCAGAAAAAGGGATTAGATTATTTTGACACCTACTCTCCTGTAGCTAGGATTGCCTCTATTAGAACTCTTCTAGCTTTAGCATCCATTCATGACTTGATAATTCATCAAATGGATGTAAAGACGGCCTTTTTGAATGGAGACCTAGAGGAAGAAATCTACATGGAGCAACCTGAAGGTTTTATTGCTAAGGGTCAAGAAAAGAAAGTTTGCAGGTTAGTAAAATCTCTTTATGGCCTAAAACAAGCTCCCAAGCAATGGCACAACAAATTTGATAAAGTTATTTTAGAATATGGCTTCTTACCAAATGAGTATGATAAATGTATATACTCTAAAAATACTGATGGAAGTTGTGTCATTATATGCTTGTATGTAGATGACATCCTTATTCTAGGATCAACACTTGAGTTAATAAATAATACTAAAGATTATTTATCTAGCATGTTTGATATGAAAGATCTAGGAGTAGCTAACCTGATTCTAGGAATGCAAGTATCCAAATCCAAGGAGGGTTATACTCTCTCCTTAGTACATTCTATTGAGAAAATGCTAAGAAAATTTGAGTACTTTGATAAGACACCTGCTCGTACTCCTTTTGACAGTAGTATCATTCTCAAGAAGAATGAAGGTTCACCTGTAGAACAACATAGATACTCTCAAATGATAGGTTCTTTTATGTATATATCAAATAGAACTAGACCTGATATTGCATTTGCTGTTGGGAGACTTAGTAGATATACTAGTAACCCAAACCGGTCACATTGGTCAGCATTAGAAAGAGTATTTAGATATCTTAAGGGTACTATAGATTACAAACTTCATTATTCTAGACACCCTGATATCATAGAAGGTTACTCAGATGCAAATTGGGTAACAGACTCACATGATGTGAAATCCACAACTGGATATGTCTTTACCTTAGGAAGTGCTGCAATCTCCTGGGGTTCATGTAAACAAACCATCATAGCTAGAAGTACTATGGATTCTGAAATGATAGCTTTGGATACTACTTGTACAGAAGCTGAATGGCTAAGAAATTTAATTATGCATATACCTGTTACTAATATTCCTGTTCCTCCTATTTCCATAAACTGTGATAATAAATCTGTTATAGAACTACTAAAGCATGATTCTGTGAATGCTAAGATGAACAGGCACCTGCAGCTGCGCTTCAAGTCAATCAAGAGCCTATTAGGCAAATATGTGGTTCTTGACTATATAAAGTCAGAAAAGAACCTTGCAGACCACTTAACAAAGGGTCTGTCTAGGACGTTGATCCTAGAATCATCGAGGGGGATGGGGTTAAGCCCATAAGTAAGTCACCAGCAGTGGCAACCCAACCGAGTCTGACTGGAGATCCCAAGAAGCCGGTTCAATGGGTAGAAACAAGCTGTACTTCGGTGACTATTATGGAACACTGACTCAGAGATTAAATTCTCATAAATTAATGCCCAGGTGGCTGTACGAGGTTGTACAATGATATCCCATCCCTATGGTGACAGTGTTCCTGTGTGATCTGGTTAGGATGAGTTCTAAACTCTTAATAGGTCCAAGCATTATTATGTAGGGTTGACTCCGATCACCAACCCTTTGAGGACTTACCTATATGAGAGGTCGTGAAGGCCGCGACTATGGGACAGGGCGATCCCAGACAACTCTCATGAATATGGAAAAGTGCGCATGGCCATTCAAAAGCGCCACCCGATAGACCCAAGAACCTCTAGCGTACTATGTGTGTTATTTTCTGAATCTGAGTCAAGAAGTCTGATTCAAGGCGTAGTTCATCAAGCACTTCTTCAGACAAAGACAATAGTCACTACGTGAGATTCAAGGCTGTAGTCCATCTCATCTATGCATAGTATACTCTTGCCCAGAACTTCTATATCATTTCTCTTTTGTTATCACTGCCTTTGAATCTTGGTTTTTGGGGGGGGGGATTGTTGGCTGTTTGTTATCAAAACCCAAGATTCCCTCTTTTCTTTTTAGTCCCACATCGGTTGGTGACAATGTCATGTGAGTGTATATAATACAAACCACTCTTTATCCCCTTGTAGTCTAGTGTGGTGTGGAGAGAACCCGTGGGCCACATGCGCGCGCCGCCGCCGCCGCCCGGCCCGGTTCGGTTCGGCGCGCGTAGTGGGCACGGGTGTGCGCGCCCGCATCTGCGGACACGAATGCCGATCCGAAATTGCTCTTCGGGTTCGGGTTGAGATCCTAAACTTATTTTTGCTGTTTATTTCTTTTCCTTTGACTAATACTTCTTGAACGTTGGATCAGTTTCTCAGATCCGATTTTTTGGCCTTCTTCTCTCCCAACGTTCACACGTTTTGTGTGTATTTATATCCAAAACCCTACCGTTTTGCTACTACTGAAAAATACCACATCTGATCCACAAAAACAATACTTTGCTTCGCTGCTTTCTCGATCCGCAACACAGCAACGCAGTCCCCTTCGCTGCTTCCGCTTCTCTTTCGTTTTTCACCTTCGTTCTGGGCAAGGCTAAGTTCGGGTCATCTCTCGACGTTGTGTGCGACAGCGAGACGCCGGTGATACCGGGGGTTTTACCACTAGGAGCATCTGCGAAGAGTCTGCACATAAGACCGCGGATCAACTCTTAGGGCAGTGCGTATCGCGCGACTTCCCCATAGGCCGGTAAATCAGTTTTTATTTCTTTTGTTTCGACAGATTAACAAGAAGATTAGGGACAATTTTCTACAACTGATCTTAGTTTTGGAAGTTTTAGAATCAGGGACGAAGCCATAGCAATTTTGCCGGGTGGGCCAAGCAATAAACAACTTTAGAAAGGGAAAAAAATAAATCACAACTAATTATAAAGTAATTATAACATTTTGCCATTGAGTTCTAGTCTTCCAAACATAGTTCACATATAATATTTTTAAACAAAAAACAAACAAAAAAATTTCAAACAATCATGCTTTCTGACAGTATCCCAAAAGTAAATTTGCTTCTTTTGTTTTTGTTTTTGTTTTGTTTTTGTTTTTTTGTTTTCTTTGTTTGTTTTTTTTGTTTGGGGTGCTAAAAACCAAAAGTGTATTTGTTAAAATTCAATATAAAAAAGCACGTATAGCCTAGAAGAATTGTGATACATGTGTCTTCATTGAAGCAAATTTTTTGATGGTTGTATTTATACTCAAATCATCAACTATTTCTCTTTCAATGTAAACCATCAAGTAGTCCGGAAGATAGTCATCCTCTTGTTGTGAAGCTTGTTTTTCACTAAATTCATCCATGAAAATGCCCTCCTGTGCAATAGAAACCGGTAATGTAGGTACAAGCCTAATCAATCTATTAACAAGTGGATTGATTATTGACTTTTTGTTTCTCACTAATGTTTGACATAACTCAGAAAGGGATGACAAATTCTTGAATTCACTATGATAAGGAACATCATTTATGTAATGTGCAAGTTTATACTGAAGAGATGTTTGATCTTGCTCAAAGAATCTTGATGGTAGAATTGACTTGCTAGCTTGCAAGTTAACTCGATATTAAAGGATTTATATGCATCACTCGGATCAAAAGCATCACTTAGCACAAGTAACTCCACTGTGCTTTCATTGAATAAGATGTTTAACTCTTGCAATTGAGAATCAGTGGTGACAATAGATACGTCAACCCGATAATGATGTTCGACTGTAAGATGAGGCTGTGGATTTTGAGAAGAAAATTTTCTTATATATTGGGTAGACATATCTGGTACATCAATATGACGTTGTTCACAAAATAACCTTATCTTATCAAGTAAGGCATTCCAACCTGTCTCTCTTAGGTTCTTAAGGAGTATCTTTGTAGATGATACAAGATGTATTGCATTTTGGCTAAATTTAAAAAAACCCCACTGAACTTTGGGCCATTTAAAAAAAATCGTACTAAGTTTTTTTTATATAAAAAAACCGCACAAAACTATAGTTTAAAAAAACTCATTTTAACGGAGTTAGGTTTCCATTAGGCTAAATTTTAAAAAAATCACTTTCATCTTTTGTTTGTGTTTAAAAAAACCACTTCATCTTTTATTTGTGTTTAAATAAACTCCACTGAACTGACCCTAACCCCCTAACCCTAACTCTTACCCTAACTCTGTCAGTGTGTGTTTTTTTAAACTATAGTTTTGTGTGTTTTTTAAAAAAAAAACTCAGTGCGGTTTTTTAAAATGGCCCAAAGTTCAGTGGGTTTTTTTTAAAAAAATTTACCCATTGCATTTTCAATGTACTGTGACTTGCTATGCAAAGCTTGACAAAGAAGATATGTGATTTCAAAAACTTCTTTCATAAGGTGCAATATAAAGACAAACTGAAAAGAGGTTAAAAGCTCATAAGCTTTCTCTGCATCTCCATGTTGAGTAGTCATCATCATCAATGAGGTTAATGAAAACTTCACTTGTCGGACTAAACATCTTCAACAAACTTGTGATTGATTTTAAATGAGAGCTCCAACGAGAGAGCCCGCTACATAAAGCCAATTTGATTTAGCCATGTACCAGTTTCAGTATCTCCATTTGCAATTAAGAACCCAAGTTTAGAAGCTTTAGCAGCTTTCAATTGATTACTTCTTTTGCAAGAAGCACTGTGAATATTGATAATATAGGTCAAGTCACCAAAGAAGTGGTGAATTAGATGCACATCTCTAGATGCTGCAATTAGTGCTAATTGAAGCCAATGTGCCATGCAATGTACATAATATGCACTTGGTGTATCACTTTGTTGAACACTTTGTTGAGCAAGAGCTTTTCCAACATGTTGATGTTGGTCAATTAGAGCAAGATAATTTTGGGTAGCATTTTTATGTGGTGATGTAGGAGTACTCCCTTCATACTTGCGTAATGAACATTGTGAGCCATTGACATTTTTCCAGTTTTGAAATCCTATGGTAGTAAATTTATCTCGCTCACGTGGAGTACAAAAAAGAAAGCATGAGAAGCAAAATGCCGCATCCTTTTTAGGAGAATACTCCAACCAAGGAAATCTCTTAAACCAAGAAGGTTGAATTTGTCGTTTGTGATCATTGCCTTTTGTTGAATATGGGAACTCACCATTACCGTGGTATATCCCTAATTTGATATAAGCCCGACGAACTTCATCTCGTTGGTTAGAAGGATACTCCAAAATTTGTCAATGCTTTCCCGGATCACGCTCAAAACAACCAATTAGATCTCCTTCCAATTGCTTTCATGTTCATTAGACTCAATTCGTGGAGATTTAGGAGGAGGTTCTTCAACTAAAGGAGTTGATGTTTGTATATTGGCTCCTAAAGTTCGAGCATTTTGTCTCTTAAAAAGGGTACCAATGGTGCTTTTTCTCCCCATTAATAATTGAGGGAATTATGATCCTGTACACCAACAAATTCAAAGAAATATAAGACATTATATGTTAATTGACTCTCAATTTGGGACAATATAGGTCTATCTTTCTTATAAAAATAATAATCTAAATATGTCTATTGTTTAACATCTATTTTTAACTTAAATCATACAAGTTTAAAATGTTGTAAGGCACCACACATATTGAAAAAATTGACGAGATTTATGGTGCATATTATTGTACATATGAACTAAAATATTCCACAATAATTTATGCACTAAACAATTGTCACAAGCAACAAAATCCATGAAATATTTTTACTCTTCATGAAGACTACATAATTTAGGCAATATATAACTTCTTCTCAATTATTATGATCTTTAAGTTAATAGGCTAAAATATACATAGTAATTATATGTCAAAACTTAAATTTACGAGGAAAGACTAGAAAACATACCCAAGGTTTTAAATATCGGATTTCGAACTCATCTCGGCAAGGGGTGTTTGGGCTCGGATCGGAGATATCTGAGGAGATCTCGGAAAATGTGGTCATCTCGGATGTTCATTTCGGACACTCGATAAACATATTTTTTGTTACTAAACACGATATTTTATGTTCTACATGTCATTTGTCATATAAAATATTGTATAATGTAACTAATGACATTAATCAATCACGATAAATATTCACAGAATTTAACAACAATATAAAAAAGAATGTAATATAAGTATATAACTACATTGAATTGCATTGATTAGAAAAAAATATATTAGTTAATAGACTTACTTGACTTTGCATAAACACAAACAATAAAGACAAAATTCTCATATTATCTTAGCTTAAAGTCCTATATTGAAAGATTTATATGCAAAAAGTAAAATTAAAAAAAGTTATATATTCACTATAACATTAATGCGTCTATTTCGGCCGAAATCTACATATTGCGGTCCAAAACGATATGGAGTATAAAATCAGTGATTTCGTATCGGCAAGCTAGCCGAAAGGAAATTTCGGCTATATCGGCCGAAATTTAAAATAGTGAACATACCTCAACTAGTTAATCTCATTATCTTCCTCGCTATAAGAAACTACAATAGCATAATCTTAAAAAGTAAGAACAAAGAAAACACTAATTAGTCTAATTTCTCAAATCCTAATGATTTTTTGTTCCCCAAATTCTATATATTGAAAATAAAGAGAACTAAGATTAGGGAAATCAATTGAAATATAAAACAAAATCTATAGTCACAGAGGAAATAAGAATACCTTTTGAATAGTTGATTATTGAAGTTTGAAGCAAATCCATATCAAATATTTTTCCATTCTCCTAATCTAGTGTTTGGGGGTTGGGGATAATTGACAAATCCGAGATTGGGGTGAAGAGAAGAGAAATTGAAGACAAGGAGAAGTAAATGAGGACTGAGGAGGGCTAGGAGGCTGGGGAGGAGCTGAGGAGGACTGGAGGAGGGTCCGTGACTTATGTGACCTTTTCAAGACCCATACACTGGGAAACTGTACACTGGGAAACTGTGACTTTTTCAAGACCGATACTTCAATATAATAACATAAACACAAAAAAATGCAAAAATTTGAAACTTTTATTTATTAATGTTCCTTTACAACACAGGTTACATAATACATGAGACCCTCTCATTTACAACAAATAAAATGAAAAATAAAACAATAATGGACTTCAGAGGTACATAACTTGTGTGTCGCCATCACATCTGGGTCTCCACCTCCATTGAGCAAATCTAATCTGCACAACATAAATCAGCTAGTGAGGCCAACGTAAGACTAGTGAAATCAACGATAATCTTGTTCGCTCCCAAACTACAAATCAATTATTACAGAATACAAGTGATTATGAAATAATGTAAATGAACCTAGACATTTTAAGTGATGAAACAAGCGATTATTATACTACAATGCATCAAACATAAGGATGCTATTCTAATGCAATACTTGTTTGGATATCTATGTCGCCCATAGAACATAGCTTCTGAATGCAAGCTACTAATCGTTCCTCCATTTATAGGGTTCAATCCCTCGTCATGCAAAACCTAATCTTGTGACTCGTGTTACAAAGCGTAGACTCTGTGGGCCTAACCCCATGCCTACGGACCAACTTGAGTCTTATCCCTGGCTTAGAACATTCTATGGGCTTATCCCTCTCTGAAAATTGGTGGGTATGTCCCACTTCTATCGAACCTGGGGCCTACCCTACGTCCTTAAAGCACCATAGGGCTTATTCTTGGTTGTGAAACCTATGAGCCTCACCTCGTCCGATCTTGTCCTTGTCACTTCCTCTAGTGCTTGGTCCTTTATGTGTAAAGTGTACAACCATACCGATCTAGACCTAATGGTCATATGTTCCGGAACTTATTCTTATAAATAGGGGTAGATCCGTCATCACTTGACACTATCCCACTCCTACATTGGAGTCATTAACTCTGTCGGGTCTGAGCCCCACTTAGGTGCTAGCATTAAATCCTTGGTGATCACACCAAATCACACTATTGGATACTCTACCCAATACCTTATATGTGCTCAACTGACACACGTTAAACCACGTGCACTTACCGTAACATGCAAACACAAACCATGTGCACTTATCGTAAT
Source organism: Hemerocallis citrina (assembly GCA_017893485.1). Classification (NCBI taxonomy): domain Eukaryota; kingdom Viridiplantae; phylum Streptophyta; class Magnoliopsida; order Asparagales; family Asphodelaceae; genus Hemerocallis; species Hemerocallis citrina. The sequence goes on from JACEHZ010000571.1 coordinate 63,567, forward strand.
GCATACTAACACAAATCACGTGTGTTTTTCGTAACACGTAAATTTTATCTCATAATCTATTAATTAGGTGTTCCAGTCTTGCCCATTCAAGATATGATGTATTACGGCAGGTAGCGGAGGTCAAGCTGACTGGACAGTTCATCCGGGGTCCAGGGGGCGGCACGCCCTTGGGCGGGGTTGGCAATCCCCGACCCAGAAATTTTGGGCAAATTTGTCTCTATTTCTCTATGCAATTTTCTCATTCAAAGCATTTCAAAACAAATATCAACTCTCGAAATCAATTCTTAGAAACATCATAAATCAAACATCCTTTATCATTTAATAAATTATACAATCTTTTTAGATTACAAACATGCTCATCCCTAGCCTCCAACTCTGCATTCATCATGAGAAGTAAACTCTAATTTTAGGTTCAAAACGGAGAACATAAAAACTTGTTTCAGTAGCCTGCGAAAGCACTTTTGCTTCCGCCACTAGCTTCCGCAAAAGCCTGTGCACTTTGTTAAACAGCGGAAGCTCTTTTGCTCCCGCTTCTTACTTCTACAAGAGCATCAAACTCTCTATTTTGGGTATTTTCTTCACGATTTCTTCTCCAAAAGCACATGATGTCTTCTCCAAACGCACATTAATTGCTACTCATGTATAGTACAGTGTTCAGAGACTATAAACATCAATAATTAGAGTTTCTTAGCATACTTGGGTTCATTGCATCTTATCATATCATTTCTTCTTATTAACAACGTCGATCCGATATCACAAATTCTAACGTCTAGCATGCTTTAGATTTTATACATTCTTGAGACACATTCATCATTAACCTAGCATGCTATTAGGACATCCAATCACACATGTTTATTACAGAAGGAAAATCTAACATGCACCTATAACATTCATGAGAACTCATAACGTACAATAATCATAGAGTTTACAAGAAGATCATCCACTTAATTTGCTTTCGGATGAAAAACGGCTATGAGCTCTTCCACGAACACCCCCATGCAGCAAACTCGAACCACACGCACGATCTAGTTCTCAAGCAAAAATATCACATGCAACCTTACTATTGTATTCTAAGAGCATCTGTAGTCGTTTGCTAAATATGCATAATATGCATATTTGCCCAAAAAGAGCGCTGCAGTCGTTGGCCAAATATGCATATTATGCATAATTTGGTACAGTAGATTGCTATAAATGAGAAACGAAATGAGAAATATCCATATATAAGAGACGGAGCTTCGAGTGCCGTCGCACCAAAAAAAGTATTTTTTTAATGGTCGGACGACACTTCAACTTGAAGTGCCGTTGCACATTTTTTTTTTAATGGTCGGACGGCACTTGAAGTGCTGTTCCTCCAAAAAAAAAAAAATTTCGCAATAAAAAACCAAAAAAAAACCCCACTTCTCTCGGACGGCACTTGAAGTGCCGTCCCACCCTCCCAGAGGGTTTTTTGTAATTTGTATTTTTTTGTAATTTTTGTAATGTTTTTGTAATTTTTATAATTTTTTTTGTAATTTTATATAATTGTTTTGTATTTTTTTTTTGCACTTTCGACTAATTTTTTTCCCTCGGACGGCAAAAGTGTCGTCCCAACATTTTCATTTTTTTTCTCTCCGACGGAACTTCACATGTCGTCCCACCGTTTTAAAATGTTTTTTAAATTTTTTTCACCTCCGACGGCACTTTAGACGGCACTTAAAGTGCCGTCGGTTATTATTTTAAATTAAAAAGCTAAAAAATAGCATTCAACGACTGCAGCAAAACGGCGAATTGCTATATCCATTTATCCATATATGCATATTTTGACCATCAACGACTGTGGATGCTCTAAGTGCATCATGAAAAAATCAAAGATGGATTTTCGGAGTCTTACCTTTTGATGACAATCCGAAATCTGTATCCTTTGCCCTTACCTTTGACTCTTCCTCTCTTTCAATCTCACAATTTTTGAGTTCAGCCAGAAGAATTCTTGAGCTTAGTTAAGGGCTATTTATAGCCATAAGTTTCCCAGATTTGAAAGTGGCTGTTTTGGGGGACTATTTGGGAGCAAATTGAGAGAAAATTTGGGGCTGAAATCAAGGGTAAGATTAAGGGGAATCAACGCCCATCTTACCCATAAGGATGTTGAGGGATTTGTGGGGCAAAATCAAGAAGATATTGCAGTTTTTAGAAGGAAACATATGACTGGAATTTCAGCTTTAAAACTTAAATTTTGAATTCAAATTCAAATCAACCCAATTGAAATTTATCCTGGAGGGAAATCTTAGTGTCACCTGCACGTGTGATGTCACTCATCATCACCTCAAGATCCGGTTCCCCATCACGCTCCAAACACGTATGAAGGTAACTCACAAAACGACGTAACACGTAAAAGTGTCACCAAACAAATTAAGACATGGAAATTCAATTTATTAATTCAAACTTCATTTCACTTCATTAATGATAATATTCTCATATAAAAATAATGTACAAATGCACGTGCATCATGTGCAAGGGAAAATGGTCATTTGCCATTTTGCGGGGTGTTATAGAGGGTTTGGTGGCTGTTTGGGTTTCGGTGTTTGGGCAAAAAAGAAGAGTTAGTGAGTCTTGCTTCCTTAAATTGGGAGAGAGAGAGAGAATAGGATGGGGGTTTAATAAAATTTTTGGGTGGGCCAAAGTGAAAATTTCATACCTATTAGGGGGGTTTTCAAAGGTTGTGGGTGTCCCAGGCCGACCTGGGCCTTAACTAGGCTTTGTCCCTTAACTAGGCTTTGTCCCTGTTTAGAATTGCATTTTTATTTTGTGTCGAGAATCAGATTATCTAGCTATACACACTTCCTTACTACTTCGTTATTGTTCTTGTAAACTTGTAACTTTGTTTCTCCTGTGTGGGTCTATACAGAACTGACGCAATTCCTTCGCAGGATTTCGTAACGATGATTTGGTTGACAGTACTTTGTTAAGTTGGTTAACTCAGCCAAAAAGTTGAGATTGCTAGTAACTGTAGTTGTAGTTGTCTGATATACAATCTTATCAAATTTGTTCAAACTCAAAATAAACATACACAAAAATTGTAGGATTGATCTTTAAAGGCGAGGTAAATGTTAGAAACTGATAATTGCAAAAAATCCCATAGGATTGAAGCATGATGGAGTCGATTTTGAGGGCAATTCAAACAATATTAAATCTAGAGAAATAAACTAAACTTGACAAGTGAACTAAGTTAGAGATAGATAGCTAGTGTAGTGTAGAGTGCATGAAACAAGATGATTCATGGGAGTCTTTGGAGTAATGTTATTTAAGGAATGCATCGATCTAACTTTTTTGTAGAATTGAAGGTTTTACCTCATGTCCTTTACCTTCAAAGATAATTTCTCTCCTAAACTTGGTTAGTTAGATCAATTCATTTTCCAAAATCTTGATTACATAAGTATTTAATTCTCACTTTCCTTTATGTCGGGAAACATTCATATAATGCCCACACGTAGGCATTAACATTGGAAAAATCTATTAGTGTTGAGCCTGACTCCAAATTCAGATCAATCAATGTGGTCTGTATGTGCAATGGTAATGCGGTCTGCGAGCGGGTTGATCTCAACCAATACCTGGAACTCATGGAATGTTTGTTCCACCATTTGACCGACTAATCAGCAGAAAAGGTCATTTTCGTAGATATCAAACTTTATAAAATTTTCCCGATATATTTTTAGATCATGTTACCACTAGTGTAGTCGAAGGTGCGACTGAGGCGCAACCTCAGACGCAAGGTACAAGCGCCTAGACTATTTGCGCATCATCCTTGCAAGGCGCACTGAGGCCTCAATCTTGAGAATGTGAGAGGTCATGGGTTTAAGTTATGCTCACCACTTTTGGTAGGAGCATTTTTCCAATGATTAAGGACAAGATAGAATTACTGCACATAATATTATAATATATGGGAAATTGACCTTATAATATATGAGAAAATTCTCTCATTTAGATTGATTTTTGTCCATTGGCCACCTTATGGGCGATCCATGTTATCATGATATATACTTATTTATATTTATAGTTTAAAAACCTCAAAAAAGTAATAGTGCGCCTTGGTTAAGTGAGGTTTGCGCCTCAAATTGCGGTTTGCGCCTCAGGCTTTTTATGAGGCAGTGAAGTTGTTTTGCGCCCTTTGCCTCTACATTGGTTACCACAACTATGACCACAACCACGACTAGAATGACCTTTTCTCTACATACTCTAGTTTCCTTATTATGTAATTCGAACTATGAATTCTGAAGCAAATTGAGAAGTTATCCAACTTAATGAATAACCAACTTACTAACAATATTGCTGAAGAGATTTCTATGCACTAAAATAGTTGTCCTCTATGCGATTGCTTTTTGAAGTACAATTTGGTGGATAGGCATCTTATCAAGAATAATAATCCTTACTTGATCCACAAACCTGTAGTTATCTCCTCGATAGCAAATATTCTTGAACATCTTTCAAGACACATAAGTGTATTGTGTTTGCAATTCCTACTCTTGGTTTTGTGGGCTTGCATGCATGGCTGACAGCTGTTGAAAACCTTGTTAACTAGCACGGCCTTTGCCCTCCTTTTCCACAAACCCTTAATGGTATTATTACTATATTACCCTTTGAAGACCAAGAGTACATAGAAGGCATCCCCTTCCCTCTCAATTCAATCAATCTCGTTATCACATCTACAACCAAAACAAACACAAATCATCATCAAATTAGCTTAAAACAAAAATGGGTTCACTCCAAATTCCTCCAACGTTTTACCTCTAAGATAAAGCCCATCATCATTTGAGATGGGCACTTCAATAAAGTGGGGATGCTCAAGATGACAATTCTTATGTGATCTTTCTAGAACTTTATACTTATATATTTTTTTCTTTTAAAAAAGAAAAATTGTAGGCACCTACACCGACCCAATACAAATCACACCCACTACTGCATCCTCTTTAATCCACCAATTCCATCCCTAAATTCACTCATTCCTCAAGATAACAATGTCTCATATCATCCTTAAATCTTCTTCGCCACTTCCACGCATCCACCATCTTGGCTACTCCGATGATCTCACCCCTGACACCCCCCTACAACACCATCGTCATCTTTCTCGGCCCCTCCTCCTTTGATCACCTACTTTGAAATCGGCCCCTCCTTCAAATCTACATTGCTCCCCACCGTGGTTTTAAAACTCGGGATCGGGAGTGAGATCGACTTTTTTCAAATATTTGGATCGAGATCAGTATTGGCTAGATATGTAATATCAGATATGTGTGTCGGGTTTTTTGGATCGAATTAAAAAGTTATCTAATTCTATACTTAAATCATTTTTTAAACAAATAATTAATTTAAAAAAATGAATTGATGAATTTAAATAATTCTTTTTGCAAATTTAATATTTCCAATTACAAGTTCGAACATTTTAATTAGTTTTAAAGAATTATTAATGAAACTAGAACAATCGAAATCGGTAGATCAAATAAGGAAAAATTTTATGTACATATAAGGAAAAATAAAATATAAACTAGACATGAAATGATGTTTATTACATAATTATATCGTCATTGCTTGGATAAGATAATCCACATGAATAAAAAATTTAAAATATTGAATGGTGGTTTTGAGTTGGGATCGGTCCGATCCATCCTATTCAATTGCTAACTCAGTCGATCCCTGAGTTATCTTGTCTATCTTGAGATTTAGGGGTTATATCTAACCGCCCCCTTGACAAGCTATCCGTATTGGCCGGGATCGGATCGGAATTGGCCGATCTTTAAAATCATGGTCCGCACAACCCTATTCCCTCAAATTCTTATGCTCCTCTTGGTTTTGTGGTTGGGCATCGTATCAAGAATAATAAGCCTAATTTTATCCATAAACATATAATTATCTCCTCATTAATGGCATTATACTTAACCTCTTTTAAGGCACATAAGTGTATTGTGTTTGTAATCTTTATTCCTATGCTCCTCTAGGTTTTGTGGGCTTTTGCATGCATGGCCATTGGAGACCTTGTTAAACCAACATTGTCTTCTCCCTCTTTTTTCTACAAACCCAAGTTCTATTCAAACTTCTCAATCTTGAATCTTGGACTAGAAATTCCAATCTTGACATCACTGTGTAGAGAATGAATTAAAAAGATGAAGCTATAACGCCCCGGATATTACATAAACACAACCAATCACCTATTTATTTAAAAAAACTTGTGATTAAGCGGAGACTAGTATGGGATTAACCTAAATGCTGCCCTAACCCATTTTGCAACCTTGCATTGCAATTTGCACATTACCTTCTTTAAAGTTTTGATAGTAATTGTTTTAACTGATAAACACAAGCATTCTAGAACCATTTATAAGCGCAATAAGATCGACAGAAGGTAATAAAAACAATTCTGTCTAGAGAAACAATCAAAGTTTGATAAGATGACTTGTCCAAAACAACTATGTGCTAAGAGATAATTATACGGAAGAAGATTCTTACGTAAATCTTTAGAGAGAATTATTGATCAGAGAACACTTGTTTGTATGGGATCTGACCTTCCCATAGAAACACATAACACAATTTAGGGTTTTGTTTATCTTTTTAACCTTAAAATGTGGCTCTTTCCCTAAGGTTTGTTTCCTTAATCTTATGATTGCATGAGTATTTGTTGCCCCCAAATGACCATAATTTATCAGGAAGCTTTAATACAACATCCACACAATAGTAGTCACCGAAAAGTCGGAGAAAGCCATCAAAACTTGGCCAAATCAGAGTTGAGAACTTCATATTGAACTGGGGCTTAGCGGTCGGAACCGCTTCCATGCAGTCAGCCGTGCTGATTAGATATGGGCCATATCTAATCATAGGGGTTTTGGTTTGAATATAACGATTATTCAACAGTAAAATGACTTCGAATACATGTAACCTCACCTAAAATGATTATCATAACTAGACATTCAAGTAGTTAGAGTTTCGCTTAGGCAGTATGCTCTTTGTATAGTTTGAAATATTCTTGACTTTTGGTGTGTGGAATTTAAACATAGCAACACAGATATTGTACTTTAGATTGTGCAACTAAGTATCATGTTACGTTTTATATTTTTTTTCGCAGCATTTGTGATTGCTTTCTGTATGCCTTGTTTTAATTTTGTAGCTACATATTAAATCGAAGCTGCATTGTGACTACTTTATGCCATGAAACTTTGTGAAACTATTCTCTCTTAATGTGATTATGGTATCCAGGATGCACTCAGGCACGTGTTTGCCAGTAGAATTGTCGATATAAAGGATTCACCAGTGTGGAATAAGCTCTCTCTTGTTTCGTGTGCTTGCAATGGCTTAGTTCTAATGGATGAGTCCTTACAATTGCTTCCTGTGGTTGAAACTCTGGATTTGAGTCGAAACCAATTTGCAAAAGTGGCGAACCTTCGGAAATGTACAAAACTGCAAGTATTGGATCTTGGATACAATCACTTGCGATCTATAGCATCACTGGGTGAGGTAAAATATTGATTCTGTTTTGGATTATGATGCACATGTTTTTCTGTCCTCTTTACTTTCTAATTTAATTTAAGGAACCTGTGCAATTCAGAATATTCTTGGGAATTAGTGATACACTGCATATTATGTCTGAAATCAAGAATCCTTGATGGTCTTTTCTGATATGTGAATTGGTTAATTTGCGGATTAATGTTGCTATAACTGATTTATCTTTATTTTTTTTAAAATCTCCTGGGCTGGAAGAGAGGTTATTATGCAGCAAATTTAGTCAGAAACAATCACATTCAATGAGAAGACAGGAATGATAAAAATCAACTAATAAAGACAACCCTAAATTTGTAGACTCTTATCTGAAAGGATAAAATTGACCGTTAAAGAACTATTCGTACAAAACACACACACACACACACACACACACACACACACACACACACACACAAAACTCCTACTCTATTTGTAAAATCTCATATAATTTAGGAAATTGAAGACGATGTTGCTCAACTATAGTTGCAGGTGCTTTTTATGCTTAGTGCTATATGCTTAGCGCTATATTCGTTGAATGGTTCTTTTCTTGCATGCTTGCCTGTTCATTATTTTCTTCCATACTTTAGAAGTGCTCAGTTGACCATGGCTGGATGGGAATTCAACAGAAACTTTTATGACTTTAGATTGACATAACAGTACGTGAAATGAAAAGATTGTTAATTCTATTATTAGCATTAGATGATGCATCCAGCTTTTCTACAAATTTTTTTGGTATGTTTTCCATGTTCATTTTGTTATGCTGCAAAAGCTACTTAATACTTGTATTCTTCTAGTTCAAAGTGCTCTCTTTTTTAGTTTATTTTTATTTTTATCTTTTATTTTTTATTTTTTGCAGGTTTCATCTCGGATTGTCAAACTTGTTTTGAGGAATAATGCCCTGTCAACTTTACATGGGATTGAGAATTTGAAGTCAGTTGAAGGGCTTGACCTCTCCTATAATATTATTTCCAGTTTCACAGAATTAGAGATCGTAGCAAGTCTTCCATGTCTCCATAGTTTATGGTTAGAAGGAAATCCACTTTGCTGTGGACGGTGGTATCGAGCACATGTTTTCAGTTTCTTCTCTCATCCAGAGGAAGTATGCTTCAATCTTTTCATTTTCATCTAGCTTTTCTTCTGAGCTTAAAAGTTTTGTCGTTTTGTCGTTTTCTCTAATTCCTTAGAAAGTAAATTAACAACTGGATGTTCCTACAGTTGACTGTGGATGATAATCACATCAGCACAAAAGAGTTCTGGGAAAGACATATCATTTTAGCCAGTAGACAGAAACAACCTGTTGGGTATGGGTTTTATTTTCCTGCAAAAGATGATTCTGAGGATGACAGCACTTCGGATGTAAAAAGGGTAGGTTTTTACTGACTTTTACTCTTGTTATTATCTCTTTAATTGGAAAATAAATTCTATAATAAAATTTTTGAATATATGTAATAATCGGGGAATCATTTTTTTGACTTCTAAAATATACATTCTTGTAGAGTAAGTTTTATCGTCGTCTTGCTAGTATTGATGATGAGGAGCAGAGACATCTGTGCTCGGAAGCTGTGGAGCAAGAATCGGTATCATGTGATAGTGATATCCAAGGGAAAGATGATAATGGCATTCCCGAAAATGAGTCAGAAATAACAGATTTGATGAATAAGATAGAATACATGAAGAAGGAGCGTTCTGTCCTTTGGTTGCGAGAATTTAAGGAGTGGATGGATCAAGCATATGATTATTCAGCGGAGAGAAGCCAATACAGACCGTATAACTTAGATCCTGGCAGAGTAAACTATACAGAGGAAAGAGAAGGTGAGGGGCTTCTTGGTGAAAGTTCAGGATTTGTCCCAGTCCAAATACAAGCTTCAGAAGTGGATAGTAGCTTAAATGTAAGTCACAGTAATCGGTCATTTGATACGAATGGCATATTTGGCCTGGAAGATCTAATGGCAAATGGTAATGGTGCCAAGGAGACTTATTTGGAAATTGAAAGAGTAGACACGGGGCAGGAACTGGCAGGGGATCATTCTAGTGACCAGGCAGGGGATCATTCTAGGGGCCTACAAAATTTATCTCCTATTGAGGTTAAGAGTGTTAGCTCGGCACCATTGACTGCAATTGATGAAATCATAAGTTCGCGCCCATCTTCTGTATATCCTGGTTCACCTCCTCATTATCAGGAGGATATTCTACAACGCCGTTTGTACTTGGAAGAAGAATTTTTACAACTTTCAGTTGAGTCGCAGTCTTTGGCATCATCAGGGTCAGATAGTGATACCAGCTGTAGTGAAGATGATTCCTGCAGATTAAGCGCATCTGTAACTGAACTTGATCATTTGCTCCTTCAAAAGTCCATTGAACTGGATATCACTGACAAGTCAACAGAATTATCACACAAGGGAAATCATCATAATGGGAGACATGAAGAAATATCCCCATTTAAGTCTTGTTATGGATCTGATTTCAATATGGGAAACTGTTTGTTGCCAAACCATGATCAACAATTTTCCAGCCAAAACAGTCTTGGTGATGCATGCAGTTGCTTTACTGACCAAAGTTTGCATCGATATGACTCTGCAATGGATAATCAGAAAGGTAAGCAGAAGCTTAGGAGAGGGTTTGTCTCTTTATCTGAAAATTCTCTTCTATGTGACACTGGACCTGAATTCCAGAAGGATAATGGAGTTCTAGAAGGTAGCAAAGATGGCGAGGGAGATAGGGAAGTACAACAAAATTGCAGTGAGATCTTTGTTAATGATTTTTGTGAAGGATTTACTAGAACTCGTTTCTACGACAGTGAAGTGAATGAAACACCTGCTGAGCCAATGACTTGTCATCCTGAACAATTTATATTGGATTTCTTTCATTTAAAGGTTGCTGATGTCAGATCTTCAGAAACTTGTCAAAATGTAGTTCGTTGTGAATGTATATATCAACTTCATTCAGTCTACCACAAGAGGTGAATAATACCACATAATGTGCTCTTTGTTTACCTTTTTCTTAGTTACCTTCTTGAAAGCTTAGTTGATTGAAGCAATTTCATTCCCTTCGCCTACTCTAAGTCAATTATCACCTACTTAATTTCAGCAGTTCACTTCCATGCGTGAAATCCTTTGAAATTTGTGAAAGAGATGTATTGTTTCTCTTATATGTTAATTAGTGTTAATCCAATCATCTTGTCGAGGAGAAGGAATGCCATCTATGAGTCTGTGATACTAGTGCTGGCCTTCCAAATTTGAATTTACTTGATACTGGAAGTACATAAAAAAATAGCAATCTTGGTAAATATGGATTGTACCAAATGCCAACATCTCACACTTAACACTTATCTTACTGTTTTATGGTCTACAGCCACAACCTAATTGTAGTTTACCTCAGTTCACAGTTGAAGGTTAATTTTGGAACTTGAGAAAGGTCCACTGTCCGCCACTGACTTTACCATTGGTACAAGTGTGTTTGAACCATTTACTCATACCAGTTTTTCGCCATTGATACAAGTGATATTTCCTTTTAAAAAAAGTAATTTCCCAAACAATCGAATTATGTATGATTAACATATTCTGGAACTTCTCTTGTGTGAATTGATTTTTGTGGATCCTATTATTCTCTCAGTAATTTCTTTTGGTTTTATGTTTCAATTATATTCCTTATGTTAGGGTTAGCTGTGAGGTATAATTTAGTAGATATAACCGGTAGAGACCAATATTGAACTTTGGTATCAATGTATCATAGTTGAATAATCGAGTAGGATTGAGCAGAAATTCTTGAAATATAGCTTTTTGACAATTAATTATGTGCAATACAGAACATCTGTTGGATATGTTGCCAGGTAATTTGTCAAGCTATTAGGTAGTTGGTTCTCAACAGAAGTGATTACTTTCTGGAAAAGTTATTGTTTTACACTAGATTTTTTGGCATGTGTGGTGCATTTAAAGTAAATGGTAGGGTCCAAAGGAGTGGTTCCAAAGGAGTGAGCACTTGGGAGCGCATTGCATGGATATGGTTGATATTGTGAAGCTACACATCTACATGCCTAATTTTAGTGTTCTTGTAGTGTTTAAACCCTCATGCCAATTTCAGTGTCATTACAAACTGAAATTTGCTGTCAGTAATTAAATTTACTGTAAACTCTTCTTTCTTTCTTGATAATATATCATGAGCAAATAAAAGTTTTAGTAGATTTCAGCATGTTATTATTTATTGTATTGACATATTTGTTTGTATGATCGATATTAAAATTGGTGGGTGCTATATAGTTGAAGTTCTAAAATCGTGAAGATAAATCTTAGGGTCAAAAGCAATACACTCCCCTAACATACTGGTGAATATACAAAGTACCCCCCAAACGTTTAATTTGGTACAGAATGCCCCTTTATGGGTGAATTTAGGAGTATAAGAATTCATTATTAAGTGAAAAATTAGTGGATCTAGGGTTTAAAGATGAAGAAGAAAGTGGAGAAAGAGAGGTAAACGCATTTAGAGAGGATTAAGGACGAAATTGACATGGTTTTTCGTTTAAAGGCGGTACTATGTTTACCAATAGAATATTTGGAGGTGCTTTGTACTTTGACAAACGTGTTATGTGGGTATATTGCGTTTACCCCTAAATTTTATCATTTGGCTGATGCCTTTCTGGACGATTATTTTGACTAGCCCAATGAGCTTCGGTACTCAATATTACTGTATTTAGGAAAGAGCAACGTACATCAATATTGTGTTCATGATTCTTTCATAATTCTGGTTTGAATTGTTTGTGCAGCGAAGTTGCTTTGTTGAGGAGCTGTAAGCACAAGTTATATCTGCTACTCATTGATGTTCTAGCCTGTGGTCAAGGTTATCTTCTTTTCAAGAACCATCTTAAGCCACATATTTTTTGTTTCGTTTTGGATTCTATAGCTTTATTCTGCACGTTAGATATAAATTTGTGTCAGTTGTTAATTTTATGTTTTCGGTTGTATACTATGTAGGATACTTTGCAGAAACTATTTCAGAAGTTTTGGGGTGCTATAAGCTGGAAGAACTAAGAGAAGTTGTGGTCGGGCTAGGGCTACAAGCTTTGAGGTTGGTATTAAACATTTCTCAGGGAATCTTCATCCGAGCATTTCTTAAATGTTTATCTTCACCATACTTAAAAACTTAGGGTATATATGGAGGGGGATGCCACGTACCTGTTCTTACCAAGAACTACTGAGAAAGCAAGGGATTTACTGTCCTTGTTAAGAGCTGATGATTCTACAGCATCAAGTACAGTCTGTTCTCTAAGAAGGTGATCCAATTAGTTTCTCATGCACTATTCATTGGGTGGGTGCCTGGGTGGGGAGGTAGGGAGAATGCAGTCAATCCTATAAACCAGTGGTTCTGGCTTCAAGATTTGTGCCCGTACTTGATCCTCAAATACCTGTGAAGTAATTCAAGAGGCACTTTCTGATGCGCACTGCACTCCATCTTAAGGCTGCAACCACTGGTTCATAGAAAATTCCCCCTATTTTAACACACTTTTATCTATAGTTGGTTCTTTTCTGTTCCTGTGATCATGTTGCTTGGAAATTTAAATGGCAGTTGGGAGCAGGTTCAGGTCAATTTGCTCGAGAAATATATCTGTCGAAGTAAGATGAGCATAGTCCTCTACTCAATGTTACACTTTTGGCGTGACAACGGTGGAGGTATTTTTTTTTCAATCATTTGCAATTTTCCCCGTTGTTAAAGAATTTGCTTGAGAGTTTCGTCCTTATATTCTCCATGTAAAGTTCTGGAAGTTGTCTAATTCTAGTGGTTCCGATAGCATCCATTAGAGTTTTAACAAAGTGTTTTTATTATCTAAGCTTCATGTGAATATATTGGATATATTATATCCAACTATTTATTTTATTGCTTATCTTAATACAGTATTTAATGATTTTGATAGCAGGTCAGACTGTAGAGTTGTTAAACCTCGCTATGTAGTAGCTTGTCAGTTCCTGTCTTGCAGAATACCTGATACAGTCCTTTCATTCTTCTAATTTTTAAATAAGCAATATCTGGATTGGAGAGTTACACTGCAGTCTTGGTTTCCGAATCTGAGTTGTGAATTGTTAAACTTAGACCTTGCAGAACTGCTTTTTTCATAAGAATTTCGAGATGTATGATCAAAGTTAATTTGTATTGTTCATTGAAATTCTCCATCCCGATCAGATTCTAATAACCTAACTAGAGTATAGAAACTACTTTGGAGATCTTAATGTCATTTTTGTGGTGGCTAATTTATGGTAGCTTTACAATTTTATTAAGTCTTTTAAAAATAGATATTATTAAGTGTTTTAAAAATAATTTTATGTCTTAGGCTATGCTTAAGCAAAGTTAGAGGCCGCCGCTTTTTCTTTGGACGCTTTTTGAAACCATAGTGCTCACAATGGTCTTGTGAGCACAGTACTTTCTTGAGAACTCAATATATATGTTTATGTATATATTTCAACCTTAAGTATTTGATAATTTTTTTTTACCACCCATTCTCTTCCTTTTTCTACTGAAAATCCTGAAAACACTGTACAACAATCTCGGGCGATTTTGATAGTGTTGCCTCTTGTGAGAAAGCACTTATTCTTCTTAAAACCCTCTCTTTACATTTTGGCCACTCCCAAACTTGATTTTAAGCGTCATAGGAGGTATTTGTAGGAAGCACAAATATTAGATAATTTAGTAGGATTAGGAGGCATGCAGGGAAGGCAAAAATGAAGGCATGATATGGCCTGCCCGTGAAGGCATATTCACTTGCTTGACACGATATGCATGGGTACATACATAGTGGTGTGGCCACAACAGATCCAGGCTGTGATCTTGCTTGACTAATATTTCAGGTCAGTCAGGGTTTGGCAAGGCCCTGGGACAAATCTGGCTTTTATCCCTACTTCTGTATGGTTGGTGTATCTTCCATTTGGGGTGGAAGATACATAACAGTCACCTTTAACTAGTTGCTCAGAAATAGATTTATCATTAGTCAAACGTGCGAGGTGACCAGGAAATTAGAAAAAGTGATTCTATGTATGTGGAATACTCAAGGCAGGAAATCTCTGTGTGCTCATCTTTTCTTTGATGGACTTGAGTGCTTTTTTTATTCTGCAATCTACTTGTCAAGTAGATGATTATTGATCTCGTGACATTTTAAAATTTTATATATTGTTATTGCCAGGAGATTCATGGGTTTTACGATCTCTTTTTGTACTGGAAGGATGCTTGCTGGTGTGCATGGAGAACCTTGTACATTTCAGTTGCTTAACAGATGGTTCTGAATCCATCCCTCCATATTATTTTCTCGATTCATGCTGCCCGATACAGAACATATTAGAAATGGTAATCTGCTGTTTTCTTGCTTTCTTTCTTTTTTGCTGTTTTATTGAGTTAAAAGCTTTTTATTGTGAGCTTTCTTACTTTAGAATTTTGTGCATGCACATTTTCTATTTTTTTTAAATTTAATCTAAATTTAAGTTGAGACATCTAGGTTGAAAAATTCAACAGGTTCAATTCGGTTTTTTTCCCTTGTTATGTGTAGTTCAAGCTTCTTTTGTGTGTTGGTTTGTGTCTTGTTGGATTTGGTCCTAGTGCCTTCTTCTGGGACTTTGACATAATTGCAGCCCTAGTTGTATGCACTTCTTTGGTACCCGAATTTCGAAAAATAATTGGGGAAAAAGATTGACAAGGAAAAGATGAAAAAACTCGACTTTTAATGTAACTGCAGAGTGAGGAATACTATTTTGTCCAAAACCATAAGGGATCACCCCGAACTAGCTACTACAAATTGATTATAGAAGGTGATTTCCTCACACTCCTTGATGTAAATGATTTAGATGGATCTTCTCAAGAAACTATGAAATTTAGAGTTCTTATGAAGAGAAGTAGAGGGAGATGAGGGATGAGCTTTCTTTTCTTATTTGCTGCATTTGGTTCTATGTAGGTCATATCAGACAATGCTAGAGTAGACTAGAACCACTGACCCGTATGATTACAGGAGCGTGAGAAACAGCCCCCCTCCTTGAACACAAGCTTGAGCCTGCCGCGACTGCCACCTCTTAGTTCGCACGCCTCGTTCTGAGAGGATATGGTTTGTTCCTTTTCTGAAGCTAATTTGCTAGTGTTCTACGAAGCACAAACACTTCTGTTTGCAAGTCGGTCGTGTCAGACATATGTTGGAAATTTATATAGGCGTATGTTCCCGACACCAGACTATTGAGGCTCTTACTAAATTGGCACACCATTAGAGTACGCAGACATTGTAGGAGGTTTGTCGATATTCCAACCTTGGAGGAGATTTTTGAGGCTCTTACTAAATTGGAGCGATCAGAGTACACAGACATTCTTGGAGCTCTTCTAAGCTCAAATTGAGGGCTTTGCTTGTGGAGTGTACTAAGAGTTTTGAGAATAGTCTAAATGAAACATAGCTTTTCACTTTTCACCTATAAATGACAAGATTCTCCTTTTTCTGGGCATTTAGGATTAGTCACATTCTGATATTTATATGTTGTTAAAGTACTTTTAGTTTAGTCTCACTTCTGAAATAAATTTAGATTACTCTTTGTACTCACCTATATATAGGAAGCAGTATATTCAGTTATTAGTATCCAATAAAGTAGTATTTTCAGTCTTTATATTATCAATTTACATGGTATCAGAGCCGGAAAAGTTCACAAAATTTTTCTATAAAAAAATTAGTTTTTTTTTCTTTAAAAGGAGAGAACCCCCCAACACTATTCTTCTTCTTCGCTGCTGCTGCTTCTTCAAATCCTAGTCCTGCTTCTTCTTCCCGCCATAGCGCTACCACCCTCTCCTCTACTCTACGCTGTCGCCTTCGATGCCCTCCAAAACCCTAACCCTACACCCCGCCGCCACATCTTCCTCCTGCTCCTGTTTCCCACCACCACTGTTGCCCCTCGCCAATACAACCACCCTTTGACCTCGTTAGCCACCCTTTGACCCCATCGCTCCCTCCCCATCCTCTTGATCCCCTCCTTTGTGCCACCCGACGCCGACGCCGATGCCACCCATCCCGACATCCTCTCCAATACAGTTGCCCCCTCTTCTGCTCCTAAACCCCGCACCCACCATCCCCGTGAACCCGACATCCACACCCGGTTGGCCTTTCCCTTCCCTGTATAAAAAAAGCCGGAAAAAAAGTCGACAAAAAACCCGACAATGCCTCGTCATTCGTGCCATCTTGTAATGCGTGCCAGTTTTTGATGCCTTCAAACATCCTCTATCATTCTCAACCGTTTTTTTCCTTCAGATCTAATCTAGATCTGCTCTTATGGCGACGTCCAATACTTCAACGACGACCTCTCCTCCTCCAATGGTGACCTCTGCCTCCAATGGTGACTCCCTTTCCTCACACATGCTTGGTTCTCCTTATCTCTTGAAGGCTGAATGCATGATCACTGAGAATCTCTCCGGTTGCAGCAACTTCATGACTTGGTCCCGTTCTGTCATGCGTTTCCTCAAAGGGTGCGAGATGTACCATCACCTTAATGAGCCTGCTCATCTGCCTAAAGATCCCACATTCAAAGTATGAGATCGCGATGATAACTTGATTGCCAATATGATGACCAATTGTATGGACCGGGATATCTACACCCTCATCGCTTTTCTCGCCACGCTAAGGAAATCTGTGATACCCTTCATAACATGTACTCCTCTAATAACATGCAGCGCCTGTATGATATCTTTTGCGATGCGATCGAAACCAAGCAAGGTGATGACATTCATGCTTTTCTATCTCGCTTTAATCAATTTTTAGAAGAATGGAAGATCTATCACCCATACTCTTCTGATTTTGCTATCCAGCAACAACAATGTGAGGCCCTTCTCACCATTCTTGCCCTGGGCAAGATTTGCCTGTCTTAAAGGTATTTGCTCTCATATTATTGCCACCAACACCAGTCATTCTCTACGCGATCTCCATGTTCAGCTGTTACGAGTACCCCCTCGTGCTCTTCTTGAAACCCCAACACCATCTGCACTTGTCTTTGGCCGTGGTCGTAGTTTTTCTGATCCCTCGCAGTAGTTTCCTTCATCCTCTAGAGATCGTGGTTCTTATCCTTCACGAGGTCGTAGTGATCGTGGTCATAGCCGTGGTGACAGTCATCGCAACACTAGTATTGTACTTATTGTCAGGGCCGGTCTCATATGACATGTTGGAAACGCATTGGTCATTCTCCTGTTGCTCATCAGTTTTTCACTGTGGAATCTTTTTCTTTCACTACTGTTCCTACAGATGTGCAAACCTTCTCCTAGTATACCATCTCTGCTGAAGAGTATTGGGCATTCCACAATGTGTTCTCTTTCTAGTAATTCAGTTCATTCAGGTACTGCTTGTCATGTTTCTTCACATCAATGGATTATTGATTTGGTGCTTCTAAACATGTCTCCTTTACCGTTTTTCTTTTTCTTTTTCTGTGTTTTCCAATTATCATGTGTGTATTGATGTATCTCATGTCCCTGTTGTCTGTTGAAGGGAAGGGTGATATCTCACTTTCTCCAGATCTCTCTCTTACATCTGTTTTACGTGTTCTTTCATTTCCTAACAGCTTGCTATAGGTTCCTAAATTTTTTTAAGGATTTAAACTGTTCAGTAACATTTTTTTTTTCTCGTTGTCTTTCAGGATATTACGACGAGGAAGGTGATTGACATTGGTCGTAAACAACATGAGTTATACATCTTGGATTCTTCAGTCTTGGCTTTTCATTCTTCTACTGATCATGCATTATGACACCGGCGACTGGGGCATCCCTCCCTTACTACTCTCAAGCATGTAGTTTTCGGTTGAGTCTTTGTTTCAGTTATCTTGTGAGTCCTGTGAGTTAGGTAAACATCATCGAGTTCCCTACCCAGGATACGTCAGTGAACGTAGTGAACATTTATTTGATTTAGTGCATTCTGATGTTTGGGGACCTATTGTTTTTTCCACGTTTAATAAATATCATTATTTTGTTACATTTATTGATGATTTTTCTCACATGATTTGGTTGTTTCTCTTGTAGATCGTTCTGAAGTATTTAAAGTCTTTCAAGAATTTTTCTTCGAGATGCAAACACAATTTAGCATAACTCTTCAATGTTTTCTTTCCGATAATACTAAAGAATATTTGAGTTCTAATTTTCAACAATTTTTTTATCAATATGGAAAGTACACCAAACATCTTGTGCCAATACACCTCAACAAAATGGAGTGGCAGAACGCAAAAAATAACATTTACTCAGTACTGCTCGCTCTTTGATGTTTGAAATAAACGTCCAAAAGTTTTATTGGAGTTTTGGTGTTCTCACTATTTGTTTTCATACTAACCGTATGCCTACTCCTAGTCTTCAAATTAATCACCTTTTAAACTGGTATTTCCATCTAAAGATCCATTTTCCTACCATCTCGTGTTTTTGGTTGCACATATTGTTCAAAATCTCCATCCGAGCACTGATAAACTTGACTCGCGTGCTACTAAATGTGTGTTTTTGGGATATTCGCATTTTTTGAAAGGTTATCTTTGCTATTGTCCTTTACGAAAGAAAATGTTTACCTCGGCATATGTTATTTTTTGAACAAGCTTTTTTTGAACAAATTTCTTCCAAAACTCCTGATTTTCCAAGGATCGTTGTTGAGAGTCTTGATTTTCTACCACCATTACCACTTTCACCAACATCACCACCACCACCACCACCACCACCGCCTCCGCCACTTTAGGTTTATGTCAGAAGACGTAATACTCGTTCAAACTCGACCATCCAAGATATACCCTCTGTTGTTCAATCAGTGCCAACCACTTCTATAAGTAATATCTCTAACACCGTTGATTTACCTATTGCTCACCGTAAGGCTAAGTATTCTTGTGCTCACTATCCTATTGCCCAGTTTGTTTTTTTTTCTAAACTGAACATATCCTTTCGAGCCTTTACCTCTTTCTTGGATTCCATCACTATTCAAAAAAATGTTCAGGAAGCACTCAAGCATCCTGGTTGAACAGCAGCCATGAAAGAAAATGCAGGCTCTTCAGTAGAATGGTACTTGACAGTTGGTTCGCCTCCTTGTAGGGGGTAAGACAGTTGGTTGTAAGTGGGTATTCACAGTAAAACACAATTCTGATGGCACGGTTGAACGACTCAAAGTTCGCCTTGTCGCTAAAGGATATACACAGAAATTTGTGGTCGACTATGCAGAGACTTTTTCTCCAGTTGCGAAACTCACGTCTGTTTGTGTTCTTATCTCTTTTGCATCAAATTGTTCTTGGTTCTTTTATCAACTTGATGTAAAGAATGCATTTTTCAATGAAGACTTGAAAGAGGTGGTGTATATGCATCAACATCCTGGTTTTGAGCGGCAAAGGGAGAATCTTGTATGTTCGCTAAAAAAGCCTCTTTATGGCCTCAAACAGTCTCCACGAGCTTGGTTTGAAAAGTTCGGGAAATCTGTGTGCTCTTATGGATTCTCATGAAGTAAGGCAAATCATTCTCTCTTCACAAAGATAGGAAGCAAAGAATTGTTATTCTGTGAGTCTATGTTGACGATATTATTATCACAGGTAGTGATTCACACGGTACTGCATATATCAAACAGCGGTCAACTCAAACCTTTCAAATAAAGGATCTTGGTCCGTTTTGATATTTCCTTGGCATTAAGGTTGCATGCACAAAGAATATCTGTAACGCTCTGCAAAATTGAGTTATGGAAATTTTGCCCAACGTGTGTTACACATGTATTTTGTACCGTTACGTATAATATTCGTAATGGTTTTAATATAATTTTTTTTACGTATTTTGTATGTCGATTGTTTATATATTTTTCTATTCTCTTGAAATTTATTTTATCCTATTTTGACTCAAATATATTTTTGTTTATACGTACAATACACGTGTTTTCAATGCACGTGTTGATTATATTCTTAATATATAAAATTAATGAAGTGTATATATTTATTTATATTTGTGCTTAATTTTAACATATGGGAGATTAGAGTGAAAAATTCATACTATTATTAATTACACTCATTTTGTTAAAGAAAACGCTACTTCATTTTTAATAATTGTACACACTATTTGTGTGCATGTTTCAAAACCTGTGCACACACACATACCAAGTGGCCGGCCAAATTAAATGGCAGGGAAGGAAATATTTGAATGAATTTAAGGAGTTTGTGGGTAGTTATTAGGAGTTTGTGGTTGTTTTTATAAACTTTTTCATGTTTAAATATATATGCATACACATACACACCCTCACTCATTCCTTCCTTTTCTTTCTTCTTCGTGTTTACTGCAGAGCCCATCTCACTCTTTCTCTCATTTATATGCCAATCCCGGATGCTCCCTCTCCCTATACACATTTATATATTTATATATATATATATGTATACATACTTCACACTCCATTCCTTCCTCCTTCACCATCTCTTTCACTTATCTATATATATGTATACATCCTAATAGGCCAGCCAACACTAGGGGAGAGTTGCATTTTTGAGTGCTTTGGAGTTAAGGAGAAGAAAAGCTTGGGGATTTCTAGTGCAAGAATTCATCGATTGGGTGGTCGTTTCCTTAACTTTCTAATTTGTTCTTGTTAGAATTGCATGTTAGATAATCTATATAAGTTTAGTATTTATGCTTAGATTATGTGTTTATTGTTGTTAGATTATGTGTTGTTAGTTAATTGTGTGAAAGTATGATATGACTAACTCAGAAATGTTGTTAGATTATGTCCTGAGTTTTAGTCTCACTTCAAAAAATCATTTCCTTTTTATCTAGATAGAATCTAAAACTAAATTTTTTATGAGTCCCCCGTATATGTCAAGATTATCTCCTAAAAATTTCATAATATTTAGATGTCGTTTGCTATTTTAATAAAATCTGAATTTAGGACTGGTTGACAGTTTGACTAGTTTCTGGAAATTTGCATACTTTTCAAATTTTCATCATTTCAGCATCTTATATGCAGTTTTTTGAGGAAAATCATAACTAAGAATTTGAAATAGACTCGTTAGCCTTTCTTTAGAGTCTAAGAGATCAAATTTTCATGAAGTATGTGATTTTAGGTGATTTTTATAAGTAGCAAGAGCTACAATTTTTGGATTCTGAACCTACTGTTTTGCAAATGATTTTAGACAAAGTAATTGAGAGTGAATTTAGATGTTCTTAACTATAATGTTGTAGTAGACTTATTTATGTTTCATATAAAACTGGGAAATTTATTTTCTGATAAGTATCTTAATTTATATGATTTTTGCAAGACCATTGAGTTGCTGTCCAAAGATAGTTGAGCATTCAAATTGTGGATTTTATATATATATATATATATATATATATATATATATATATATATATATATACACACCTTTAAAAAGTTGTTAGAGAAATAGGCTTGGAGTATTGGTTTGTGCATGTGGCTTAGGACTATTGAGATTGCAGGTTTGAGTCTTGGTGAGCTCAAATTTGGTTGTATTTATTGTTTTTGAGTATATTGAAAATATAAATTGATTTTTGGGAAAATATTTTGATGGTAATTTGTACAAATATTTTTGGATTAATTTCCCCACATAGATAAATGATTAAACACATATTTGGTGATTGGATTTAAAGAATTTGAATAGAGATGATTTTAAAGGATATTAATATTTTGGAGAATTAAGATTTGATGGAAATTGGT
The DNA here is from genome assembly GCA_017893485.1 of Hemerocallis citrina. Classification (NCBI taxonomy): domain Eukaryota; kingdom Viridiplantae; phylum Streptophyta; class Magnoliopsida; order Asparagales; family Asphodelaceae; genus Hemerocallis; species Hemerocallis citrina. Next base: position 85,708 of record JACEHZ010000571.1, read on the forward strand.
ACAATTGTTTTGGATTAAATTCCATGTTTGAATGAACGATTTTAGTACAGATTTTGGTAATTTGAATTGAATTACTAGAACAGAGATAATGTTGATTGAATTGAGGCATTTGAAGTTCTATTGTAACAGTTTGGAAAGTTTTATCTAGTTATTTGAGAATGACTAGTTAGATGGAGTGAATACGAGATGAATTGAGTATATGAATGAATGAAATTTGTAATGATTATAAAAGAGGTTATGGATGGCCTAGAAAGTCTATGAACTTTGAAAGTGTGGATTATAGGAGCGAGGCGCAGGGTACTGGCAAATTTGTGATTATGAAAGTTTGAGAAGTGGCCAGTATGAGCTAATGTTTTCGTGTGTTGATTTAAGTCCGGTAGGAGGGTAAGCTACCTCTAGGTGGTATAGTTTATGTTTGGACTTAAGGACATGCATTAGAAAAGGAGATGTGATGAAGCCTTGGCAAACGCGAGCGGGGGCTCTATATAGTCGAGCGGATGTATTCGGGACTATAGTTATAGTCGGGCGGGGACTGGGCTTTACGTGGTCAGACGGATGTATTCCGGGACTATAGTTACAGTCGGGCGGATGTATTATGGGACTATGGTTACAGTCGGGCGGATGTATTTCGGGACTGCCATTTTCATGGGAGACGAGTCTCAATTATTTCCCAGACTATGAATGATCGGGTGGTGTACTCCGGGATTATGAATAGTCGGGCGAAGGAGAGATGAATCTCCAGTTTTTCAGGCTAGAGCGGCGCTTGCGGGATGTTTGCACAATGAGTGTTCTGTATAGTCGGGCGGTGTATTGCAGGATTGGAACCAATACTCGTGGGACGTCTAAACTTTGTCTTTGTGACCGTAGTGGGATTTCATAACGAGGGATTGAACCCTATAATAAGGAGTACGTTAAGGGCTTGCCCTCAGACCTATGTAGTATGTGATGCAGAGAATCCGAACAAGTTTGCATTAGCGTGCATTTGTTGCTTTTTTGGATACTTATTTTATGCCATTGTTTTATGCGTTTTGATTTCTGTTTCATGGCATACACTTGTACACTTAGATTAGATTCACTATCTTTTATTTATTTATCTGTCATTATTGCCTTTGCTTTGTGCATCAAGTTTGTGATTGGTAAAATTGAGGATCGCTCTATTATAGCATTGCATCAGTTGATTCAAATGACGTGTCCGCAGTTCTCAAGTTTTTCAAGACTTGTATTAGCGGGCGGCGTGGCCATGACTTTGGTGTTGAATTATGTTGTAAGATTGAAGATTTTGATGATATAAGTTATATTTTATATATATTTTTTGCTGTGCATTGTAAATAACAACATTGTAATGAAAAAGTTTTAAATTCCTTGTATTTTTGTACGAAATTAAAGTAATGATCCTGGTTGTGCTACGAATTCCCGGTGTTCGGGGCGTTACAATATCTTTCTTTCTTAAAGAAAGTATGTCCTTGATATTCTTACTGAGACAGGAATGTTGGGATGTCGCCCCAGTGACACTTATGGATCCCAATTTTAAGCGGTTCTCCTTCTCCAATGATGCATTGTTCCCTGATCCAGGACGATATTGCAGGCTGATTGACAAACTCATATATCTCTCAGTGACTAGGCCGGAAATTGTCTTTGCATTTAGCCGAGTTAGCAAGTTTATGCATGCATCGACCATTACTCATTGGGAAGCAGTGGTTCACATTATTCGCTACCTTAAGAAAGTCCCAGGGCAAGGGCTTCTCTTCTGGCCTGGTGATTCGCTTTCTTTACGAGGATATTTTGATGTTGACTGGGCAGGATCGGTTGATGCTAGACGCTCAATTAGTGGGTATTTTGTATTCTTTGGAGGAAATCTTGTATCTTAGAAATGTAAGAAACAACCAGTGGTAGCCAAATTATTTGTAGAGTCTGAATACCGAGCCATTGGGCATTTGGTTTCTAAGTTTTATGACTCAAATCTCTTCTTCGAGACTTGGCAATCCCAGTATTATCTCTAGTTTCTCTCTATTGTGATAAAAATGCTGCTATGCATATTTCTGAAAAAACCGGTGTTTCATGAGTGCACAAAACATATCGAAGTTGACTGTCACTTCGTTCGAGATGAGTGGGAGATGATGGTTATTTTATTTTCATATGTCCGGTCCGGTGAACAACTTGCTGATATGCTAATTAAAGCTCTACCTCTTATGCTTTTTCAAACATTTTTGAGCAAGTTTGGCTCCGACAATATCTACGCACCAGCTTGAGGGGGAGTCTTAAAGTACTCTTAGTTTAGTCCCACATTTGAAATACATTTAGATTATTCTTTGTACTCTCCTATATATAGGAGGCAGTATATTTAGTTTTTAGTATCCAATAAAGTATTCTTTTCAGTTTCTATAATATCAATTTACATATGTCAACTGAAATATTTGTCATTGCATAATAAGCTGATAAATGCTTTCAACGGTCCTTGTTTATCGATTTCTTTCGGTCGACAAGTCAAAAGTGTTTTTGCTGTAATTAGATTTTGATGTTGAAATTAAGAAGTGGATGAATTCAAATAGGAACTTTAATACGAGGACTAGAGATTTCCATATATTCATTGTGTACATTATAATTATGTAATAAAATGCACGATCTTAACAACAGACTTAATCCTTTGATTATATCAGTTGATTTTGGAAAAACGAAATTTTGCCAATGCTTTCATTAAAATTTAATTCATTCCAACTTCAGTGTGAAGTTAGATATATCTTTATTCTCATTTGAACTTGATCCCAGTGGAATGAAGAAAAACAGTACTGCAGATTCTTGCTAATGTAGAATTTTATATTTGTAAATGATGGTCACGGCTAGATTCCTGTGGATGTGATGTAAAACCAACCCTAAAATAGAGAATTTCCAAGAATTTTAATGGGTTAATTTTACCAACATGAAATTGCGGATCCAAGTTGGAAATTTTTAACAGTTAACAGGTTTGATGGGTTTTCAAGAATTGAATCAAATGTAACAGTCCCAATTAATAATTCAACCTTAATCAATAAGTAAATCCCTATGTGTTTTAGCAAGTAAAAAGTGCAATACCAATTCGTACTCTAATCTACCATGTGGATCACTCAATCTCAGTATTTTGTGGTCGACAGGCAAATTAGATAATATACTAGATGATAAGGCAGTAAAACATAAATATGGAAGAAATGAAAAGAGTATACCGAATGCGAAGAACCAGTGTAGACCTCTGAGTTGAACAGCGACAGCGCTTCAAGAACAGCAAGGGCCAGTGGTATCGGCGTCGTCACTGTTGGACATCAACGACGGCCGAGGGGCGGCGCAGGCGACGGCGGTGATGTTGTCGGAGGGTCGGGCCGAGTTGTTGGAGGTGGAAGTGAGAGGGGAAAAGAGGCGACGTGAACGGGAGGGATCTGGTCGTGGTGAGGTGGTGACGGGGCGAGGGAAAGAGGGGTCGACGGCGATTTGGGGGCGTGCGGTGGAGGTCGAGGACGGACGGGGTACTTGGGTAGGGGGCAGCGAAGTCGATGAGGGGGATGGGTAGCGGCGGTTGGGTACTCGGAAATCACAGAGGAAGAAGTCGGGGTTGTTGTCGAGGTGAGGGATTGAAGACGACGATGGTGAATAGGGATGTCGGGAGGTGGCAGAGGGGAAGGGATCTGATCGGGATTTGGGGAAGGAGGTGAGGGATTAGGGTTTTATTTTTTTTGGGGATTTGGAAAATTAGGGTTTGGGTAGTTTTATTTGGGGTAGATTCTAGAGCTAATCACTAACTCTAAAATTAGATTAGGATTTATCACAAACCCTAATGTAGATCTCAGTTGTATCACACAAAAGAGAAGGACGAAGAGCAAAACTCAACACAGATTTTTTTGATCAATAATGGCATGCTTTCTCATTAATCTCAAGGCCTTTAAATAGGCTCAATTACATCTTGAAATACATCTCCAAAATATTTTCAAAATCTAAAAATTACAAAAAAGATTACATATGGCTATAATTGCCAGAAACAAAAAAATGGAAATGAAATAAACTAAACAGTAAAGATGTCCTCATCATTCTCTCCGGGTGGGAGAGAGCTCGACCCAGTCGAGTCAAAACCAGTGATCCTGCCATGGTGCTCCAAAAGATCTGGATCCAGTTGCGGGAGCCCCTCACGATCACTGCAAGTGTCATCCGACTTCGACTTATTTTTTCACCTTACCAAATACTTGTGCATACCACCATCTCTAGTAGAGATTATCTGATCATCTAAAATATTATCCAATTCTTCTGTCGATGGGTAAGTAATATCTGGTAGTGGAGGTAATGGGGGAATCTCACCATTAGGCTGCAGGGTAGGCTCATCTATAAGAAAATTTCTAGGATTAAATTTTGAGCCTTCATAAAGTACTAGATCATCAACATTGAAAGTCTTACTTATGCCAAAACCTTCAGGAAGGTCAACGACATAGGTACTATCATTGATTGCATGTAGAATCTTAAATGGGCCTGCAGCACGTATGTTCAAGTTCTTAACGGGTCCAACAGGAAACCGTTCCGGATGAATCCGAACCATCACTTCGTCACCAATATCAAAAGTTATAAATTTCCTTCTAGTATCTGCTATTAACTTGTAGTTAAAATTATTCTCATTAAGTTCCTTGGAAATTTCTCTATGCAAGTCATGAATGTTATATGCAAATGTGGGTGCAGACTCTGTGACTTTGTGATGTTCTAATACATGAGTAAAATCTATGGATTTCCAAGTGACTTGGGAAGGAATGGGTGTCTCAGGTATACTCAATGGAGGTGACTGAATATGCTGAATACAATTGAGAGACTGGTCATCCTCTTTTTCATCAAAGTCATCACTTATATTAGGTTCATAGGTAAACTCATTGTCGGGCTCATCAGCGATGACTGCGGTACTCTCTACTATATTAATCCTACTGGGACTAGGACAGTTGCCAGCAACATGACCGTATCCCTTACATTTATAGCACTTAGTGAGAGGGTCAATCTTACTGTAATCTCTTTCAGTGTTCTTACCCTTATGTTCATCTCTATGTGAATTAAAATTTGAATTAGGTTTGTTGGGGTAAGATTTGTTGGGGTGCTGAGAGGGAGGCTTAGGTCTAGGTGGGTCAGTAGAGGTCATTCTAGAGGACTGATCTCTCGAGTCGCTGGACCTAGAATGAGAATTAGCTTTAAGAGAATCCATGTCGAGGACTAAGGCGTAGGCTGCCGCTATTGAGTCCACGTTTCTATAGATTAGCTCGTTCCTAAGGTCAGCTCGTAGTCCAGCTCTGAACCTAGAGAGAGTTTGTTCTTCACTCTCTTTACCTAACGCATTGCACCGAATAAGGAAGTCATCGAATTTATCGACATATTCTTGTGTGGATTTACTTCCTTGATACAATAGGTTCCACGAATCTAGCAATCGGGTGTGGAACGATAACGGTACATACCTCTCAGTGAGCTTCTCTTTCATGGCCTCCCAAGTGGCTATGGGCGCCAGGCCTCGGCCTCTGCGGGCATGTTCAAGATTGGTCCAATGTTGAGCTTTACCCGTTAATTTCATAGTTGCAAATTTAACTTTAAGGGCTTCGCTCATGTCGAACAACACAAAATAGTGGTCCATGGCACAGACCCAATCAAGGTAAGCTTGGGGTTCCATGTGGCCTTCAAATTGGGGAACGTCAGTCTTAACGTTCTTTTTATATTGTTCGTCAGGGTCACGTTCTTGACGTCGATCGTCATGAACATTCCCTTGAGGGATCCGACGATGGCCATGAAGCTCAGGGACAATTGTTTGATTTAGCTCCACCTTCTCAAGCCTCTGATTGATATTGGCAAGAGTTGCTTGGATGGCAGCTAGGGTAGCGGAGATATCAGGATTGTCCATTTCAGGTCTGGGAAGTCTAGGGTTCCTAATTGGGTGATTGGGAAGGGATAGAAAAGGCTCTTCACGGTCTGTGATGGTGCTGCGAAGATGCATTCACCAAAAGTGTGAAATAAAGTGTCCTAAATATATATATATTTTTTTAAATGAATCTGAAATAAACTAAAATAAAGAAGAAAAAATAAAAAACTACACAATCCTAAATGAATGCAAAAATGATGCCTACAATGCAAGAACTAAGGTTTTAAGAACCTTCGCTCTGATACCAAAATGATGTAAAACCAACCCTAAAATAGAGAATTTCCAAGAATTTTAATGGGTTAATTTTACCAACATGAAATTGCGGATCCAAGTTGGAAATTTTTAACAGTTAACAGGTTTGATGGGTTTTCAAGAATTGAATCAAATGTAACAGTCCCAATTAATAATTCAACCTTAATCAATAAGTAAATCCCTATGTGTTTTAGCAAGTAAAAAGTGCAATACCAATTCGTACTCTAATCTACCATGTGGATCACTCAATCTCAGTATTTTGTGGTCGACAGGCAAATTAGATAATATACTAGATGATAAGGCAGTAAAACATAAATATGGAAGAAATGGAAAGAGTATACCGAATGCGAAGAACCAGTGTAGACCTCTGAGTTGAACAGCGACAGCGCTTCAAGAACAGCAAGGGCCAGTGGTATCGGCGTCGTCACTGTTGGACATCAACGACGGCCGAGGGGCGGCGCAGGCGACGGCGGTGATGTTGTCGGAGGTGGAAGTGAGAGGGGAAAAGAGGCGACGTGAACGGGAGGGATCTGGTCGTGGTGAGGTGGTGACGGGGCGAGGGAAAGAGGGGTCGACGGCGATTTGGGGGCGTGCGGTGGAGGTCGAGGACGGACGGGGTACTTGGGTAGGGGGCGGCGAAGTCGATGAGGGGGATGGGTAGCGGCGGTTGGGTACTCGGAAATCACAGAGGAAGAAGTCGGGGTTGTTGTCGAGGTGAGGGATTGAAGACGACGATGGTGAATAGGGATGTCGGGAGGTGGCAGAGGGGAAGGGATCTGATCGGGATTTGGGGAAGGAGGTGAGGGATTAGGGTTTTATTTTTTTTGGGGATTTGGAAAATTAGGGTTTGGGTAGTTTTATTTGGGGTAGATTCTAGAGCTAATCACTAACTCTAAAATTAGATTAGGATTTATCACAAACCCTAATGTAGATCTCAGTTGTATCACACAAAAGAGAAGGACGAAGAGCAAAACTCAACACAGATTTTTTTGATCAATAATGGCATGCTTTCTCATTAATCTCAAGGCCTTTAAATAGGCTCAATTACATCTTGAAACACATCTCCAAAATATTCTCAAAATCTAAAAATTACAAAAAAGATTACATATGGCTATAATTGCCAGAAACAAAAAAATGGAAATGAAATAAACTAAACAGTAAAGATTTCCTCATCAGGATGACTTTTTCTTCTCAATCTAAGATTTGATAGTATCAATTTTTTTAATGTAAAAGGCGAAGCCAAGGTGCTAGACTCTGCTATTGCCTCAGGCGAGAGGCACCCAAAAAGGCACTTGCCCAAGTGAAAAAAAGGCACCAAAAAAATAAATAAAAAAATACATATGTTATTTGTAGCAATTAGCAATTTAGTCAACTTTAACTAAAAGAAAGCCAAAATATAAAAATAATAAGTCAATACAAGTATACATACACATACAAGCAGAATGTAGGGAGCACATATTGCACAAAATATGTATTAGAGTATGGATTATCCTACTAAGATATCAAAGTATAAAAGAATGGACAATTGCACATAGCTACTCACATAACAGAATATATAATGATCTAAATTAGAAAAAGTTATGAAGACCTAAGTGTACTCCAACTACTAAGCATTTCGTAAACATAACTAACCAGTTGATAAAACAACAGAAGAATAGACGTTGGAGGCGTGGGTAAGGAACATGGAGAAGGCACTAGAATGAGGAGATGGAAGGAGAAACCCATCACTTTGAGACTTTATATGCCTTTAATATTCTTACCCAAAATTACAATTGTGTTGTCTACATACACCTAACTAAAGATAGTAAAACTTAAGAACACGGGTGTTGTCTGTATTAAAAGAATAAAACCAAAAAAAACTAAGGGACGGCGCTTTGTACAAGCCTCGCCTGAAGCATGAGGCAACTGCCTGAGTGCCTTTTTGGCACCTAGCCCTCGCCTATTGAAATTGACCGTCTTGACCGCTTGGTCAAGTACGTAGGTGAGGATTCTCGCCTTGACCGCTTGGCCAAAGTACATACGTGAGGATTCTGGTTTCTACATTGCCTGGGGCCTGAGGCACCCTCACTTATCTCTGGATAGTATTTTAGGATGGTTTAGTGTTGACCCATGAATTTATGGACATGATATGTCGGGGGGTATTTTGGAAATTTCATTATGTGTCGGGTAGGATTAAAATATATGGTAAATATGTCTACAATATTTACATGGATTAATTCTTTTGGTTTAGAATGGGCAGGGTTGGGATATTATCAAATGGGTGATGGTTTTTGGGCTCGTTTTGATTCAAACCCGAAAATTGTTTTACCCAAAATTTAAATCCGACAAAAGCAACATAATAAACTCGAAATATAGGTCGACGTATCCCGAAATCAGATATTTCATTGATATTATCACAAAAACAAAATAGAATACATATTAACTAATTACTTGTAGGTGGAGCTCCCAAACCTACACATCAGCCAACATATCTAATATGTGGCTGACTTTTAAAACCATGGTGTGCAGATCAAATCATGTATTCTATACCAGTTGATCTTATGAAATATTCACATGAATTTAAGTATTTTGGCTGTCCTTGATTTTCAATTAAATTTTCATGTTTCTTAAATGTGTTCACTATTTGAGGTGGCCTTATTGTCGAAATAGAATATGAGAAGTGGCACCGGTATCAGGTCCTATCTCGTCGGGTCCTTCACTACCCGGACTTGGGACCTGGACCCAACTTCACGGGTCCAAGAATTGGACTCGGACCCGAACCTGCAAGAACCGGTTCCGGGTCCGGTTCCTAATTAAAAAGACTTATCCATCGGGTCTGGCAAGCTGGGAGCGGCGGCAGTGAGCGGGGGAGGAGCGGGGGAGGTGACTGGGACAACGACGGGCACAGCGAGCGGGGGCGGGGGCAGCGACGGTGGAGCATGAGGGGGGGTGGTGGTGGTGGTGGAGTGAGTGGGGGGATTGGTGGGGAGGAGAGGGTGGTTGAAGATGAGCTAGTGGTGGAGGAAGTAGGGATTTTTTATTTTTATTTATTTATTTATTTATTTTCGGACCCGGACCCGACCCGCATTAGACCGGGTGTACTAATTCATACAGCAAGAACATTGTATGTTTTATGTCTCTTCTTTCCCTGTCATAGCCCTCTAAATATCTGATTATTCCTGTCTTTAATTGTAATTTACATGGTGAGGTGTCATCTCTCATCTCATGTTTGCATAATCTTTGCTACCCCTGTTACTCTCTGTTAACATATCAACAGATTAGCATCTTTTCTTAACATTCTGGATTTTTATAATTCCAAATCTATGAACAGTCATTCCAACTTGGTGAAACAAGTTTTTTTGTTTTGTTTTTGTTTTTGTTTTTGTGTTTGGGGAAAAGAAGTTGGATGATTAACTATTTTGACAATCTGGTCAGGTTATCCAGCTTAGTAATGATCGGTGTTTGACGCTTACTATAAACAATGTTTCTTCGGATAAGAATGATCAAACAAGGAAACAAGAGGATTCTGACACCCGGATTTTGACATGGAAATTGAAATGGTTCTCTGAGGAGACTCTGCTGAAGTTTGTGGCAGTGTTGAAGGCAATTCATTTAGGTTTAACGGCATCTACTTTACCTGTGAAGTGTTTATCTTGAGCGTTTGAAGGATGTTAGTGTTTTGCATTCATTCCATTTATTCTTTTTGTTCTTGTAGTTTATGATTTATTTGTATAGTTGGTTATGCTTGTTTTTTTTTACTTTGTATTCTTTGATGGTTTGAGCCATTGTGTAAATTATAATGTACAGAAATTGGACAAGCTTGTAAAGGTATCTGCTTGTAAATTAAATGTTTGATTCAAAAGCAAAAGAGGTTTGCCTTCTGCTCGAGTTGAGTTTACGACCTGTATTATATTTGGCTTTGATTAACTTGTCTATCTCCCTGCTTGTTGATACAGTATATTAGGGTATAATGAAAGTTCGAATTCCCAATTAAATAATATCTCGATTCTTTCTCTGTTGGATTTAGGCAAAAGCTCCAATCAGGACAATTCTTGTTTGTTTTGTGTAATTTGTGTGAGTTGGTAGTTTGTATTGATCGTATCGAAGACTTATAATAAGTTCATTTAGAGAGGGAATAATTTCCTAACAATGTTCTCCAATGATCATAATATATTTAGCCACAACAATAACCAATAAATAATGTTCTTAATTCTTTTGTGACTAAAATGTACTTATATAATTCTTTTGTTGGAAGTGTTTCTACTTTGCATTTGGGCAAAAAAGCAAATAGGTTACTATTTGCTTTTTGTATTTGTACAGTCCATGGTCTTTTACCACTAAGATATTTTTTTTTGACATATCGGATAGAGCCCAAAGGCTCCAGCCATCAAAAAATATATTAATCAATTAAACAGTAATAATACAAACAGATATCAAGGGTTTTACAAGAGGTAAAACAGAAATAATCTAAACAGTAAAGAAATACAATTAAGAATTACAAAACAAGCATCCAAACAGAGCGAAAAAACATGGCGAGAATGCACCACACCGATCCAAGAGAGCGGAGTCTCTGGCCCGAAAACGATGGCAAAAGAAGACCAAGGACGCCAATCCGAGCTCGAAAAAGGAACTGGACCCTAGCTAATAAGCTGACACGAAGCCTGCTTCCTCGCAAGAAGCCGAGCACTCACTCAAATCTCCGAACGATCGAAAACTTTCTTGTGGTAACCTCGCTTGACTGGGGGATGGTCATGCCTCGCAGAAGGGGGCAAAAACGCCTCACTGACAGTAGATGCAGCGTCAACCAAGATGGGGCACGGAGGGGAACTGAGGCTGCTGGGAGCAACCGGAGAGGTAGAAGAGATGGGCTTGGAGGAGCCGTCCCAACGGGAAAAAGAAGGGGCATCAAGAGCCATAGAATGCTTGATGGAAAGGGAGAGCAAGAATTGTTTAAAATCCCTCATGACCTGATAGAACCATGACTGAGCCCCTAAAAGTTGATACCAAGAGTATAGGCAGCCAGGATAATGAATAAAGAACGTTGAGCGAAAGGGAACAGAGATCTTCAGATCACAAGGGGGGAACAATGCTAGAGCTAACAGGCAGATAACCCGCTAGAACATGCAGCAAATGGGGCACTACACAGTGCCCAGGAGAATCAGCGATGCGAAAGAAAGCACCAGGGAAACATCCAACGAACCAAAATAAATGAGTCTAATCGCTAAAAATTAACACGATCGAATACTCACAGCGAGCGGTAGAGATGAGAGCCTGGATCGCAGCTGGGGGGGGGGGGGGGACGCTCCTGGCTGAAGAACGTCTGCTAAATTGAAAGCTCCGACGAAGCCGGACGGATGAATAAATACCAGCGGGAGGCGCCAGCTGAAGCCCAGCCAAGGAGGGGAAAAAACTCGAATCGCGAGAAGAAGAAGATGACCAGCGACACACCGGAGGAAAGCGAGAAGCGAAGCCACCGGAGGGGCTTCAGCTGGAAGATATTAAACCCAACATTACCCCTTCTATGCTTGTTATCTATCTCTACTATATTAATCTACTATATTAATGGGAGAGTTGGGTTCAAACCAATAAACAATTTTTTATTATTTTTTGTCACCAAATAAATCCGTGCATCGTATGCACACCTCCATCTTCATTTATTAACATGTGTATCACACGTGCAAATCAAACTTTTCAAAGTTTTCAAACAAACGCATTTTAAAAATATTTTTTCACCAGTTAAGCCTGTGCATCGCACGCGCACCTCCATCTCCATTTATCTCTATTTATTAACACGTACATTGCAAGTGAAAATCAAAGTTTTTAAAGTTTTTATTTAAATTTTTTGGAATTATGTGTATCACACGTTTAACTCCAACTTTTTTCAACTAAAACATCATTTTCTTATCAAACAAATCCGGGCACCACATGGACAACTCTAATTCCATTTATTAACACGTGCAAATCAAAGTTTTTTCTTCAAAATCCTTTAAAACTTAAGAGTATTGTCTGTTCAACTCTATTTTTTTAAAAAAATTAAGATATTCATTGCGCGTGCTAATTACTACTGACTTACGTATATCGCACGTTTAACTCCAAGTTTTTATTAAAACCTGTATCGGCACGTCAAACTTACTGTATAAATAAATAAAATTATACGAGTCCAGTGAACTTTTTCATTTGTATGATCCATCGTCTGTTTCTAATAATTATTGTGAGATTTAATTAAAGATTCGAAAATAAAGTGTCGGTTGAACATTTACTCATTATTGCATCTATCTAAAGCCCAGCAGTACTAATTCATACAGCATCAACATTCTATGTTTTATGTCTCATCTTTCCCTGTCATAGCCCTCTAAATATCCGATTATTCCAGTCTTTAATTATAATTTACTTGGTGAGATGTGATCTCATGTTTGCCTAATCTTTGCTACCCCTGTGGCTACTTTACTTTATCGGTTAAACATATCAACAGCTTAGCATTTTTTCTTAGAGCATCTGTAGTCATTGTGGGTGAAAAAATGGATATATGGATAAATGGTAATAAGAATCGAACTTTGGCTGCACTCGTTAAAAGCTATTTTTTTTAGCAATCTACCGTAAAATAATAAGCGACGGCACCGGAGAGAAAAAAAAACGCTTAATTTTGAGTGCCGTCCGATTGCAAAAAAAAAAAAAATACAAGGAGCGACGGCACATGAAGTGCCGTCGGAGAAGGAGGAAAAAAAAAAAATAATAAATAAAAAAAAATATATATATATAAATAAATTATATATATATATATATATATATATATATATATATATATATATATACACCGAAAGCACGGATGGACGACACATGAAGTGCCGTCCAAGAGGTAATCGAATTTCTGTTGTCATTTTCTACTTTTTCGAAAATTACAAAAACATTTCAGTAATTACAAAAAAATTACAAAAAATTACAAATATATTTCAGAAATTGTAAAAAGATTAAAAATTGCAAAAACATTTTTAAAAGTTGCAAAAAAATAAAAAATTACAAAACCCTCCGGACGGTCCGAGGATTTCGGCCTGCGCTGGGTTTTTTTAATTGAAAAAAAAATTAAAAAATCAAAGGACGGCACATGAAGTGCCGTCCGACGCGGCAAAATTTTTTTTTTTGTGTGTGACGCCGTCGCTCAAATATGGATAATTCTCAAATCGATTCTCATTTATAGCATACGACTGTAGCAATTTATCGATAAAATGGATATTTGGCAAACGAGTGCAGCACGTTCGTTTGCCAAATATCCATTTTATCAATATTTGGCAAATGACTACAGATGCTCTTAACATTCTGGCTTTTTATAATTCAAAATTTATGAACAGTTCTTCTAACTTAGTGAAATAAGGGGGTGTGTGTGTGTTTTTTTTTTTTGTTTTTCTTTCTTTTCTTTCTTTTTGTGAAAAAAAAAAGCTGGATGATTAACTATTTTGACAATCTGCCCAGGTTATATCCAGCTTAATAATGATAGGAGTTTGACGCTGACTATAAACAATGTTCCTTCGGATAAGAATGGTAAAACAAGGAGACAAGAGGATTCTAACACCCGGATTTTGACATGGAAATGGAAATGGTTCTCTGAGGAGACTCTGCTGAAGTTTGTGGCAGTGTTGAAGGCGATTCATTTAGGTTTAACGGCATCTACTTTACCTGTGAAGTGTATATCTTGAGCGTTTGAAGGATGTTAGTGTTTGCATTCATTCCATTTATTTTTTTTGAGAAGAAGATGACCATAATCATCGTTTCATTAACGATAAATTAACGAAACTAGGATTACAACAAAAGCTTATACCAAGCTAACCAAAACACAACTAATGGCGACTGACATCTCAAATCAATCGACGCCACCAAACATAAAAGGAAAATACATGAAATAAAGATACACAGTACATTTCTTGATGATAGCACTCCTCACATCCTCAGCTTCTTCCTGTTAGATGCCTGACCTGCCCATGCATAAATTAAGCCGTAAATTTGATGCATAAAAATAGGAAATCTAATGATGCAATTACGAAAACAGTAATTTGTTTCGGTCTAGCCACAGTCCTCAGATTCCCGCTGCTAAAGATAAATCCCATGCCTGTCTATCCTCTTTTCTTATGTAATTTCCCCTTCCCATGTCCCAAGCCTCTGTAACAGTGGCTGGAAAATGAGATGACCCAAACCCCCTACTGACCACCTCCCAAATAGATAATGCCCTAGAACATTTGAAAAAAATGTGATCCGTGTCCTCATTGCCATTAATGCATCTGAGACACCTAGCCTCAAGTTGCATACCCCTCTTTACTAGGTTGACTTTAGATAAAATTGCATCGTTCATCACTAGCCATAGGAATGCCTTCACCTTGAGTGGAGCTTGCGTCCCCTAAATCGTCGCGCTGTATTTTGATCTTAATCCTCCATCATTTAGTCTTCTGTAAATGGATGAGACGGAGAAATTATCATTAGCCCCAGGTGCCACGATCTAATGTCTTCCTGTCCTTCAGAGTTCCTTCCTTCGATTCGAATGAAGCAATTGAGACGATGTATTTGTACTATGCTTTCTTGAGATACTTCGTTTCCCGTCTGCAGCTGCAGCCTCCCTCTCCTCCAGACATCCACGACCAGCGACTCCGAAGATAACATACTCCTGGCTGCTTCTGGGAATAGGCTAATTAAGGTGTTGTTACCGTACCATTTGTCCTTCCAGAAACTAGTATTTTTGCCGTTCCCAATTCTACACAAGGTGTTAGAGTGGAAAATGTCCCCCACCTTTGCTATTCCTTTCCACAGGAACGATGTTCTACCAAATTTGCATCTTTCCCCAAATCTGACCTTTTTCCTCTTCCGATACGTTTGGAATGATTTGTACCATCAGCTTTTCCTTTTCCTGTTCATCTTCCACCACCACTTTGTCATTAAAGCCCGATTCATATCCCTGAGATTAATAATTCCCAAACCACCGAACTCTTTTCTTTTGCAAACCCTACCCCAGTTAACCAAGTGGAATCCCTTGCTTGTTTCATCCGCTCCTTTTCAGAGAAATCTTCTCCTACATTTATCGTTCCTGTTGATCACCCACTTAGAGAGTTCGTAAATGGACATTAAATATATCGGCATACTGCTCAGGACTGAATTGATCAGAGTAATCCTACCTCCAAAAGTGAGAATGCGCCCCTTTCACCCTGCCAGCTTCTTCTCCACTTTCTCTATAAGCGGCAGCCAGTCATCTTTACGAAGAGCGGATGGTCTAATAGGCGTACCCAAATACTTGATCGGATAGTTATTCACCTTGCAACCCAACAATAACTTGATAGTGTTAATCTCGGTGGTTAGATTACTACTAAGCGGGGTAACACAAGTCTTTTCGAAGTTTACTTTCAGACCTGCCCAAGCTTCAACACACTTCAATACCACGCTAATAGCCAAGATCTCTTCCTCCTTAGCCTCCCCTAGAATTATAGTATCATCCGCGTACTGAATGATCGCCACGACTTCTTTAATCTCCTTGACTCGTACTCCTTTGATAATCCATGCCTCTATTCCTCTTCTGATCATTTCTGCTATTCCGTCGGCCACCAATACGAAGATTAATGATGAAATTGGATCTCCCTGCCGCAAGCCTCTTCGACATGATTTCCTTTCCTGCTTTCCCGTTAAAAAGAACAAATGATTTCCCACCCCTAACGTACTTCATAATCCATGCTCTCCATCTATCTCCAAAACCCTTAAGCTTTAGAACCTCGTCCACACAATCCCAATCCACTGAATCGTAAGCCTTTTCGAAATCTAGTTTGAGAAAAAAACGTCTGTGTTGTGCTGATTGCCTTTGAAGACAATCTCATGAGCCGAGGCGACGTTGTCCATTATGTCTCTCCCTTTAATGAATCCACTTTGCGACGTGGCTTCAACATCATTAAGATGCGGAGCCAGTCTAGAGGCCAAAACCTTGGTGATAATCTTAAAGGACCCGTTGATGAGGCTAATCGGCTTGAAGTCTCCAAATCTCCTTGACTCTGACTTCTTAGGAATTAATATGACATTTGCGTAGTTTAGCCGGTCCAAATCTATCGATAGGTTGTGAAAGTCATCGAAAATATTCATTAAATCCCCTTTGCTAATGCTCCAATACTGAGTGTAGAAGAAAATTGGCAATCCGTCTGGACCCGGAGCTTTGTTTTGCCCCAGATTTTTGATAGACTGTAGCATTTCTTTTTCCAAGAAAGGCCCCTCTATCCCCTCGCCACCGTCTATCCTAGCATCCTCTCAGAAGTCCGGGCTTAGTGTACATCTTTGACTTCTATCCCGTCCCAACAGCTCTTTGAATTTGCCGTCCAGATGATTTATGATCTCCACCTCATCTTCAGTCCAAATGGATTCCACCTCCATCCCTGCAATGTTGTTCTTTCTCCTTCTTCCGTTAGCAAACTTATGGAAGAACTTTGTATTTGCGTCCCCCTCTTTGAGCCGTTGGATTCTGGATCGTTGCCTCCAGTATAGCTCCTCCATCTCCGCCATCTAGTGAGAATTGAATATGCAATTTGTTAGTTCATCTATCTCCTCTGCATTTAAATCTCTGCCTTCTTCCGTCTCTTCTAATTCCCTAATTCTTTCCCTAATAGCTTCCCTCTTCCTTTTGATCTCCCCAAACTCCTGTCTAGCCCACTTTTTGAGTCTTCTTCTTAACCTCCTAATCTTCAATATCCATCTGTCCACTGCACTGATAGACTCTATATCTGCGCTCCAAGACTCCATGATAATGTTACGAGTTTGGTTGTGCATGACCCAAGCCTTCTCGAAGCGGAACAGACTTGTAATACGCTTCTGCCTCTCGCCGCTCTGTAGGGCCAAAGGAGTGTGATCGGAGGTAAATCTCGCAATAGCTTTGACAGACGCGCAAGGGAAAATCTCCTCCCATTCCGCGGACACAAATACTCTATCTAGTCTTGCCAGAATTGGTCGTGACTGCATGTTGGACCACGTAAATATTCTGTTGGTGGGGTTTAACTCCAGAAGTTCTAATTCATCTATAGTTCCGTTGAAGTTAATTATGTCTCTACTACTAGCCCCTCTTCCCTTGTGCTCGCCCTGAAATCTAGAAATATTGAAATCTCCTCCAATCACCCATGGTCCCGCCCACCCGTCTCTAATTGATTTAATTTCTTCCCAAAATGCCCGTCGCTTCCTCGAATCGTACGGACCATAAACTGATGTAACTAAATGAACCCAGTTATCGCTCCTTCGTCTAATCGTAACTGACACAGTAAATGTGCCAATCGTATCGTCTATGATTTCGAATAGGGACGGATCGATCCCTATAGCAATGCCTCCCGAATATCCTTTCGCCGATTTCCATCTCCATTGAAAACCTGGCAAGGATCTAATTCTCTCGAAATCTTCTTTTCTGGGGTTCTCTAATCTGGTTTCTTGAAGCGCACAGATAGACGGTTTGAATTTAGACACCATGTTGTTAATAAGCCTAATTTTTAATCCCTGCCTCATCCCCCTAACGTTCCAGAATATGTATGACATTAATAAACTATTATACCCCTATCCCCTATCTTCTATCCTGGTGACTGGATCAAGAAACGACCAAATGACTATAACCTCTAAAGGATTTCAGCGCTTGGAGCTGGTCGGATTCATTGGAGCCCGTGTCTAGACCGAAAAGGCTGGCATAATATAGCAGAGAATAATCTGGAATGAAGTTAAAAATTGAAATACATTTAGTATTACCTCCGATTGCTGAGATTGGGTCTTTTGCCTTTGCTGCTACCCTTATTAGATCATCCTCGGTAGGACCCTGCACTCCCCTCTTGTCCAGTTGCCTCTTGCCTTTTCTCTTATATTCAAGGGTTGCCTTGCCAGCATTCCCCCCCCCCCCCCCCCCCAGGACTGTCGCCTACGTTTTTCTCTGGTTTGTTGTATCTATCTCTAAGACTTGTATATCCTTGCCCATGCCTTCCAGAGCTTCTATTCTCACCCCTGAGCCATCGCTGATCACCCCCTCCTTATCACCATCATCTTGGGTGTCGTCTAGAAGCAATATCCTCTGGACCTCATCCCTGATTTCTGCCTCCTCGTTCTCTAATCTCCCATCCTGTTCATCTAAATTCCCCCTGATCCCATGGAACTTGCCGTCAGTTTCATTGACCTTGCACATGTCGGAGTGCGCTAGAATTCCTGCTTCGAACTCCATCGGATTCAGTTTTGGATTTTGATATCTTTCTTCTGTTAGCACTCTACTGTCTTTCTATTTCCGAGATAGGTTATTAACTTGCTCCACCTCTGCCATTCCTCTAATGGCCTTTTGTACTACTTTTTTAACAGCCTCATCAAACTCTTCCCTATTTAAAATATTGAGATCTCACTATTGCTTTGAAATAACCATAGGGTCTACCACGTAATCTTTCCCTTTCTTGAGAATCCCCCCGCCCTGACCAGCTTGATGCAGTCCCTCTTTCGGCGCCTCGAAAAAAGTAGGGGACTCATCGAAAAGACCCTCATGTTGCAGCTGATTGGACGTCACAAAAGGTGGAGAAGAGGAATGGAATTGACCATCTTTCGGCTGTATAGTGGACCATTCGTTATCAATATGACCTTTGCCATGTCTCACCTTTTCATAGTACAGCTGACCCTCTCGCATCAGATGATGGTGACCTTCGCTGTTCCAACCCCTAAACTTCTCCTTTGCATTGGTCGCCAGCTGTAATCCTGCAGGCTCTTGGATCCGATGGCTCATATTATCCCCTACACGATTGAATGGTTACTGTTCCTTTGATCCAATTTTACTTGATGGACGACTCTGATCTATCCCTCTTCGATCCAACGGCTCGTGGTCATCTTCTTCCTCCCGCCTACGCGACTCTTCAGCTTCCGATGCCACAACCCCCTCAGCATGACCCACAAAAGAAACCGTTTTCCTCACTTCTAAGATCATTGTGACCTTATAAACATCTCCGTCGAACTCAGCCTGAATCATGGAGGGAATATCGTCTTTTGCATTGATGCCGACTCTTATCTGAGCAAAATCTCGACGATTATGGAGGAGCGTACTCTTGTTAATCTCGATTAAGAAACCAAAATCCCTAACGAGGTTCTGAAACGCTGATTTTACCCAAACATGGAATGGGAGATTGTAGATCTAAGCCAAACCGAAGGCTTGGAGTCTGGAACTAGCACACCGACCTTTCTCGACCACCGAGAAAATGTAATGTAAAACTCTTGTCTTCCCTGTCCCTCCAATCCCTTCAAGCTCAGCACCTCGTTCACCTTCTCTTCGTTACTGCAATGGGTGACATAAATGTTCTGTTTCATTTGCTGAATATTCCATGTCCCCTCCGATGAGTTCGTTGTGTTATCAGCCATTAGAAGCTCTATTTCGGGGATAGTTGGGTAGCCTGATTGTGCCTTGATGTGAATGCAATTCTCATACCTCCTTTCGAATTCGTCCATAATAGGGGTCGGAGTGATAATGGCACTGACAATCTTCCTTCCTCCGGCGGCACTTTCCTCAGTACCACTGCGCTTCGAATCCGCCCTTTTTCAAGCGTATCTGTCCTCTTCTGCCCTACCAGAATTTTAGAAGTGATCTTTCCTCTGTTGCACTCCGTTGAAATGTGACCGTAAGATTTACACGCATAACAGAACCATTGGTTCTTACACTCGTGGATTGTGTGCCCACGCTGCGCGCACTTATGGCACTGCATTGCATTCGCCGATCTTGCCGACTCTGACAAGGCGCTCTTCGCTGGACCGTTGTCATGCAAAGGAGTCCTCTGTTTTTTATGCTTCACAAGTATCCATTCCCCTTCGTCATCTTCCCTAGTCTTCTTGATCTCCTCTTCCGGCGTAATGGACCTCGTCAACCTTGCTTCAGTGGATCTGTAGCCCGGACCTTGCTGCCTCGTCACGTCGGCATAGGACTTCTTTGAGATCTTAGATTGCTGTTCTCTGTCGAGCTCCCCTACCGGCGACTCTCGCCTTTTGTCGACATCTCTATCTCTAACGTCTCCCGCTCTAATCCTCTCCCTTGACCGTCATCTATGGATGGTACTAGGGATTCTACCCTCTGGCCTGCTTCTCCTATCGGCGTAGGAGCCAGATCGGTGTGCGTCCACTGATTGCTTGTATTGACACTGGACAATGGCCTCCTCCCGCTCACGCTGCGTCATGGCCACCTCCCTGTGCTCACCTCTCCCTGCTCACTCTGAAGAGAAATGGAATACCTTTCCTTCACGCTCAGATGTAGAATGGTGGGTTCTCCCCTCTCGTTCACGCTCTGTTCTTTCCTCTCTCATTCTTTCTTTGTCTCAGGATCTAAATTATCAATTGCTCTATTATTCTACTTTTTATTGTCGAGACATAAGGCTCTAATCTTTGAGATGGTTTGAGTTGTGTACCATATACCTTCATTCCATTTATTCTTTTTGTTCTTGGTAGTTTATGATTTATTTGTACAGGTGTTTTTTTTTTACTGGTAAAAGGTAGGATAAGGTCCTACCTCACAAAATCATATATATATATATATATATATATATATATATATATATATATATATATATATATATATATATATATATATATATATATATTACATATACACAAAGGTTGAAGTCGATCCGATACGGCAATAGAAAACAATTCTAATTGTGGCTTTCATACCTTGAGTTAAGTCGAAGAGAGGGCAGCAGACGCCTGTCGTACACCTCAACTTGCCTTGAACTCTTGGTGTTCGACCTCAATTGAATTTAACAGCAAAATAAAACAAGTTGGGGGATCGGTCAACCCAAAACAGAACAACCCTAAATACAAATATGCAGGAAAATAGAAGACTCAAAACAATAGCCTCAAGCTCAAAAAGAGATACAAAAGCATATCAGTACACCATCATAGGGCTAATGAAATCACCCTGAGTTGCTATCTTCCTTACTTCGTGCAAGATCACAACCGTGAACTCCTACTTTGAATAAGACTTCCTTAGCTCCTGCAATCTCCACCTCATGCATAAGCTTCTCCTTCTTCTTGTCACTGTCGCGACCATCTAGCCAAGAATGAAACCAAAATATTGCATTAGAAATAATTGATTCTGCTGGAACTAGTTTTGAAGAAAAAATGCGATCATTTCTAGCTAACCAGATACTCCAACAAATAGCAATAGTGAGGAGGTGCCATGCGTGTTTGTGCAAGTGTGAGCCAAAACACCATGATGAGAAGCATTTGTGTATGTTCAGGGGCAATGTGTGTATGTGAAAAAGGGTGGTGAAGAAGTTCCAGGTGGTTATGGTGATGGGGCATTCAAAGAAAATATGAGAAGTTGTTTCAATCGGACATGCACAATTTGTGCATGTCGGGTCTCCCAACCAGCCTTTGGAGCACAGAAAGGCTTTGGAGTTAATCTTTTCCCAACTCAGCTACCAGATGAAGACTTTGCATTTCAGAGGTGCTATGGATGCCCAAGATGATTTCTGGAATGGTAATATGATGCCGGAGTAGATAAAGAGGTTGTATGCTGACTTGATAGTGAACGCGCCTGTTGTAGTATGCCTCCATGAAAGACTATCTTTGGAGTCTAATGGATGAGTGTCAACTATGAGTTCCAACAATCTCTTCCTTTCATGTCTAAGAATAGGGGTAGAGATGCAGTGAAGACGTGACCTCCAATGCCAAATGTTGTTGATCCATACTCCTTGGGATATGATAGTTGATTCAGGGTTCCATGCAACAAGAGCATGGCACATGGAGAAGATATTGTTACCATCAATCAATCTGGATGTCCATAATTTGATCAGGTCGCCATTTTCAAGCTTCCAATTAATATTTTGCATGAACTGGTCCTTGAGCAGAAAGACCCCCTTCCAGAAATTTAAGACTTGGGCAGGACATCCAAAACTATGAGACCTGGCATTGTAATATAAGGATCTAAGGGTCTGACTTACAAGGGAATCAGATGATATGATCTTCCACCACCATTTGAGGAGAAGAGCCTCGTTAAATACCTTTAAAGCAAGAATTCCTAGACACCCCTGCTGCTTGGGTTGGCAAATCTTCTTCCATTGCATACATGCTACCCCTCGTGCATCTATATCCGTCCCACTCCAAAAAATATGCTTCTAATTTGATCGATTCTTCTAATCACTCAAAGTTGAAGCTTGAAAAAAGAGGCAAAGTAAACTGTTAGGGCACTGAGCACCGAATTTATAAGAACAAGCCTCCCTTATTTGGACAACATTTTACCTTTCCACACTGAGAGTCTTCTTTCAATTTTGAGAATGAGTGGCTTCAAATCTCTTTTACTCAGCTTACCTCTAGTCAACGGCAGTCCAAGATAGCTAATTGGGATCTTCTCTTGCATGCAGCCAAGAATGTTTGAGAATGCATGGAGCTTTGCCCTAGACATGCCGAAATAAATTATAGAAGACTTGTTGAAGTTGATAGCCAAACCAGAAACATTTGCAAAGATAAGGAGTATAACTTTGAGATTTAGGACTTCTTGTTCATCCCCTTTACTGAATAGGAGGGTATTGTCAGCAAATTGGAGCACTACCATATTGAATAGGGATCCCTTGAGAGGGAGTGGAGAGAAGGAACCATTTCTTTTACCACAAAAAAATATATGGGCAAGGACATCCACAGCTAAAATAAAAAGCATAGGCGAGAGAGGGTCACCTTGCTTGAGACATCGCTTGGAGTTTATGGTCTTTCCCCCCACTCCATATGTAAGAAATGATGATTTCGCTATTCGGAGGATCATGTGAATCCATCGACACCAAGCTGGTCCAAAACCCATGGCAACCAACATCTGATCAAGAAAGTCCCAGCTAATTGTATCAAAAGCCTTTATAAAATCAATCTTGAACAAGATTGTGTCTGAATGGCGATCACTATAGAGGTTAATAGCTTCATGTGCCACTAAGAAGCAATCCACAATGGACTTACCCTTGAGAAAAGTACTCTGTGATGAAGAAACAAGAGAGTCCAGAACTGGGCCAAGCCTGTTAGCAAGGATCTTGGTGAAGATCCTGAAAGAGCAGTTTAAGAGGCTAATAGGCCGATATTCAGAGAACATTTGCTCTGTAACCCCTGTTTTCACTTATTGTATTTTCTTGGTATTTTATTCATTGTTCTATCTCTGAACCCCTGTAATTGTTATTTTATAATAGAATTCATTATTTGCTTCCAACTCAATTTTTTGGTCTCCCTATCTATCTAATTTATTTTGTTGTTCATCCTATTCAAAATTCTGCATTTTGATATCCCCAATAAATCCAATTTTTTATTTATTAATTCTCTTTTGATCTATACCCAAAACCCCATAATCTTCTATTGGTTTCCAACCCAAAACCCAAAAACTCATTAACCTATTCTACCCTATTTAAACCCAACCTACTCTACCCTAATTCATTGCATAACCTTAGCCTACCGCCGCTGTTCATCCCCTCAATTCTTCTATTCTCCTCTGCCTTTTTCGAAACCCATTTCCCCCACCTTCCCTCAGTCGAACTCCTACCTCCTCACCTCCATCCTGCGCTGCCAGCACCCTCCCGATCCTCTCTCTTTTCTCCCTGTGCTGCATCCCGCACTCACACCCCACCTTCCTCCGTTGCCATCCTCCTCCTGTCAACCTGCACCCACCGAAATCCATCGCTCACCATCATCGCCATCGCTCACCATCGCATCTCCACACCTCCCCATCCTTGTACTCATCCCTGGTCTCCTCCATACAGCGCAACAGTAGCCCTGACTGCATTACGACCCGAGGTTAGCAAGCGACCATCGTCGCAGCTGTGTCGTCGTCGTTGTTCGTCGTGTGTTCGTGATTCCGTTTGTGCTCGTTTGTGCCTCGTTCATGTGCTTGGTTCGTGGGTTCATGTTCACGGGTTTTCGTCATCGTCGTATAATCCTCGCAAGGTAAGTATTTTGTACAAATCTTTTTTTGTTCCCCGTACCAGCACTTTTTTTTTTGAAATACCGTAAGTAGATTCATCGTTGTGACTCATTCTTCATGTTTTACCCATTGATGATCTTGACCCTACCCGTTTGATTTGTTTATGTCAATTCCATAATCGTAAAGGATAAAAAACATTTGTTATTACATCCATTACACTAACATGAATTAGTTAGATTTAGATTTTTATCTATGTGAATGCATGTCCATGAATCATTATGAGTTATAGATGTTTTGTTTGTATGTTAAACATGTTAATAATGCTTCCCTCTTAATGAGTTTGAGAATATACATGGCGTGCTGATTTGAATACCTGTTAAATTCTGATTTGCATTATACATCAACTTGGATCCATCGTAGTTACTATTAATGTTATAATTCATGCAAAAGAAGTCTCATTAGCTGCTGTCCTGATTTGGCACGATAAATTAAACCATGTTAATGTTAGAATAATGACTAAGATTGTGAACATGAAATGTAGGACCATGTTTCTAGTTTCTAGAACATCTGATGGATTTGAAATCCGATCTGTGATGTACAAGATATCTTATTTTTAATGCTGCTTATTTCAAATTTCCAGATTTCTGATTTATGGTGTATGGACTTGGTTATAACTTAAAAGTCAGAGTAATAGTGTAAATTATGCCATGATATATTTCAGTATGTTGTCCAACATGATTAAAAACCTGATTATAAATTTTTATAGAATGTTTAAATAAATTTTTACCGGTTTATGAATATAAGAATTGTACCCTAAGTTTCTGCCTGAACTTAAAAGCTGTAAAGAATAAGAATTTGAACTCAGTTTCTGTGATTTATATATATCGTGTGTATATGCATTGAAATCGGCAGAGAGTCTAGTTTCTAGAACATCTGACGGATCTAGATTTGCCTTCCTATAGTGGCAAAAATTCCAGTTTTGGTGCAGCAACGTCCTGCTATCCAAAATTGGAGTTCTTGTTGTTCCACTATTTATAAGTTCGTTTATGACACCCGAACATATTTCCCGCCCAGTCTGAACCTAGTTTCTATCCCGATCATGTTTACCTGTCCCTGATTTTTCATATTCATGTCTGTTTTGGTAAAACGAATAAGTAACAAGTCGGGGTTTAAGGGAAAGATTTGGTAGTGAACAATATAGGCAAGTGTACTCGGAAGGGAGCTCGTGTTTCCCATCTGTTATCTATTTATCTATTTATGTATTTATATGATTACCTGACCGCACTCCCTATGGGAAAGTGTACTCGAAAGGGGGCCTGTGGGTCCCATCTGTTTGCATGAATACATGAATACATGATTACATGATTCATGGGTATGTTTATCTGTTCAGTTTACCAGTTTATCTCTTTATATGATGCCTGAGTACACGGATCTATGGAATCCACCACTAAATCCAAGCGTAACTTGTTTGTATGCATCATCCATGTGGTATGGGACACATGAGTGATGCATTAGATAGGATTAAATAAAAGACTTAAGAATAATATGTTTCACCTGCACATTCCTGTTACCTTTTACTAGTTCACATGACTCCTGTTACAAGTTTACACGTTCATTAGATATCTGTTACAAGTTTACCTGTTATCTGTTACCTGATTCTGTTGTCTGATCCTGTTTACTTGCTTATTAGTTTTTTTAACTCTATTTATCTTTTACATTCCTGTCATGCTATGTTTTGTACTCTTGATTCTTGTTTCCTGCACTGTATTCTTATTTACCTTGTTCCTATACCCCTTTTTCTTGTACTACTTGCGGCCCGTAGCTTGCACTAACGGACATATTGTTTTCCTGCTTCCCTGTTTCTTTCAAAATGATAAATATACAAGTTTTGGAGACCATTTACCTGCACAAGTAACCGATCAAGTGTTATAAGCTTTTGACTGAAATCGTTTATGCTTTAGTTTATTTCGGCTTCGAGTTTATCAGTTCTTTTTGTAATACCCTGATTTTACAATTAATGAAAAATTATTTATTTTGCACGTAGTGTGCACGTGCAATATTTTGGTTAATATTTTCATCAAGATGAGTAAAGATATTTTAATATGTGCTTTTAATTATTTTATGCAAAAGCCTTATTTTAATTAGATAAAAAGCCCTTTTTCTTAAAACCCAAATTGTAATTTATTTATTTTATTTTAAAATAACTATTTTGGCCCATAAACTAAAGCCCATGAATTAATCTATTTTTTTTATACAACTTGTCATGTAGAATACAATTTAAAAGACTATTTTATTTTTATACAAAAATTAAATGTACAATTTTGGGCCTAGTTGCATGCACGTGCACTACACGTACACGTGCAAAATGCATTCTTTCTCTAGGCCGGTTGCATTCTTTTGGAGGGAAACTCAAATTTTGAGTGGTGATCATGATATGGTGGTTACTTAGATGTGGGTAGTTATTGCAACTCCTACTCTCATCCTAGCCCTCCATCCTACAACCAACCAATTGATCCTAGCCCTCCATTCTATTTGATTTTTAGTATAAATACCCCCCCCTCCCCCCCCCCCCCCCCCCCCTGGCTAGTTATTTTGTGCTTAATATTCTCTTCCAAACCTATAGTCTAATAGTATTATCTAGTAGTATTTTTGTGAGTTAAAAGATTGAGTGTGTGTGGGCTTGTTCTTGCAACACCAAGAAGAAAGAGAAGGGCCGGCATTCACCAATAGGAGCTTTCGGTGTTGGTGCTTTTGGAGCTTGTGTGCGCGCGTCTAGGAGGAGGTGCACTCGTTTGCAAAGGACTTTTGTTGCTAATTGTGTTTTTCTCTCCATACAAGGTGGGTAAAATTTTCCCTATTTCTAAAGTAGGAATGCATGCCAGTTTAATTAGAAAGAACGAAGCATGAAAATGATTAAGAAGAGCACACTTTAATTGGGAAAAATAACTTCTTGAATGATTGAAATGTGGATATGCAAATTTATATGTGGTTCTAATATTTGAGTTGTATGTGAATTGATTAGAATCATGGATTGATTGATAAAAACACATTTATTACTATCAAGAATTACACACAAGAGTTAGTAGTTTGATAATACTATTTCATGTGTTAAATAGATCTTTTGTGTTAATGTGGGCATGAATAAAAATACGAGTTTGTATGTTGGGTAAATGATTAAAGACAGATAATTAATGTGAAATTTGTTGATAAAAAGATTAGAATGCTAAATGCGAAGAAATGTCGAAAAGAGAAGAAATGTAGTATTATAATGTAGGATTTGAATTAGTTGTATGAAAATATGTTTTAATTGTTACAAAAACTATTTTGCTCATATTGTGATGTAAATTATGTGAGGAGAAAATTTTATTGTGGTGATGAGGATAAACAGATAAGAATCACATGGTTGTGTGGACAATGTACATATTGTAGTATGGCAAAAATGATGTGTGCTTATTGAAGAACAAAATAAAGAAATGACTTTTTTTAATTCGAAATTAACCCTGTTCAGTTGACCGAATGTATGTAACAGTCGACTGTACTGAACACAAAAAGTTGTATAGTTGAACTACCCAGGACAGCCGACTGGTATGAATGACAGTCGACTCCCCTATAAATGATAATTGAGATTTTGAACGCTGCGGAACAGCCGACTGACCATGTGCAGCAGTCGACTCTTCTGAGTGATTATTGAAGAACTTTATTTGACTGAACAAGTCGACTGGATGAGCTCCAAGTCGACTGTTCAGAGTACTTTTGGTATATCAGAAATTTTATGATTTGTTTATAATAAAGGTTATGAATCTTATGTTGATTATTGGTTATGACAGTAAATTCTATTTGTCTTTGTGTGAATTTACATGAAGTGAATCATTTATTAGAATTTGTGAAAGTTGTATGAATGTGAAAGCTATGAACATGAAAAAGAAAATCTATTATTATGAAAAGTGAACTTATGAGCTAGTAACGCTCAATGTTGGAAATTGTGAATTTGAATTGAAACAAAAGAGTAGCTAAGTCTCCCTCGGCAATTGGAAACAAATGAAATGAATTGAAATGAAAGACCAAGGTTGGTCGTGTTTGAATGAATGAATAAGTCCGGTTTAGTGGAGAGGCTAACTCTAGAGCTTTGATTTTTTTCATGATTCTAATAAAAACTAAGGATTAGTACATAGTGGAGACGTGATGAAAGTAGGAGAAAAACACGAGTATGAGGGCCATCGGATTGGCGGTGTGAGAGTGATCCACAGGCTGCCTGCTTGATGCGTCAAGACATGGCGTGGGCACTACTCCAGAATTGTCGTCCCGGTGGCAACGTTTGTGGGGTGTTTGGTGACTGCAAGAGGATCGTGTGCCATGAAGTGAGGCTGAATTACCACAGGCTGTCTTCACGATGCGTCGTGACATGACGTGGGATTTCCCTCCAGAATTTTCTGTACACGAGCTTGTACTCATAGATCATCTAAGATACTTGCCGTAGTTACAATAGTAGTTTAAGTCATGGCGAGGAATTGAACCCTACAAAGATGAAGAACGATTAAGGGCTTGCCCTCGGACCTATGTAGTATGGGATGCATAGAATCCGAACAAGTGCGCATTAGTGTCATGTAAAATAAATAAATGCATTAAGGACTAAGTGCACAATCACAACACGATATCAATAGGGTAGTCCCTTTAGTTTGATATGTGACAAGTTTGTGTTTGCTAAATATGGAAAATTAAGTTATACTATTTTCGGCATATAGAGGATGGTCGTGTATAATGATCGTCGGTTGAATAAACTGACGTACCCACAGTCTTATATGCAGGTAAATGGCTTGATAAAGATTAAAGAGGAACAAATGCTTAAAGATTACTCCATGTTGTTGTATATTTGTTTTCATTGTTGTAAAATTTTACTTCCGCTGTGCAATGTAAAGTGTAATATTGATGTAAACTCTGATGTAAAGTGAAAAGTTTAAATTTCTTTGTAAAATTGTACTAAAGGAAGCGGAAAGATCCTGTAGAACATCTCGAATTCAGTGTATTTGGGATTCGGGGCGGTACAGAGTGGTATCAGAGCCACGCTCCTACGCTTTCCACACTTGTACAAATTTATAAGGAACGACACCCTAGAAGTGGACATTTAGAGTGTGTGTTTGAGTCTAGAGATTTAAATGTAAGTGACTTACATTTGTGTTGCTCTATGACTCATGCTTCTTCCTCTCTATTTCTAAGATGGCTGACCACTTCGACCCTGCTGGAGACGACGACTGGCATATCATTGAGGAAGAGTACCATCCTGGACAGGCAGATTCCGAGGACGAGTATTACCCAGGACAAGCAGATTCTGACGGAGAAGAATGGCCTGAATCCCGAGAGATCACCCCACCTCCGGATTCATCTGATGACTCTTCTTCTGACGAAGAAGAAGAACCAGTTCCGAATAGTCTTGTGACTTCTCTTTAGAGGCAGGTAGAAACCCTGTGAGAGAGAGTCGGATTATTGGAGGCTCAGCTTGCAAAGCGAAAGGACGACTATTCTTTTCTTAGTCATCGTATATGGGAACTTGAGAAGAGGAAGAATCTGACAGATGTGCTGAAGGATGAAGTTGATGAACTACGGGGAGAACTTCGAGAAGCGAAGAGCAACCGTAGGAGTTAGACTGTTATAGCTTCTACTATCTTTCATTCTGATGTCAAGAAATATTTTCAATTTGAATGTATAAAGTTTGGAATTTAATGAAATGCAAGTTGATTTAAAATTCTTGTCTTATACTTCGAATTTAATGGATCTTTTGCATCAGAATATGTCGAGAAGAGGTGCTAGAAATGGTGAAGGGTTGGATTTGGAAACAGAACTTGCGAGGGTCTATCAGACGCTCAGTGCAGTGGCTATGAACCAAGGAAGGGGACCTGCGAATCCGGTGCCCGAAGCGATTAAACTGGTGGAATCGTTCAAGCGAATGAAACCACCTGTATTCGAGGGAAAGTCAGACCCTGATGCGGCTGACAACTGGATTCATCAAGTGGAGACAATCTTTGAAGTGTTGGAGACCCCGGAAGGCAGTAAGGTCAAGTTGGCGACTCTGTAATTTGAGAAGGACGTGACTGTGTGGTGGCAGTCGATGAAGAGGACCATGGGAGGCATAGTGCTTGGCTGGGAGGAATTTTTGGAAGAATTCCGCAGTCACTATTTCCCCTCCGATGTTCAAGAGAAGAAGGCTATGGAGTTTCTGTCGCTACAGCAAGGTAGCATGTCAGTAAGAGAGTACGAGACCAAATTTACTCAGCTCTCTAGGTATGCTCCTGAACTAGTGATGGATGAAGCTAAGAAGGCTCGTAAGTTCGAGCATGGATTGAGACCGAGCTTGAGGTCCCGGATGATACCTCTTGGTATCAGAAGATTTGATAAGTTGGTCAAGAGAGCAGCAGCGACGGAAGCAGACATGGAGCAGTTCCATGTTGTTCAGAACCGGAGGAACAACTAGTAGTCTGGAAAGAGGCCCGCCAATTCTGGGAGTTTCAAGGGGCAACCATCTGCACAAAGGTTCAAACCGACAGGGGCAAACGCTATTAGTGTGGCTGGAGGACCTGGGAACAATGTGGTGAGACCTCCTGCGGTAACTTGCTACAACTGTGGTGAGACAGGACATTACCGATCTCAATGTTCCAAACCACGAAATGGTAATAGCAACGCACCAACGCAGCAGACTGGGAAGAGGCCGTACCAATCAGGGCGAGTATTTGCCTTGACAGAAGCTGATGCTGATGAGGTCGATCATGTCATCACTGGTACGAGGGCTGATGTTTAGTGGTTTTTGTCATTTCTTTTTTTGCTATTAAGTGAACTGTTACGTAATGAGTGTGTATTATGTAACAGGAGAACTTTATCTTAATAGAATGAAAGCTGTTGTGTTGTTCGATACTGGATCCTCTCATATTTTTGTGTCTCCTAAATTTACTAAAGTGTTGGGAGTTGAACCGAAGATTTTTCCAGGCAAGATCTTAGCAGTAGCTACTCCATCAGGGGAAACTTTAACCACTGATCGGTATTACGCTGATTGCGAGATTGTGATTGGGGATCGAATCTTTGGGATTGATCTAATCGAGCTGACTATCTTGGGAGTCGATGTTATTATTGGCATTGATTGGATGTCGGTGTACAGTGCAAACATCGAGTGTAAGACCAAGACGGTAACAGTGAAGGCTCCAGGTGGACCTGAAGTCACTTTCCAAGGGAAGCAGAAGTGTTCTAAGCTGGTGGCAACTATCCGCAAGGAAGAGACTCCTGGGGAGGTGCAAGGGATTCCTGTGGTTCGGGACTATCCGACTGTGTTCTTGGAAGATTTTCCTGGGTTACCCCCGCATCGTGATGTAGAGTTCAGCATCACTGTTCAACCGGGAAGTGCACCAATTTCTAAGACACCATATAGGATGGCTCCAGTGGAACAGGATGAGGTGAAACGGCAAATTGAGGAACTGTTGGAGAAAGGCTTTATTCAACCTAGTGCGTCACCTTGGGGAGCACCAGTGCTTTTGGTAAAGAAGAAGGATGGATCGATGAGAATGTGTATCGATTACCGAGAGCTGAATAAGGTCACTGTTCAGAATAAGTATCCTATTCCTCGAATTGATGATTTGTTTGATCGTCTACAAGGAGCAGCTGTATTCTCCAAAATAGATCTTCGATCAGGATATCACCAAGTTCGAGTGAAAGCTGAAGATGTGCACAAAACTGCATTTAGAACTCGATATGGGCATTATGAATTCTTAGTTATGCCATTTGGAGTGACGAATGCACCCGCAATCTTCATGGATTTGATGAACAGAGTTCTGAGGCCGTTCATTGATTCTTTCGTCGTGGTGTTTATCGACGATATTCTCGTGTACTCCAATTCAGAGAAGGAGCACACCGAGCACCTGGCAGCAGTATTGAAGAAGCTGGAAGAGCAGAAGTTGTATGCCAAGTTATCCAAGTGTGATTTCTGGAAATCTGAAGTGGCATTCCTAGGTCACATTCTTTCTAAGGAGGGAGTGGCAACTGACCCTCAGAAGATAGAGGCAGTGAGAGATTGGGCTAGGCCTACTACAGTGAAGGAAGTCAGAAGTTTTCTTGGGATGACTGGATACTACCGGAGATTCATTCAAGGTTATGCTCAGATAGCCGTGCCGCTTACTGGACTGACCAAGAAGAATGTGAGCTTCAAGTGGACCGAGCAATGTGAGGCAAGCTTTCAGGAGTTGAAAGAGAAGCTGACTACTGCACCTATTTTGGCTCTGCCTAGAGCAGGTGTTGAGTATGATGTTTATAGCGATACTTCACATCGTGGGCTTGGTTGTATCTTAATGCAAGAAGGGAGAGTAATCGCTTATGGGTCTAGGCAACTACGACCACATGAGAAGAATTACCCGACTCATGATCTGGAGTTGGCTACGATTATCTTTGCTCTGAAGCAATGGAGGCACTACGTGTACGGTGAGAAGTTGAACATGTACACGGACCACAAGAGCTTGAAGTATATATATCAGCAGAGGGATCTGAATCTGAGGCAGCGGAGATGGTTGGAAGTGCTCGAGGACATGCGACCTGAGATCAAGTATCATCCTGGGAAGGCGAATGTTGTTGCGGATGCACTTAGTCGCAAGAGCAGTTTAGCCAGTTTGATTACAACTCAGAAGCATTTGATTGAGGAATTGGACCGAGCAGGTATTGAGGTTGTCTTGTAAGGATTGGGAGCATCCTTGGCTCAGTTGAGGCTTCAGCCTACACTGAATGCATTGATCATTGCAAGTCAGGAGGTTGATGCTGATATTTTGGAGATGAAGGAGCAGGTTGGTGCTGGCAGGTTGCCCGGATTTCAAATCAGAGATGGAGTGCTGTGGTTCGGAGATAGACTGTGCGTTCCAAATCAGGCGGACCTGAAGGAGAGTATTCTTCAGGAGGTGCATGCTACTCTTTTGTCGGTACATCCTGGGAGTACTAAGATGTACAAAGACATCAAACAGCATTTCTGGTGGTCAGGTTTGAAGCGGGATGTGGCTGAATTTGTGGCAAAGTGTGAGGTTTGTCAGCAAGTCAAAGCCGAAAATCAGAGACCCGGAGGTCTATTACAGCCGTTACCTATTCCGGAATGGAAGTGGGATAACATCAGTATGGATTTCATTACGGGATTGCCTAAGTCCTAAAGGCAATGATGTCCGCTCACTTTTTGGCGATGAAACTCACTGCTTCGATGGACAAGTTGGCTGAGTTGTATGTTGGCGAGATCGTCAGGCTTCATGGTGTTCCGTCAACTGTTGTGTCTGATCGAGATGCGCGGTTTACTTCGCATTTCTGGAGGAGTCTTCAGACAGCTTTGGGTACCAAGACAGATTTCAGCAGTGCTTTTCATCCGCAAACCGATGGGCAGACCGAGAGAGTCAACCGTATTCTTGAGGATATGCTTCGGTGTTGTATTCTAGACTTTGGAGGCAGTTGGGAAATGCATTTACCTTTGGTAGAGTTTGCCTACAACAACAGTTTTCAGGCTAGCATCGGGATGGCGCCGTACGAAGCTTTGTATGGCAGGAAGTGCAGAACACCTGTTTGTTGGTTTGAAGTTGGGGAGCGTCAGTTGTTTGATCCTGAGCTTGTGCAGCAAACCTCTGAGAAGATTGTTCTGATCAGGAAAAGGTTGGTAGAAGCCCAGAGCAGGCAGAAAAGCTATGCAGACAACCGGAGAAGGGACCTTGAGTTTGAGGTTGGTGACTTCGTCTTTCTGAAGGTATCACCCAGTAAAGGTGTGGTCCGATTTGGCAAAGGCGGGAAGTTAGCCCCGAGGTTTATAGGCCCGTACAAGATATTGAAAAGGATCGGAAAAACTGCTTACCGGCTTGAATTACCGGAAGAGTTATCTCAGGTGCACAATGTCTTTTATGTGTCTATGCTGAGAGGTTATATTCCAGATCCGAGTCATTATTTGCCTGAAGTGCCGGAAGGTTTGCAGTTGGATCTGAATTACATCGAGTCTCCTGTCGAGATTGTTGATCGTCGAGAGAAAGTCTTGAGGAATAAGACGATACCGATGGTCAAGGTAGTCTGGAGGAACCATTTGGTTGAAGAGGCTACTTGGGAGTCCGAGGAGAGGATGTTGAAGGACTATCCTGAACTTTTTGCTTGATTGTATCTTTGTATCTTTTTGTTCTTGTGTGAGTGTTGTATTTTGTTTCTCTCACTCTTGACTGTAGTTCCGGGGACGGAACTATTCTAAGGAGGGAGTGTTGTAATACCCTGATTTTTCAATTAATGAAAAATTATTTATTTTGCACGTAGTGTGCATGTGCAATATTTTGGTTAATATTTTCATCAAGATGAGTAAAGATATTTTAATATGTGCTTTTAATTATTTTATGCAAAAGCCTTATTTTAATTAGATAAAAAGCCCTTTTTCTTAAAACCCAAAATGTAATTTATTTATTTTATTTTAAAATAACTATTTTGGCCCATAAACTAAAGCCCATGGATTAATCTAATTTTTTATACAACTTGTCATGTAGAATACAATTTAAAAGACTATTTTATTTTTATACAAAAATTAAATGTACAATTTTGGGCCTAGTTGCATGCACGTGCACTACACGTACACGTGCAAAATGCATTCTTTCTCTAGGCCGGTTGCATTCTTTTGGAGGGAAACTCAAATTTTGAGTGGTGATCATGGTATGGTGGTTACTTAGATGTGGGTAGTTATTGCAACTCCTACTCTCATCCTAGCCCTCCATCCTACAACTAACCAATTGATCCTAGCCCTCCATTCTATTTGACTTTTAGTATAAATACCCCCCCCCCCCTCCTCCCCCCTGGCTAGTTATTTTGTGCTTAATATTCTCTTCCAAACCTATAGTCTAATAGTATTATCTAGTAGTATTTTTGTGAGTTAAAAGATTGAGTGTGTGTGGGCTTGTTCTTGCAACACCAAGAAGAAAGAGAAGGGCCGGCATTCATCAATAGGAGCTTTCGGTGTTGGTGCTTTTGGAGCTTGTGTGCGCGCGTCTAGGAGGAGGTGCACTCGTTTGCAAAGGACTTTTGTTGCTAATTGTGTTTTTCTCTCCATACAAGGTGGGTAAAATTTTCCCTATTTCTAAAGTAGGAATGCATGCCAGTTTAATTAGAAAGAACGAAGCATGAAAATGATTAAGAAGAGCACACTTTAATTGGGAAAAATAACTTCTTGAATGATTGAAATGTGGATATGCAAATTTATATGTGGTTCTATTATTTGAGTTGTATGTGAATTGATTAGAATCTTGGATTGATTGATAAAAACACATTTATTACTATCAAGAATTACACACAAGAGTTAGTAGTTTGATAATACTATTTCATGTGTTAAATAGATCTTTTGTGTTAATGTGGGCATGAATAAAAATATGAGTTTGTGTGTTGGGTAAATGATTAAAGACAGAGAATTAATGTGAAATTTGTTGATAAAAAGATTAGAATGCTAAATGCGAAGAAATGTCGAAAAGAAAAGAAATGTAGTATTATAATGTAGGATTTGAATTAGTTGTATGAAAATATGTTTTAATTGTTACAAAAACTATTTTGCTCATATTGTGATGTAAATTATGTGAGGAGAAAATTTTATTGTGGTGATGAGGATAAACAGATAAGAATCACATGGTTGTGTGGACAATGTACATATTGTAGTATGGAAAAAATGATGTGTTCTTATTGAAGAACAAAATAAAGAAATGACTTTTTTTAATTCGAAATTAACCCTGTTCAGTCGACCGAATGTATGTAACAGTCGACTGTACTGAACACGAAAAGTTGTATAGTTGAACTACCCAGGACAGCCGACTGGTATGAATGACAGTCGACTCCCTTGTAAATGATAATTGAGATTTTGAACGCTGCGGAACAGCCGACTGACCATGTGCAGCAGTCGACTCTTCCGAGCGATTATTGAAGAACTTTATTTGACTGAACAAGTCGACTGGATGAGCTCCAAGTCGACTGTTCAGAGTACTTTTGGTATATCAGAAATTTTATGATTTGTTTATAATAAAGGTTATGAATCTTATGTTGATTATTGGTTATGACAGTAAATTCTATTTGTCTTTGTGTGAATTTACATGAAGTGAATCATTTATTAGAATTTGTGAAAGTTGTATGAATGTGAAAGCTATGAACATGAAAAAGAAAATCTATTATTATAAAAAGTGAACTTATGAGCTAGTAACGCTCAATGTTGGAAATTGTGAATTTGAATTGAAACAAAAGAGTAGCTAAGTCTCCCCCGACAATTGGAAAGAAATGAAATGAATTGAAATGAAAGACCAAGGTTGGTCGTGTTTGAATGAATGAATAAGTCCGGTTTAGTGGAGAGGCTAACTTTAGAGCTTTGATTTTTTTCATGATTCTAATAAAAACTAAGGATTAGTACATAGTGGAGACGTGATGAAAGTAGGAGAAAAACACGAGTATGAGGGCCATCGGATTGGCGGTGTGAGAGTGATCCACAGGCTGCCTGCTTGATGCGTCAAGACATGGCGTGGGCACTACTCCAGAATTATCATCTCGGTGGCAACGCTTGTAGGGTGTTTGGTGACTGCAAGAGGATCGTGTGCCATGAAGTGAGGCTGAATTACCACAGGCTGTCTTCACGATGCGTCGTGACATGACGTGGGATTTCCCTCCAGAATTTTCTGTACACGAGCTTGTACTCATAGATCATCTAAGATACCTACCGTAGTTACAGTAGTCGTTTAAGTCATGGCGAGGGATTGAACCCTACAAAGATGAAGAACGATTAAGGGCTTGCCCTCGGACCTATGTAGTATAGGATGCATAGAATCTGAACAAGTGCGCATTAGTGTCATGTAAAATAAATAAATGCATTAAGGACTAAGTGTACAATCACAACACGACATCAATAGGGTAGTCCCTTTAGTTTGATATGTGACAAGTTTGTGTTTGCTAAATATGGAAAATTAAGTTATACTATTTCCGGCATAGAGAGGATGGCCGTGTATAATGATCGTCGGTTGAATAAACTGATGTACCCACAGTCTTATATGCAGGTAAATGGCTTGATAAAGATTAAAGAGGAACAAATGCTTAAAGATTACTCCATGTTGTTGTATATTTGTTTTCATTGTTGTAAAATTTTACTTCCGCTGTGCAATGTAAAGTGTAATATTGATGTAAACTCTGATGTAAAGTGAAAAGTTTAAATTTCTTTGTAAAATTGTACTAAAGGAAGCGGAAAGATCCTATAGAACATCTCGAATTCAGTGTATTTGGGATTCGGGGCGTTACACTTTTGTTGCTACTTGATACTTTGTAATTGGGCATGTTTGACCCAGAGTTTTATTGTTTTCCAGATCTTGTTTTTATTTGAGAATTATGTATTTGATTTCAATTATTTTTGATTCATGCATGCATGTTTGTATCTTTCTGTTTACTGTTGAGTTGATCCTTACAGCTTACGAACGGTGAAAATCATTCGTTGGGCTTGTTATGTACTCGTATTCCGTATTCTTTTGGGAAGCGGGGCGTGATATGCCCCCTCACACTTAGGGATGAGCATTATGTTGGAGTAGTTCAGTCTGCCCAAGTCACTGTCTCCTCTTTGCATGGACCGAAGCATTTGAAAGAGATCTTCTTTTATAGTATCCCAGAAGCTGTGGTAGAAGCTCATTGAGAAGCCATCTGGTCCCGGGACTTTATCACTACTCATATCAAAGACAGCTTTGTGCACCTCTTCAAGCATGAAAGGGGGGTCCAAGTGGGTCAAGCTAACATCCTACGAGGGATAGAGGGATGACTAGTCGATGTTAAAATCAGATTGGGAGCTGATGCCACAGGTCTCTTGAAAGTGATTCTCAAAACTTGACCGAATAACCTGAGGTGAAGTAGAAAGATTCCCATCAACTATGAGTGAATGAATAAAGTTCCTCCTTCTCTTGCCATTTGCAATGGAGTGATTTTTTTTTTTTTTTGAATTCGCATCTCCCATCTTAATCCATTGCATCGTTGATCTTTGCTTCGAGTACACTGCCTCTGCTTTAATAAGGTTTGGATATTCTAACTGAGCTGCTTTGAAGGAATCATCAAGAGGGGGTTTTGTTCTGCTTCAATCTCCAGTCTGAGCAACTTATCTTGTAGCTGCTTCATCTTGGCAGGGAGGTGACCAAAAATCTCATTTCGCCACCTTTGAATTCTTCTCTCTAGGAGATGAAGTTTCTTTGCAACAATGTCTACAGTCGTGCCATTGCAAGGAAAGAGTTGCCACCAATCTCTAACTACGGAAGTGAAGAAGGCCTACTGAAGCCAAACCATCTCAAACCTGAAATAGTGGATAGGAGGGGAGGTTTCTTGAGTGTCGAGGATGAGGGGGCAATGGTCTGATGATATTATGGGGAGAGGGTGCTGAATACAGTGAGGATGAAAGGCCTCCCAATGCAGCGGAAATCAAAATATGTCAAGTCTAGCCATAGCGGGGGTGGCCCTAAGATTAGACAAAGTGTATTTTCTGCCTGACAGGGGTAGATCAATAAGAGCAAGGTCGTGGATGAATTCTCTGAAAAATCTCATATCTCTGTTACAGCCTCTTCCACTGGAGCACTCAAGATCAGATGTAGTGACATTAAAATCTCCACAAAGGACCAATGAATCCTTAGGGCTGATTCTCCTTTACTTGATTTCATGGAAGTAAAGATTTATGATAAAATGACCTTCTTGAACATCCCAAGAAAGGACCTAACCCCCTAACATTCCAAGAAGCAATCTTCATCGAAACAAAAATGGATAAAAAAGCACCAGAAAAGAAAAAAAAATCTGCTCCACAGCACAGAGCAAAGCAATATGACTGGCAGAATGTCTTAGTATGATCAACTAAGGCCTTCTCCGAGCCTTTAAGAATGTGCACCGAATGTGGACCCTTAGCCTCCACTCCTACTGATTCAATTACTTCAAGAATATACTCATTTGATAAGATTTCGAAAGGATTAAAATGTGCATTAGTAACTGAAGAATTAGAATATGAGGTACCTGCAGCTTTCTTCTCGATAGTGGTTGAGAGATGCTTCATAAAGGGACGGGTGCACTTCAGTTTGCCTGAGGACCTACAACACTTCAAGCGCTTGGATGAGCTTGCTTCAAAGCCAGGGGGAATGGAAGTTGAGGTGTATGAAGTCTTAGGTATTGGCCTCCTAATCAAGGAGCGAGTCCTGAAGCTTTCAGTTCGAGCTTTACTTGGTTCAGCTTTAAAAACCATCGCTTCCTCTACTTTTGCTTTTGCTTTGGCCACCTCTTCAATGACAGAATCCCTGAGGGCCCCTTCCACGACCGGTTAGATCTTAGAGAAAAGTGATAGAGGGAGAGTAACCACCTTACCATTCCAGACCATTTGTTGAACTTCTTCATTTGAATCCTCGTTGGTAGA
Source organism: Hemerocallis citrina (assembly GCA_017893485.1). NCBI lineage: Eukaryota > Viridiplantae > Streptophyta > Magnoliopsida > Asparagales > Asphodelaceae > Hemerocallis > Hemerocallis citrina. The sequence goes on from JACEHZ010000571.1 coordinate 125,134, forward strand.
ATTTGCTGAGTTGTACAAAGCCTTGATAGGCCCTCTAATGACGAACTTTTTTATTACTATTTAAGGATTCTGAAAGCGCTATGATAGGAATATCCATACCAATGGGATTTTCTTTCAAATTTGACCCCTCCTTGAAATCAGGGATAGTTGGGGAATGCGACAAAGTTCCCTTTTCCATACTAGAATCAGTTAAATCCAGAATATTCAAAAATTTTCCAAATATGTTGCTATCAATAGCTTACCTTCCCTGATTTCACGAGATTTTGAATCGCCTCTATGAAACTTCTGATTCTGTGGCTGGGGAGGGACGGTGCCAGCACCGGTGGGCTTTGGCTGTTCGGGGGCTTTTGCACGCCAGGAAATGGCACTACCCTTTTCACCACTTGATCCGGCTGTAATGAAGAGTTGTACCTTGCCCCTATGGACATCATCAACTGGGATTGGTTTGCCAAGGAGAAGAATTGGGACATCGTGAACATGCTTTTCAAGGCTTCAAAGGGCAGTGTACTTGACAGTGAGGACTTTAGGGACAAGGGACAGGCCATCTACTTCAATAAGGACAAGAGCTTTATCCCACGTCTCAGCCTCTTTCATCTCCTTGCTCATCGTAATGGGCTTCCCGAAAGGCTTGATGAGATCTCAAGGGACGCCTGGTTCCACATGTGGAAGGGGAGGCGGGGAGATTGATCCAAATAAAACTCGGTTTAGGGCGGAGCTTGGCGCCAAAATCAAGCGACCAAGGGGAGAAGGCTACACTGAATCCCAAAAATTTGAAGACTCCTTCAGCAATTTCTTGCTCCGCCTCCATAGTAGTTAGGAATTGGACGTGGTAGACTCCGTCGCCCACTCGCTTAAAAGTCCACCAACGTCCCTGTCTCCCCCACACAAAGTTGAAGGCACAGGCAAGATCCTTCGTGAGGGGGACTCGGCAAGGATTTATGAGGTGAAGGAAGGCACTTGCATTCAGTTCCGGAAGATCCTGTGAGATATCAGTGTTGAGGGGGAGTTTGAACTCTAAGTCTTCGCGGTGGTTGTAGATTAGGCAATCATGAACTTTGTGCCTAAATTTCTTGTAGTTAAAACAATGGAAGCCCAACTTATGACATTCCGGCGTAGGGTGATCACCATCCTCGCACTTGAAACATTGCTGCTCCATCTTCTTCTTGGAACGAGGGTCGGAATAGTGGTGGAGTGGTGTTTTTTGGGGGGAAAAAGCAGTGGGTTGTGGCTGGTGAAAGGGTTCAGGGTTTGATGAGGGTGGTTGAGTTTGAGGGGGAGGTGAAGGGATAACTGAAGGGAGGGGGGGAAAGAGAGGAGGGCATGGGAAATGAAGAGGCATTTGGGAAGGGTGATGATGACGGATGGGAGGCAGTCGAAGCACTTGAGCATAAGATTTTCTCGGTACCCAAGGAAGGAAGGCTTTCTCTCTCCTCTCCCCTTGCATGGATCTTTTATGAACGTTAGAATTGAGATCATTTGTACAGGTGGTTTTGCTTGTTTCTTTTAATACTTTGTATTCTTTGATAGTTTGTGCCATTGTGTGTAAATTATAATGTACCGAAATTGGACAAGCTTGTAAGAGCATCCAATATCGTTTGCTAAAAATCTAAAATATGAAAATTTTAGCCAAAATTCTTCCACTATCGTTTGCCAAAAACCTATTTTTTAGCAAAATCATGAACAGTGGATTGCTATATATAGCAGAGTGAAATAGAAATTGCCAAATATAGAAGACGGAATATCATCTTCCGTCTGTAAAATTTTTTCAATTGTTTTCAATATTATAATAAGACAGACGAAAGATCTTCTTCCGTCTGTTGAGTTTGAATGGTCAAGAGTTGAGAGACGGAAGAAGATGTTCCGTCTCTCTATTTTAATTTTAAGATTTTTTTTTGAAAGAGACGGAAGATCTTCTTCCGTCCCTCTCTCTCCCTTCATTTTTTTCGCCCTTATATTTTTAAAGTGGGATTGGAAATCCCAAAAATTAAAATAGTGTTTTTTTAAACAGTGGGGAAATCATGAACAGTGGGTTTTTTTTTTGAAAATATCAACAGAGGGATTTGAATATGAGGCAGAGGAGATGTTTAGAAGTGTTAGAGGATATCCGACCCGAGATCAAGTACCATCCGGGCAAGGCCAATGTTGTGGCTGATGCACTCAGCAGGAAGTGCAGTTTGTCTTGACTGATCACAACTCAGGAGAAGTTTTTAGAGGAGCTTGATCGAGCAGAGATTGAGATAGTTTTGCAAGGTTTGGGAGATTCCTTAGCTTAGTTAAGGATTCATCCTACTTTAAGAGACAGAATCATCGACAGTCAGAAAACCGATCCAGAGATTCAGGAGATGATAGAGCAGGTTGGCAGGATTTCAAGTGAAGGATGAAGTGTTGTGGTTTGGAGAGCGGCTGTGTGTGCCAGATCAAGCGGAACTTAAGGAGAGTATTCTTTAGAAAGCGCATGCAACTTTATTATCCGTGCATCCAGGGAGTACCAAGATGTACAAGGACATAAGACTATATTTCTGGTGGCCAGGGATGAAGCGAGATGTGGCTGAGTTTGTTGCCAGGTGTGCAGTTTGTTAGCAAGTCAAAGCCGAGAATCAGAAGTCCGGAGGTTTGTTATAGTCATTACCCATCCCGGAGTGGAAGTGGGATTGTATTAGCATGGATTTTATCACAGGTTTGCCCAAGAGTTCCAAGGGCAATGATGAAATTTGGGTGATAGTGGACCGACTCACCAAATCAGCTCACTTTTTAGCGATGAAGCTTACTTGGTCGATGGAGAAGCTGGTCGAGTTGTATGTTGGCGAGATTGTGAAGCTTCATGGAGTTTCGCTATCAATAGTATCCGATCGAGATGTGCGTTTCACTTCGTATTTTTGGAGGAGTCTTCAAGCAACTTTGGGGACGAAGACTGATTTCAGTACGACCTTTCATCCTCAAACTGATAGGCAGACTGAGAGAGTCAACAGGGTACTGGAAGATATGCTGGATGTTGTGTGTTGGACTTTGGTGGCAGTTGGGAGAAGCATTTGGCTCTTGTGGAATTTGCCTATAACAACAATTTTTAGGCAAGCATCGGGATGGCGCCATATGAGGCTCTGTATGGAAGGAAGTGCAGGACACCGGTATGTTGGTATGAAGTGGGAGAACAGCAGTTGTATGGGCCGGAGATTGTGCAGCAGACCTCAGAAAAGATCGAGCTGATCAGGAAGAGGTTAGTCGACGCACAGAGCAGGCAGAAGAGTTATGCCGACAACCGGAGGAGAGACCTGGAGTTTGATGAAGGTGACTTTGTCTTTGTGAAGGTGTCTCCGACCAAGGGGGTGATCCGGTTTGGCAGCAGAGGAAAATTAGCCCCGAGATACATATGACCTTATAAGATATTGAAAATGATTGGGAAGACAGCTTATTGGTTAAAGTTACCAAGAGTTGGCCCAAGTGCACAATGTCTTTCATGTGTCTATGCTACGAAGTTATATCCCGGATCCGAGTCATCATTTGCCAGAAATGCCAAAAGGTTTGGAATTGGATTTGAGCTATGCAAAACGTCCAGTAGAGATTGTGGATCGTCGAGAGAAGGTCTTCAGAAATATGACAATACCTATGGTCAAGGTCATTTGGAGGAACCAATTTGTTGAGGATGCCACTTGGGAATCAAAGGAAAGGATGATGAGAGATCACCCTGAGCTTTTTAACTAAAAATTGTTCACTCTTTTCTTTTCTTTCTTTTTCTTTGTATTTTCTCACTCTTAAGTGTAGTTCCGAGGATGGAACTATTCTAAGGAGGGAATACTGTAACATCCCGTATTTTTTTTATTAAAAAAATATTTTAAAATTTTTACACGTACGATGCACGTGCTAATTTTTCATCTTTATTTTTCTTACTCTCATTTGTTATTTTAGCATGCATGAATCTTTTTATTTAGCCTTTCTTTAAACCCATAGGCCTAAGAATGAATTCTAGCCCACTAGACTAATTAATTAATTAATTAAAAAGTAAGCCCACAAGACAAGCCCATCAAGTAAATCTATTTTTTAGTTGTGCATGGACTCACACATGACATGTAACAACTTTTAATACACGTTTTAGAATTATAGAAATTGTATTTAATTTTGTGTATGTGTGTGCACTAGTGCACAACATGTGCACGTGTAAAGTAGGGAGAAAGTGGCCGGTTTGGGAGATGGAGAGTTGGGGGTTAAGGAGGTTAAGGAGATGGAGAGTTGGAGGTTAAGGAAAGTGAAAAGGTGAGTGGATAATTATTAGGAGGGTGAAATTTGCATTTTAGCCCCTCACTTTATCTTATAAATACACCCTTGTTTTCTTCTTATTTCACACTAAAACTAAACAAGTTAGATAGAGGAAAAAGAAAGAGAGTTAGAGAGTGTTCTTGTTGCATTGGAGGCTTATTGGAGTGCTCTTGCTAGGAAGAGAAGGACTAGGTTTGCTTGTTGGAGCTAGGAGTTGTGTCTCATCTTTTTGTTTGCAAATTCTTCATAAGAGGTGGGTGATCTTGTGTTTTCTAAATATAGAAAATGCATGCTAAAATTGATAAATGAGTAGTATAGATTGAATTTGATGTGATGTATGCAGACATAATCCATGCAAATGTAGTATGCCATGAATGAAAGTAATCTTGTTGTGATTAAGTAACTAATTGCCATCATGATAATTAGAAAGAAGAATATTAAACAAAAGAATTAATGCAATGAATCATACTAATATGCTTGTCAATTTGTACATGTCGAAATATATAATTTGTATGTTGAGACTTCCCTTGTAGTTAAAATAAATTGTAGTGAAGTTTATTGGGTACAAATAAAATATTATAAAGTGGATGAAAAGAAACAAATTGCTATTTTTGATTAAACTGGAAAAATGCAATTCATGATCATTAATGAAAGAAAAATATTTTGAAATCAGATATAATGTCTAAAATATCAATTAAAAATTCGTGATTTACTGTTTCTAGAAAATTCAGTATGAATGAGATAATCACAGTCCTTTAAACAGATTAGATCGATCATATGTTTGAGTTTTGTAAAATAAACGAGTTACTGTGCCGATTGAACAGAAGCATAACAGTACAATTTGATATCAATAGTCGCAATGGACTTAGTGGCTAGCGGAGTGGGCTTTGGGCGCTCACTGTGGTGGGCAGTTGGTCTTGGGTTCAAAACCCGTTGGCCACTTTTTTGTTTTTTTTGACATTTTAAATATTTTGAAAGGGTTGTATTGCAAATAGAATTTGGGGAAAAATTCTAATATTCTTATAAAATGGTATAGAATTTATTAAAAATAGTTTTCGAATTTTTCATGTATATTTTGAGAAATAAAAGAGGAATTGAGATAGAAAATGAGTTATTGTTTTCAAAAAATTTTATTTAAGAGTATGACATTTATTTCTTTTAAAAGAAGAGTAAAATATTGTTATGTGAATTGAATATCTCTTGAAGAGATTATACATTTATTGACTTAAGAAAAATTTGATGTGGGTCGAGATATATTATATGAGCTTAAATTGCTAAAGAGATTTAAAGTGGATGAATTTATATTCATAAGAAGAGATCGTTTTATTTTGAATTTTGAATGAATAAATGACTCATGAAACATTGATTAAATTTGAGAATCAGCTGAAGATAAGAATACCTTGAGTTTAATACATGATTATTGAAGGGTATGAGTACCCATGGATTCTTGTACATGAAAGATTGTAATCTAGAGTTTAGTGAGACCTCAGGTACCGGCATCGTTGAATTAAAAGATTTGAGTTGTATTTTTGAGATACGGCCATGGAGCTATCTCGGTATTTGTGATTAAGTCCGGTAGGGGGTAAAACTAACTCTAGGTATGATAATTTATTCATGTCTTGAACTTAAGATCTAGGCATATAAGTGAAGATGTAGTAAACCTGGGCAAACGTAAGTGGGGCACTCTATATAGTCGGGCGGTGTACTCCGGGACTATAGACCCAGTCAAGCGGTGTACTCCGGGACTGAGGTTGCTTCGATGGAGATGAACTTTTATTTTAAATCCGGGACTATGCGTAGTCGGGCGGATAGTTTGCCGTACTCCAGTGTATATACGTATACCGGGGATGGAGGGGCACTTGTGGGATGTTCGCACGACGATGAGTCTGTATAACAGTCAGGCGGTGTACTCCGGGACTAGGATCAATACTCATGGAATATCTAAATCTTGTTTTATTACTGGGTAGTTTTCATGGTGAGGGATCGAACCCTTTAAGGTGGCATACGTAGGTGCTTGCCCTCGGATCTATGTAGTATGGGATGCATAGAATCCGAACAATTATGCATTGGTGTCATCCTAGTATAAAATATTTACTTTAGGCATTAAGGCATTGTATACATTTACATGTTTAGAGTAGTCACATTTAACACTTTATTTGTATTCAAGTTTGTGGTTTGTTAAAGTATTAAGATCGTTATATTTTCGGCATAGAGAGGATGGCTGTGTATAACATTTTCGTCAGTTGTATGCAACTGATGTGCCCACAATTTTATATGCAGGAATTGGATTATTCATGAAGATATAAAGTTGATATGCTGCTGATTTATTTAAAAGTTAAAGATGTTGCAATTGTATAATTTTTCATTATTGTACTTCATTTACCTTCCGGTGTGTAACTATTTGTAAAGAACTCTGCTGTATTATGAAAAGTTCAATTTTTCTTGTAAAATTGTACGAAGTGAAGTGTAAAGATCCTGTGGAACTTCGAATTCAGCCTTATTTGGAATTCGGGGCGTTACACTATTTGTAAAGAACTCTGTTGTATTATGAAAAGTTCAAACTTCCTTGTAAAATTATACGAAGTAAAGTGTAAAGATCCTGTGGAACTTCGAATTCAGCCTTAATTGGAATTCGGGGCGTTACAGATGGTATCAGAGCCACGCTTCATAAGTAGTAAAAATTTTTAAGGAGCAACACCCTAGAGTGGATATTAGAAGTGTGGGGTTCAGTCAATGGAGATTTAAATGTAAGTGATTTACATCTGTGTTGCTCTATAGGCTGATGTTTTCTCTTCCCCTTTCCTTTTGGATGGCTGGAGTCATGAATGAAGTAGTTATTGAACCTTCATTCATAATGTTCTCCTCGTATACATTGATGTGAGATTGTATGCGAGTACATTTTTTCTGGGTATTAGAGTGGCGCAGTGGAAGCGTGGTTGATTTGAACCTACATTCATGATACATTACACGTAGACACACTTCCCTTTCAAACTATTTTTCGTGGATTTTCATTCTAGTATTTTTCAACATTCAATATTTTTCAATACTATTAAATCACTTGAATATCTATTATTTTTTCTATCTTCCTTAGTCTTGATCTTTTTGAATTTGTTTTATCTGTCTTTCAATCTTAAAGATTTGTCCTTCGTATTTTTGTGTCACTTTATGTTTATCCATTTATATTTGTTATTTTTTTTTGTATTATTGCAATTATTGATTATTTCTATTATACTTTGAATTTTGCTTATGAAATTTTCTTATGTGCATTCATTTTATATGATTTGATTTTGTGATACTATATTTTTCATTATCTTATATTATCCTATATATTTCAAACAAGAATGAAATATTCTACTCATATAAATATAACATACCATTTTGTTTTATTTTCTACATTCGATACTATCGTTGTTGCATATAATCTACTGATTTGTTTTGTTATATTCACTTTTACTATTAATCGCTACTCATTAATTTTGTAGTTTTACGCTTTATCAATATAATACATACACTACATAATTATTGTTTTCATTTGTGTTTTCATCTCGTGCATATGCTTTACACTATTTTCGTCTTAATGTTATAAATCATTTTCATTTCTACAAATTTTGTATATCCTACATTTAAAGTCTATATATCTATTTTAATATTTTTGTCGTTGTAATTTCCTACATCATTTACAACTTTTCATCCACTTTTATTTGATTTCAAAACATAACACCGTACTCTATTAAACACCCAATATCCAAGTGTATATGGAAGACTACATCTTTTCATCTCCCGTTTTGGTGCAACCTGATGTCGAGAGGGCAAATCTGCAACTAGACGTCAATGGAGGTAAGCTGCAACAGGACGTCGGGGAGGCAAAGTCTGCAACCGAATGTCCAAAAAGCAAACTACAATCGGATGTCGTAGAAACAATTCTGCAACTTGAGATCGAAGAGGCAAGTCTGCAGTTGGATACCAACGAGACGAACCTACACCAGAAGAAAATTTTCTACTTAGATAACCCCTACTATGTTTTCTATAATATTTTACCCCTATTCTATTTTTGTACTAGCTTATACTATTTTGCAACCTAACATTATATTGTTTATACTGATTTCTATATCTATCCTACTTGTGTATTTACTACTTAATCTCAGTTATCTTGCCGTCTTCTTCTTTATTTTGAATGTTTACATGAGTTAGCATTTCATACCACTTCATTGTGTTTTATATTGCTATTTGGTGGCTACTCACCTAACAAAAATAATATATATATATATATATATATATATATATATATATATATATATATATATATATATATCATATTATTTATATATTTTATTTACGATTCATAATTTATTTCTATATAATTGGTTTTTGTGATGTGTTATTACTTTTTCCACTATAATATTTTGTTTTACTCCTACAACCCTTTCATGATTTTCGTATTGGTTGTTTCACCCTATAAATTTTATGCCTATGTACGTATATAATTTTGTATGTTGGTTTTCTTGCTCTACTTAATAATTCGAAACTATTTCGATGTATGCCTTCTGTATCTTTTTAAATCGTATGTATAATTATCATATTTGCCTTACAAATTATTTTATGATATTAATTGGTATACAAAATCGTTTTATGTTGTCTATACTTTTAACTGAAATTCATTCTCGTTTATTTTTCAGACTGTTAACCAATAGTTTTCTTTTAAATCGCTTATTCAATTTTGGTCATACAAATTCAGTTTGCAATTTTCTACCGCTTATTACATTGATACATTTTGATTTCTAAATCTATTTATAAATTATCTATTGACTATGTTTTCTTTACCGCATTGTTTTCCAAACCGTTCCACAATTTAATGACTTAATTGATTTTTCCTTTTATCTAACGGTTCATCTAATATTATTTTTGTATAAAAATTTCTCTCAATCTATCCTATTTTTTGTCACATTTATTTTCTTATGCTATTTTGATACTCATAGTTCTCTTATATAGAGAGTTTGCCTTGTTTTCCCTCATTGCTTATTTTTATACTACATTTATTTTCTAAATGTTTACAAGTTTCTGTAGACAATAAGGTATTTTCTTTGGCGTGTACAAAATACAACTTTTACCCTAGCTAGTTCCGGGGACGGAACTATTCTAAGTGGGGAGAGTGTAACACCCCGCAAAATTGAAAATGACAATTTTACCCTTGTGTGTTACGCATGTGTATTTGTACCGTTACCGGTAATATTTGTAATGTGTATTGTGATTTCTTACTATTTATGTATTCCCTGTATATTTTATCCTATTTAAATCAATTAAAATATTAAATTTCAATCTCTGCATTTTACGTGCTTTTTACGTGTTTTTGATGCACGTATCGATTATGTGTTTCCAGCGCTACGTGTAATATTTTCTATGTATTTAAATTATTTATTTTAGGTATTCAAATCTATTTTTATAAACGGAAATTCATTTTCCCTTATTTTGATTAAAATATTATTATACGTGTTTTCTACGTACGTAGCAATTACGTCGTGGAATTAATAAATATATTTTCTTATATTCTATTTTTTATTATCCTTAACATTTTTCCATTGATAACGTCGAATTTCGTATTTTGATATTTTACGTGCGATGCACGTGTTTGTTTCGATGCGCGTATTGTGGGCGTGTTCGTTTTCAAAAATAAATTCTGAAATGTGTGTCTATTTTATTTGTGCATGAAAAATTATATTTTTTAAATTAAACTAATTTTATATGCATCTTATATACTATATACATGTGTTTTTATTTAAATAAAAATATTTAATTGAAGGAAGTGTGTGCAAGTGCATCGCACGTGCTAATTTTTCCATCTTTATTTTTCTTACTCTCATTTACTATTTTAGAATGCATGAGTCTTTAATTTTTATTTTAACCATATATGAAATCCATGGACCTAAGAATAGATTCTAGCCCACTAGACTAATTAAATTAATTAATTAATAAGCAAGCCCACAAGACAAGCCCATTAATTAAATCTATTTTTTTTAAAGTTGTGCATGGACTCGCACTTGACATGTAACAACTTTTAATACACATTTTAGAATTATAGGAATTGTATTTAATTTTGTGTATGTGTGTGCACTAGTGCACAACACGTGCACATGCACGTGCACTAGGAGAGAGAAGTGGGGGGGGGGGCGGTTTTGGATAGTGAGAGGCCGGGAGTTAGGGGAGTGGAAGAGCTGGAGAAAGTGGGAGAGTGGATATTTAAGTGGGTAGTTATTAGGTGGGTGAAATTTGTATTTTAGCCATTCCTTTATCCTATAAATACACCCTTGTTTTTCTTCTCTTTTCACACAAAAAATAAACCAAATTAGAGGGAGGAAAAAGAAAGAGAGTATAGAGTGTTCTTGTTGCATTGGAGGCTTTTTGGAGTGCTCTTGCTAGGAGGAGAAGGACTAGGTGTTGCTTGTTGGAGCTAGGAGTTGTGTCTCATTTTCTTTGTTACAAATTCTTCATTAGAGGTGGGTGATCTTGTGCTTTCTAAATGTAGGAAATGCATGCTAGAAATGTTAAATGAGTAGTATGGATTAAATTGATGTGATTAAAAAGTACACCCTCATGTTGATTATTTGTGCCATGAAAATTTTAGAAGTAATGTGGTATTCAATATATGCCTAGATATCATGATGATTAGAAAGAGGAAAGAAAGTAAAACAAATTAAATTGTTGCCATAAAATGTGTTAGTTTATGCATATTGCCATGTTATGTTAAAATTATCATTTTTGCACAAAAGAGAGTTTTGAGATCCTCATGGACAATTAAGAGGCATGGTTGGTTTTATTACTAAATTTTAATTTGTATAAATGAGTGCATGAACTAGTTATAATGAATATAATTCTTAATTTCAAGTTTGAGAAAAATGCAAATTTATGTGTGAAATTGAGAGAAAAACTATTTGAAAAATAGAGATATGTTTGTAAAATGGATTAGAAATTCGTTGGCTACTTTTTTTTAAATTAATCTCAGTCAAGGAAAAATTTATTTCAGTATACTAAAAGCTTGGATCGATTGAATAAACGAGTTTTGTGAAAAATAACTAATTTCAGAATAGTATGAACAAAACCACATTAATGTGATTCCTAATCAGTAATCACACTTGGACTATTGGCTAGCGGGTGCGCCATAAGGCAGTCGCTGCGCTTGTCGGAGGTCTTGAGTTCGAAACTTGTTAGACCCATTTTATTTTGATTTCGTATAAATAAATCCGAAACCCGAAAGTGAATATTTAGGGATTTTGGTATGGTATTATGACAATTAAGTCACATGGGCTTAGTGGCTTTCGGTGGCTGCTTTGGGCGCTCACTATGTGTTTCGATTGGCCTTGGGTTCGAAACCCAATGGCCACATTTTATTTTTTTGGTATTTTTAATACTTTTGAAGGATTTTTAATGTGAATTAAATTTGGGAAAAAATCTAATAATCCTATAAAACGATATAGAATTTATTAAAAACAGTTTTAGAATTTTTCATGTATATTTTGAGAAATTAAAAAGGAGAAATTGAGATAGAAAATGAGTTATTGATTTCAAAATTATTTATTTGAGTATATGACATTTACTTTAGAAGAAGAGTAAAATATTCATGTAAATTGATTTCTCTTGAAGAGATTATACACTCATTTGGGTTAAGAAATATTTGATGTGGGTTAAGATATTTTATGAGCCTAAATTGCTAATGAGACTTAAAGTGGATGAATCTATGTTCATGAAAAGAAAGATTGTTTTATTTTGAATTGTGAATGAATAAATGAATCATGAAACATTGATTAAATTTGTGAATAAGTTGAAGATAAAGAATACATTGAGTTAATACATGATTATTGAAGGGTATGAGTACCCATGGATTCTTGTACATTAAAGGTTGTAATCTAGAGTTTAGTGAGACCCCGGGTACCGGCATTGTTGAATTAAAAGATTTGAGTTATATTTTGAGATATGGCTATGGAGCTATCTCGGTATTTGTGATTAAGTCCGGTAGGGGGTAAAACTAACTCTAGGTATGATAATTTATTCATGTATTGAACTTAAGAACTAGGCACTAAGAGAAGATGTAGTAAATCTGGGCAAACGTAAGTGGGGCACTCTATATAGTCAGGCGGTGTACTCCGGGACTATAGACCCAGTTGGGCGGTGTACTCCGGGACTGAGGTTGCTTCGATGGAGATGAGCTTTTATTTAAATTCGGAACTATGCGTAGTCTGGCGGATAGTTTGTCGCACTCCAGTGTATATACGTATACCGGGGCTAGAGGGGCACTTGCGGGAGGTTCGCACGACGAGGAGTCTGTTATAACTGTCGGGCGGTGTACTCCGGGACTGGGATCCGTACTCGTGGAATGTCTAAACCTTGTGGGTAGTTTTCATGGCGAGGGATCGAACCCTTTAATGTGGAGTACGTAGGTGCTTGCCCTCGGACCTATGTAGTATGGGATGCATAGAATCCGAACAATTATGCATTAGTGTCATCTTAGTATAAAATATCTACATTAGGCATTAAGGCATTGCATACACTTACATGTTTAGAGTAGTCACTTTTAACACTTTATTTTGCATTCAAGTTTGTGGTTTGTTAAAGTATTAAGATCGTTATATTTTCGGCATAGAGAGGATGACCATGTATAACATTTTCGTCGGTTGTAAGCAACTGATGTGCCCACAATTTTATATGCAGGAGTTGGATCTTCATGAAGATATAAAGTTGATATGATGCTGTTGATTAATTACATGTTAAAAATGTTGCAAATTGTATATTATTTTCATTGTTGTACTTCATTTTACCTTCTGCTGTGTAACTTTTTGTAAAGAACTCTGTTGTATTATGAAAAGTTAAAATTTCCTTGTAAAATTGTACGAAGTGAAGTGTAAAGATTTGGGGAACTTCGAATTCAGCCTTATTTGGAATTCAGGGTGTTACAATAGACATGGCAACAAAATAGATCAACTAGCATGAATCAGGAAATGAGATCAAGTAACATGGTATACTAACAGGGTATAGGTAACACGTAACAGATATCAAGTATCATGAAAGCAGGTAAACAGGTAACAGGTGTCAAGTAGCATGTACAGGTAATCATGTATCAGGTAAGCATGTAACAGGTATCATGTTATGTCAAGTCTTGTATTTATTACTAGCCAAGTAGCACTTTATGCGTCCCAGGTTTTTACCACATGGTTGCTACATACATGCAAATTTCGTTTAAGCCTAGTGGTGGGTTTCTATAGGGCCGTGTACTCAGGTGTCATGTAACAGGTAACAGGCACGATCACGTAGACGTGAAATTGCGGCAGTAGGAACAGACATGAATCATGTTGTCATGAAATATGACAACATATTATAATTACAGGCATGAATCATGAAACATGGCAACATATAGTAATAACAGGCATGAATCATCACGAATCATGGCAACATATAATTAGGCAATAATAACAGGTATGAATCATGTAATCATGAAACATGGCAACAGGTAATGGGAAACACAGGCCCCCTTCTGAGTACACATATCTATATTGTCCACTACTAAGGTCTTTCTCTTAACCCCGGCTTGATTATTTTTTGTTATTATTAAACAGGCATGTACATGTCACAAAATAGAGCAAGAATAACATGGCATGAACAAGTAATAGATTCAGGTTGAAAGACAAACATGTACAAATGAATGACAACTCATAAAAGGATAGAACAACGAAAATTCTAGTTCAGGACAGCAAGACAGTACTGCACTAAATCTGGAATTTCCATTGCTACAAATGTGCAAATCTGGATCCGTCAAAAAAATCTGGAAAATAGACTCTCGGCCGAATCCAGCAAATATATAAAATTCATATGGTATTTCACAATAACAGGACTCAAAACAGATTTGTATCCAGAAAATGTGTTCAGTCAGAAATCAGAAGTTTGTATTCATAAACAGAAAAACAGTATAAAAACTTACTAATTAAATCCAAGAAAAATCTGGGATATTTCCTAGTATATTTAGTATCAGAAAATAAAGTTTCATAATTTTCCAACATATATAGAATAGTCAAGTAAAATCAGAAAGCAGCAAGATACAGTAGTTTTGTAAATCTGGAATCATAAACACAACAGTACTAAAATAGCAATAGATTACAAATATAAATCGAAATCCAGATCCGTCAAAAGGGTGATAAAATAGATACAGTAGGCTAAAAGTCATATTCACAATGTTTTTATATACAACAAATCGAATCATGTCGAAATTATGTTTCTTTACTGAACAGTATGAAAATTCTGCATGTAAAGTAGTTGTTTGCAAGCATAGAATAGTTTATAAAAGTCATTAATTAAATCCACAAAAATTAGGGGTTAATCCCCATTAGGTCTAGTTGTACTCAGAAAAATATTGGACCAAAATATTATCTTTAACATCAGTTAAAAAATAAATTACCATACAGAATTCATATAAAACTAGATCTGAAATTTTCTACACATCTGTAGTAAAATAGCCATAACTCGCAACTCACACATCGAAACTGGGATCTATCAGAAACTGGAAAGTAGACAGAATCCTCTATAATTCATATTCACAATAATTTCATATACTGACCTTAATAGGGTCTAAAATACTGATAAAAAATGGGGTAACCACAAAACTGAAATCTTCTTCAAGCATAAAATCAACTAGATCATATGAAACACATCCAAATCATAACCAAACATGAAATAGGGTATACTAAATATCCAAGAAACATGGTATAGGGTATTTTATAAGTCTTCGACGAGTTATACTATGACTAACACAATCAAGCATACGATATCATACGAACAACATGCATGTATACATCAAGAAGTGATCATCACTAAGTTATTTCATGTCGTGTGTGTAATGGGACAACTACGGGTGGGTCAACACATAGAGACAAGTATAACAAGGGTTTTGCACAAGAATTATCTCTAGAACACAACTATACTACAAACGATATTTAGTACTTATATTACACAACAAAAAGAATACAGGTGGTTACTTGCCTTATAGATGGCGACGAAAACGACGAAGCAAAAATAATAATAACGGGAACGAATTTCTGGGCACGAACTCAATGAACAACAACTCACGAACCACAAACACAACGAACTACGAACGCACAACTCGAGATCACACACCCGTACGCAAGAACTTAACGACGGTAGCAAGGTTGCTGGGGCGAGGAGGCGCTGCAGCTGACGGGGACGACAGCACAGTACACTGCGGCACTGTCGCTGCTGTGGTCGGCGTCGGGGTAAGACAGCGGCGCTGGTCGGCATGACGGGGGTCTGCTGGCAATTTTTGGCATATATATGTTATCGGGAGAATTTTTTAAATATAACACTATTGAATTTTTTAAATGGGCCAGTGAACGTCTCTAGTGAATTATTCACCAAGAGGATTCAAATTCCATAATTACCACTGTATTACAAATAATTTTTAAATATAACACTATGCAATAATACATTGCACATAATTTTTGAAAAGTGAACAATTATGAGGACTATTTTTGAAAGAAAAAAAAATCTCCCTATAACATATATACAATATTGCATGTTTTTTAAGGTTTGATTAATAAATATAATTGCACTTCAAAATTTGGATGGAGAAGGAGTGGGAAGTTGCTTCCTATATTTGCTATCCTTTTTTTTTTGTTTGTTTTAAAAAGAAAAAATTAGAAAAATACTTGAACCAAAAGTGAGTTAGAATAATATTTTGTATAGCTTACAACTAGAAAAATAAATAACCTGCATCATTGTATCCTTATTTTTCAGCTATTAACCTGGTAATAAAAAGACAAATAGATAACAACAAAAGATGAAAAAATAAAAAGACCATACAAAGTATAGAGTTTTACTAAGGAAATTAGCTCAGACGATCTTGAAAATTTTAAACACGTGCATGTTATGATTTTAGACCCAATAATGCTTTTCTTTCTAGATTTAGGACAACACCCATCACACCAGTAGATAAGAATTGAGAGATAGGATCTGCAGCAGCAAATATTTCAGTCGGTTAATCAAAGAACAAGATGCAATTATTTCTCAGTGACTAGTGGAGAGAAATATGCACCTAAATGAAGGACAAGAACTCACCTTGGTCAATAATATTTACTATAATAATTATAGTTAACTCTGAAGGTTTTTTACCAACTTAATCCACTTTTTGAAAGTATTTACCAAACTAGCCCACTTTCGAAGGTATTTACCGAAATCGCTGTGCGGTCTTTGAAAGACCGAGTTTAGTGAAAAATAACTCGGTTTTTTCAAAGACCGGGTGTTAGAATTTGAAAAATTCAATACTAACACTCGGTCTTTGAAAAACCAAGTTAGTTTTCACTAAACTCGGTCTTTCAAAGACTGAGTGGGACGGTTTTGAAATTAAAAAAAAAAGTAGGTCGGTTTGGGAAAAATTTTCAAAAAATAGGTCGGTTTGGGAAAAAATTTCTGATTTCTGAATTTACCCTTTGGGTGGGTACTCGTGCTTTTCAAATTTCGGTTTCGTATCCTGATACTCCCATCAATGAGAATCAAACTCCATCTTTTTCTTACCCTACACCAGCTTTTTCAACAAATGAGGGGTGGGTGTCTTGGGGTACTACCAAACAATCTGGTCATTCTGCTTCTTCTCATATTAATACTTCTTCATTGGGTAGTAAAAATGCGGGGTTTCATTCAGGAAAAGGAAAAGAGTCTTGCTAACCTTCAGTCAGTCCCCTCTCTTCAATGGGTTCATGTTTCTAACTCTGTGTTAAAGGATAATGATGACTCCATTTTGGAAATTGAGGATATATAGGGAGATTTCTGATTCAGCGGTGGTTGAATTGGATAATGTCACTGGTACTAATGTAAAAATGAAGAATATGGTGGTTTCCCCGAAGAATGTTGAGATGGATGGTGTGGTTAAGAAAGACCAATCTTCTGGTGATGAGAATATGCATGATATAGTTCTATATCTTGGGATATATACTCTGAAGAATCATTTCTTAATGTGAAAGCGATACATCTTCGTTCTCTTTTAAGACTCAGAAAATCTCTTCCTCCTAGTGAGAAGTGAAGGGTTTTTGATGCAAAACCTAGCCAAGGAAGGAGGTTTTAATGAAACAATGTGATGTTCATAACAATCCTGTCTTCAGTGGATGGTCTTTGGAGCAATTTGATTTGAAATCATTGATGATGGCTATCCAACATAAAAATATTGCTTCTTGCTGCATTAATTCTGATTCAAATTTGAATATGGATCCTTCTATCTGTGCCCCTCATGAGGAGACGATGAATGGTGTATTTGAGGTAGATAATGTGGATTTTGAAAAGGAATATGAGGAAATGGTTGTTTTTTAGCCTCATGTTCCTCTTTCTATATGCCACCCTTACTGAGAGACTGCTATTCCTATATTGAACGATTCTTCCAATCATTTCATTATTCTTGAGAATTTCTTTAGCTTTGAAGAAGGTGATTGCTCTTCACCTAAGATTACTAGGAAAATGAAGAACAAAAGCAAAGCTTCTTGGCCACTTAGGGGAAGTGGCAGAATTGGTATCAGAAATGATGCAAATCAGCCAATCATGGAGAAAGCAGCTATTATTGCTCAAGTAAGGAATCTGGAAATCTTTGCCCTTATTTTTTCTTCATCTCCAGAAGATACCTCTCTTGGCACTGTTTATAGATGTCACATTGATTCTTTTTCTGCTGAGGAGTTAGATAATTTTACTAGTTATTCTGGTCTTTATGCATTTTCAACAGAGGATTTTTCAAAAATTCAGAGGCTTGAAATTACTAAGGGAGGGGATAAGTGTTTTTAATGTTGATAGTAACTTGGAACATTAGGAGTTTGAGGGATAATGATAAGAGGGTAGATGTTTTTGATCTTATCAATTCATCACAATGTGATATTATTGCTCTTCAAGAATAAAAAATTGCTTCTCCTACTCCTGCTTTATTTAGAGCTTTAGGTGGTTCTCTAATTATTCAATGAGTTTCTTTCAACTCTACTGGTGCTTCTGGGGGTACGCTTATTGGATTCAAAGATAGTATGTACAAGTGCCTCAATATTATTAGAAAGGAATTTTTTCTTGCATTACAACTAGAATGCTCTGCTTTTAACTGTCAATTACTTTTTATTTCTATCCATGGACCCTGTATCTCTGATTTGAATGATGAACTTTGGAAATAACTCTTGGATTGGAGGAATGTCATAAATGGTTGGGTGATTTTTATAGCTGATTTTAATGTTGTTAGATTTTTGTCTTACAAGAATGGGTATTCTTAAAATAGAACGACTCTGATAATTTTAATAAAGTTATTTGGGATCTTTCACTTGTTGATTATCCTATTTTACAGAGGCAGTATACTTGGTCTAATAAAAGAATGCTTCCTAGCTTTGGTAAGCTGGATAGATTCCTAATATCAACTGAATGGAACCCTTCTTTCCCTCTCTTTTATGTACATGCATCTACCAAAATTGTTTCTGATCATATTCCTCTTATTCTCTCCTCTCATTCTTCTTCTCCTAGGTATCTTAATTTTAAACTTGAGAACATTGGCTACAAGATCCTCCTTTTACTTCAATAATTCATTCTTGTATTAATTATGTTAATACCTATTGTGGGTTTGGTCTACAAAAATTGTTAGCAAAAATCAAATGTGTTAAGGATGGCTGTAAATTGTGGACCAAAGATAGATTTGGTCCACTTAATGAGAAGAAAAAATGCCTGAAAGATGAGATATCCTCTAATGACCTTTTCGAGGAATTTTTTTCCATTCTCTCTCTCTGAAAGACAAAAGAGATTGGATCTTCAAAAGAAAAAATGATGTCAAATAGAAAAAAATAATGGTTATCTATGGGTGATGGTAATACTAATTTTTTTCATAATTATTCCTAACACAAAATGATAGCTAATAAAATTGTCTCTACAGATAGAGAATGAGGAAATTTCTTATATGTCTCTCATTCATACTGAATTTCATAGTTTTTATAAAAATCTAATAGGTTGTACTGGTGAGACTTTTTTAAATATTGACTGAGATAAATTATATCCTCTTTAGTCAAGATTTGATTTATCTGAACTTGACAATCCATTTATTGAAGATGAAGTTCATCGAGCAGTCCGTGATCTTCCATTAGACTCTGCCCCTGGTCTTGATGGTATTCCGACTTTCTTTTATAATATTTTAGGGGAGGATTTGAAAGAGGATATTATGGGTGTTTGATGTAAAACTAACCCTAAATAAAGAATTTCCAAGATTCTTAATAGATTAATTTTACTAACACGTAGTATGGATCAAAGTTAGAAATTTTAAACAGTTAATCGGTTTGATGGATTTTCAAGAACTGAATCACGTTTAACAATCCCAATTAATAATTCAATTCTAACAATCGATAATTAAATCTCTAAGTGTTCTTAGCAAGTAAAAGATTCAATATTGATTTGTACTCTAATCAAGCAAGTGGAACACTCAATCTCAATTGTTTGTGGACTACAGAATTATCAAATAATATAGTAGAGATGATAAGGTAGTATAACACAAATATTTAAAAATGGAAAGAGTATACCGAGAGTTCAAAGAACAATTGCGACAATCGAAGGTGAAGCCACTGTTGGAAGGACTGGCCGCTGGATCTGGTGATGGCTAGAGTTGCTGCAATTGGGATTGAAGATGGCAAGGGGATGGACCAGGGGTGGCGTCGGAGGCGACGGCAAACGGTGTCGGGGCTGGGCGTCGTTGGTGGCGAGGAGCGACGGAAAAGGAGAAAATAGGGCTTTGGGTTTTGGGGTGTTGCTGGCAATCTATAATAGGGCAAGGGCGAGGTCGGGGGATGTGCTGGAGGTTGACGACGACAAGGGGGGTTTGTCAGGGGTGAGGATTAGGTCGGAGAACAAAGCTACGGTGATGGGTTCTCTGGTGTTTGGGCAGAAAATCGGCAGAGAGAGAGAGAACATGAGTTGAGGTAGCGGGTGGAGAAGGTTAGGGTTTTGGTTGGGGTCGGGAGGAGGAGGAAGAAGACGATGGGAGAGAGGATGGTTTTGGATTTGGGGATTAGGGTTTGGGTAATTTTATTTGGGAATTTTAATTTGGGGTAGATTTTTAGAGTTAATCACTAATCCTAAAATTGTATTAGGATTTATCACAAACCCTAATAATGGATCTCAATTGTATCACACAAAAAGAGACAGAGATAAAGAGAAAAACTTCAACACAAAAATTTTTAATCAAGAATGGCATATCTTTCTCATTAATCTCATGACCTATAAATAGGCTCAAAACAAATCTTGATACAAATCTCAAAAGATTCTAAAAATCTCAAAAATATTCTAATTTAAAAAAGAAAGATTACATATGGCTAAAATTGCCCCAAAAAAAAAACAAATATGATACTGAAATAAAATACTAAATTAAATAGAATTGATGTCCTCATCAGTGTTTTTTCTTAACTTCATAATAATTCTCTAAACTTTTCTAGAATTTATTATGCTCACATCGTATTAATCCCTAAAATGGTTGGTGCCAATCAGGTCAATCGGTTTAGACTTATAAGTTTTCATAATGTGATATTCAAAATTTTGATAAAAGTGTTGGGTAATCTTGTGGATATTACTCAATCTGGTTTCATTAAAGAAAGATTTATATGAGATAGTGTTGCAGCTGCTCAGGAAGTGATTCATTCTATTCATCAAGAAAAATTTGAAGGAATTCTATTAAAATTAGACTTTAAGAATGCTTATGACAGAGTTAACTGAGAATTTCTTAGAAAAGTGTTGATTGCTAGTGGTTATGGATCAAATTGGATTAATTGGATACTCCATAGTCTTTCTTATGGTACTTCTTCAGCTATTGTTAAAAATATTGAAGGTAGGAAGTTTGCTTGTAAGAGGGGGCTTAGACAAGGTGATCTTATTTCTCCTCTTCTTTTTATTCTTATTGCAGATGGTTTAACAAATGCTTTCTTTGGCATGAGATAATGGTCTTATTGACGAACTATGTAGCTTTCCTTCTTTTAAAGGTATCCTAAATTTACAATATGGGGATGATATAATTTTAATCTCCACTTGTGATGGTCTTAAATTAAGAAATCTAAAGTTGCTTCTCTATTATTTTGAATGTCTCTTTGTTATGAAGATATATTTTTACAAGTTTTTTACAATCTAGATTGGAGAGGGAGTTGAGAATAGACAGCATGAAGTTGCTACATTTTTTAATTGTCCAAAGGGTTTTTTTCTTTCATATCTTGGTATACCTTTAAGGCTTGGTTGTTTACTTGTTTACATAAGTCGGATTGGAATCATATTATTGATAAAATTGAAAAGATATTAAATAGTTGGATAGGTAGAACTTTATCCAGAGCATACAGATTGACTCTAGTTAATTATGTTCTTTCTAGCATTCATTTATATTTGGTATCTTACTTCTATTTTTCAACTTGGGTTATCAAAAAAGATTGATCAAATTAGGAGGAAACTTTTTTGGGTTGGCTCTTCTTCATCTTCTGATCTTGGGAAATGCCTTATGAAATGAGATAGAGTTTGCAAAAAGAAAAAAAAAGGTGGGCTAGGGGTGATTAATTTGAGAAATCACAATCTTACATTTTTGGGTATATGGTTGTGGAAATGCATTATTGCTGATAATAAAGTGTGGATTGTAATTTTAAGTATTTTAGAAGAAGACAATTGTGGAATTTTTCTAATATTCCTTCCTCAATTGGTCTGATTTTGTTAAAATCTTAGATTCAATATGCTATTTTGCTTCTTTCTGGACAGATATTCTTCCAGCATCTAAGAGGAACAAGGTGGATTTTTCTGCTATGCATGATACTATTCGACAATTCATCCCTCAATCTGCTGATTCTGCAATCCCACAACAAGGAGGATCTTCTTCTATTATGGATGTTGAGGGTTATGTGATTGAGTCTACTACTGCTGCTGTGATTGCATCCACTATGTCTTAAGAGGATCGCACAACCATTCATAGGTCTTCAACTTTTTTCTCTACTGATCAGGGTGGAAATGCTACTTTTGGGGATCATGGTCGAGTCTCTCTACATTATGTTTACTTGTTGCTGCTCACAAATGGTGATGTTCAAGAGGAGGGTACAGACAATGTGATCAATCTTTCTAATTCTGAAGACAATGATGATGTTGTTGCTATGTCTACTCTGGCTTCTACTGCTGCTCTGAATGGGGATGACACTGCTACTTATTGTTAGGAATTGTGGCCTCAAATACATGCAGGCATTGAGTACTTGAAGTTGGAGAAGAAGAGGAGGAGACAAAGAAGCAAAAGAAGACAAGCAGCGAGTAGAAGAATGTAGCCTGGAGGGTTGCGGTCGACCGACCTGGGGGTGCGGTCGACGGATCCTAGCTGCTGAGAGTTCTTCAAGTGTACAGGTCCAATAGAGGAGGGGACGGTCGACGGCCTTGGGGGTGCAGTCGACCGGTCAGCTCTCGGGTTTGGTTCTACACATTGCGGTCGACCGACCTTGGGGGTGCGGTCGACCGACATCGGCGGCTGATTTTTTTTGGGCTTACGAGTTTAAATGTCCAATTACTATATTTGTGTTTATCTTTTATGGTTTACTTGGGGGCTATATTTATGGCCGTAAACTCTAGGGTTTATTCAATCCTTGATCATCCAAAGAGAGAGATTTGGTGAGCCGTTATTATTGTCCAACTTCAAGAGAGATTGTGCCGAGTGTTTCAAAGGTGAGAGAGAGAGATTGAGAGTTGTAATCTCTTTTGTAATCTTTGTATTTCTTTAGAAATAAGAAGTATTGGTTATCTTTGCATATTGGTTGTGTTCTTGTGAAATTCATATATTGTGGTGGCTTATTCTTGGTTCATCTAAGTCTTGGGAGTTTCTATTGCTTGTGGTGTGTTTCCGCTATTAGCACTACGAGTTGAGGGTAGATTCGTTCGACAAGTGGTATCAGAGCAGTTGGTTCGAGATGTACGATAACAAGATGAAGATCGAGAGATTCGATGAGAGTGACTTCGCGATGTGGAAGATTCAGATGACAGAGTATCTTCGTCAAAAAGATCTTGATGGTCCGTTGTTTGATGAGAAGCCGGAAGGTGCAGATAACGATGCGAAGGTCTTGGCGGATTGGAATCGTTTGGATCAGAAGGTGGTGGGACATATTCAGTTGGGGATAAGTAGGAAGGCGTTATTTCATATCTCGAAGACAAAGACCACAAAGGAGGCCATGAATATTCTCACGGATATGCATGAGAAACCGTCGGCATTTAATCAATTTTTTCATCTGAAAAAATTGGTTAATATGAAGTTGAAGGAAGGGGGTTCAGTAGCAGAGCATGTGAACAATTACTGTATGGTTTACAACCAGATAGAAGCTGCAGGTTTGAAGTTTTCATAGAGGGGGCAGTCATTTTTTACTTCTATCTACTTTACCTGATAGTTATGGTACGGTGGAACAGACTATTACAGACACTATGACAGATTTGATGAATCTACAGGATGTGGTAAGTAGCATTCTGAACGAGAAGGTGAGAAGGGTGAGAAACGGGTGATATCCATCATCATCTTCTAGAGATTCCGCCATGTACGTTGAGAAGAGACGTGGGAGATCTAAGAGCAGTCGAAGAAGAAAGGATCAGAGTAGTTCATCTGAGAGTGGGTCTGATGACAGCGATGGAGGACATGGGCCTGAGTGTTGGTATTGTCACAAGAAGGGTCACATGATGCACAGTTGCAAGGCTTATATGAAGAAGAAGTAGGAGAAACCGAAGAAAGATAACCCAAAGGAAGTCCAAGAAGGGCTTGTTGAGGAGTTATGCTTATCAGCTCGGGAGGAGTTGGGCACTCAAGATTGGTGTATTGATTCGGGAGCTTCTTTTCATTGCACTCCGAGGAGAAAGATATTTGATTACTACGAGGAGGGTTCTTTTGGAGATGTGATCGTGAGGAATGGTCACCGGTATCCTGTACGTGGGGTTGGTACTGTTCGCGTGAACACCATTGATAATCAAAGTGTTGTCTTGCAGGAGACAAGGCATGTTCCAGACTTGATGGAAAATCGTATCTCGATTGGAAGGCTAGACAAGGAGGGGTTGTCTACTACATTTGGTAGTGGGGAGTGGTCTATAGCTACAGGTTCAAGGGTGATTGCAAAAGGGAAGCGTGAGGAAATGCTGTATTTGCTTAGAGACGTGAGGGGCATTTCTCCTGTAGTTGACTCTCAGCCGGAATCGAGTAGTAAGTTGTGTGGGGTGCAACCGAGTTCTTTCAGTTGTGGAGGGAGGTTACTAATTTAGTGGGAGCTGCTGGCCATGAAAGTGATTCTAGAGGAAAAGACGTTGCTGCCACTACAACACATGTGCGATTTATCGACGTATATTCCCCGGCATTTTACCAATTGCGCCGGGGTAGGAAGTGACCAGGAATGGGGCGCCAGATTGGATGGTTATACACCGGCAGCTATAAAACACCGGGAAATCATGATATTCACCGGCGTTTTGTTTAAAAACGCTGGCAAAGTGTAATATATATTCAGAATCTATTGATCGCTGTTTTCCTTTATATCCCCCCTTCCCCCAACTTTCCACTATCTCTCTCCATCTCCATCCTCCCCAATCGAAAATCCCTCTCTCCATCGCCGCCCCCCTACCCCGCCATCGGGCCTTCCCCCATCGCCGCCCCGGCTCCGCCTTCGCCCCTCCCCACCATCGCCCCAATTGAGCCACCTTGTCCACTTATAGGGTTTTTGTGCTAAGTTGTACACTGTCAGATCTCCGTCTATGCCACTCTCTGTGAGCAGCTTGTCAAGATGCATAAGGTGTTCACAACTCACAACGACTCCGTTGCAGGTTTGCACTTTCCTTGATCCCCGTCAGTTTTCTCGATGAAAGATGCGGTCTTTATAATTTTTAGGATTTTGGTTGTTTTTAGTTCAAATCTGGGTGTTTAAAGTGCTTTTAGTTTTGTCGGTAGAGTTTGAAATTTTGAGGAGATAATGTTGAATATTTAATTTCACAGAAAGATGCAAACTTTAGGTTAGTTTTACTCAAATTTAGTTTAGGGAAAATGAGGAGGTAGTGTTAAATGTATGTGTTGTTTGTTATGTGATTGATTTGTGAGCCTGTGGTTCTATCTATTTGGGATTTATGATTTTTGTGTCCCACACTATAATTTAAGCGGTTGGGGGGTTTTTCGTTGGTTGTGCTTTCATTGCCATTTATTAAGGTCATGTTTTTACATGCAAATAGTTCATCATTGGATCGAGTCGGGGCCAAATGATGTTTGTTATGTTGTTCTTACATCTTAGTGAAATTTTGAATTGTAGAAAACTAATCTGAACTTGAATTGTTTTAAAAATTTGCATTAACCTGTAGGAAATTCTATTATGAGGAACTCCGCAAACTTTCAGTTTGATCTTTTGGAAAACTACCTTTCGGAACATAGTACCTTGATTGGCACTTTTAAGAGTGTATATAGATTGATGAGCATTAATCGAACTATGAAAATCGTGTGATTTTTCTTTGAAACTAGAACAGTTCATGGGAGTTGCGCGTAGTAAAGGAAGTTTTGAAAACATATGGCAGTGTTTTGTAATTTATCTGTGACTGGATGTGCACAGATAGCTGTTTGTTTTTCTGTATTGTGCTTATAATTCAGATTAATGGAATATATTGGTCATTTCTTTTATTGCCATTTTTCCTCTTTGTCTTTATGATTTGATTAATGGGATATATTGGAGGTTAAAGTTGAGAATCTTGGGAAGCATGTGAAGCTATATGGTAAGAAATTACAAGATGGAAGCCTTCTTTGTTGACATGTTATTATAAACTGAGATCTTGATGTTTGGGTAAATATATATTTGGTCTTTAGGTGAGATTAGATCTTTATCATCTAAGTCATATGTGATGGACTTTTGGTTTTAAAGTTTTTTGAATTGTGATTGTTAGAAGTTGACTTCAAGAAATTTAAGGCAAGAAGTGAATTTTTGACTATTTTGTGTGGAGACACTAGAGGAAGCTTTTAGAAGCATCTGTGATGTGAAGTCTTACCTAGTCAGTGAGCTCATTGTTTAGGACAATTGACATATTGCTTAGCTGAAAAGAATCCAATGCATCAAAATTTAGTAAGGGGAAGAAAAGATTAGAAGGAGCACATTATTATATCTTATAAATTGTAACACTGATGTTTATAATTAGGTTGGGCATTGATGATGATTATAAATTTAGGGTTTTATCAAATCTAGGGGTTTTATTTTTATCTTCTAATCGTTTGCATTTTGTTTATTTCTTATTGAAATTTTCAAGTAGTTCCTACACATAATTACTATATAGTGATTAACAAGGTATGACTTTTCTTAATGAAGTTTTATAAGTTTCTATATATTGCCTCATTCACCATCTGAAAGGTTATTTGGACTGTACTTGGGCTTCAATAAGTTTCTATATATTGGGCTCACTTACGATTACCTGATAACTTATACTCCTCTCCCCACTTACGATTGAGAAGGGATTTGGACTGTACTTAATCTCTCTTTACTTAGCTTAAAGTTCATGATTTATATGCTTCATCTTATATATTGACTTATGTGTATTAGATATAGATTTACGAGGCTTTGTTGATAAAGGATGTGATGATGAAGAAGGTAGTTGATGACAATGAGGTGGTTTGGAGGATTGGTTCAATTTCATATACAGTTAAATCATTTTGGTAACTGTAAGTTCATGCTACTTTGCTACTTTTTTTGCTATCGGGTCACACTACTGACTACTTTACTACTTTTTTTAAACTAGTGATGATGAGATGGGTTATGATTTAATGATTCATTGAATAAATGATTCATAGGAGTAACTAGTGATTTATTTGAATCCTATCTGAGCTTTTTAATTTATGAACACTTTTGCTGCTGAGTGAAAGCACATTCAGTGAGCCGCTGAGTGAAAGCTTTTTAATTTATGAACACTTCTGAAGTTACATGCTCCTTTTTAATTAAATGACTACTTTTGATATACTGACTAATTTATGAGTCAGTGATTGGCAATCTACTTTTGATATACTGAGTTGCACTCACTGATTAATCTTTACCTCTTTACCTGACTAATTTTGAGTCAGTGAGTGGCACTCACTGATTGTGCTTCTCTAATTTATCATGAATCATCCTACTGAGTGCATTTTGCATATGGATCTATATTGATTTGGACCTATATTTATCATGCTTGGGTAATTTATGCCATAGTATTTGTGAGAACAACTAAATATGCTTGAGTAAAAACAGTGAACAAATGGAGTTTCTTCTCATTATTTTCGAGTGAATGAGTGATGATGAGATGGATTATGCTTATGAAGTTGCACACTATGTTTCATGATTCATTGAATAAATGAATTATATGAGTAACTAGTGATGATTAAATCCTATCTGAGCATTTAATGATTAATCTTTATCTGACAATTTGGGATTTTTTAGAGTGCATTTTGCAAAATTTATGAACAATCTAGTGAATTTTGAGTTAGTGAGTGGCACTCAGGTAAAGAGGTAAAGATTAATCAGTGAGTGCCACTCAGTATATCAAAAGTAGATTGCCAATCACTGACTCATAAAGATTAATCAGCATATCAAAAGTAGTCAGTGAGTTAAAAAGGAGCATGTAAATTCAGAAGTGTTCATAAATTAAAAAGCTTTCACTCAGCAGCTCACTGATTGTGCTTTCACTCAGCTCACTGATTGTGCTTTCACTCAGCACTGCATATCAATAGGAGCACTGCATTAAGCTGGTTCTCAGTGCATAACAATTCAACAATATAGTCATTCGAATTTAGCAACAAAGAAGTACTGCATATCAGTGAGTGCCACTCACTGACTCAAAATTAGAGAAGCATAATCAGTAAGTGCCAACTCAGTAGGATTGTTCATAAATTAGAGAAGCATAATCAGTGAGTGCCACTCACTGACTCAAAATTAGTCCGATAAAGAGGTAAAGATTAATCAGTGAGTGCCACTCAGTATATCAAAAGTAGATTGCCAATCACTGACTCATTAATTAGTCAGTATATCAAAAGTAGTCAGTGAGTAGCACTCACTGATTGTGCTTCTCTAATTTATGAACAATCCTACTGAGTGCATTTTGCATATGGATCTATATTGATTTGGATCTATATTTATCATGCTTGAGTAATTTATGCCATAGTATTTGTGAGAACAACTAAATATGCTTGAGTAAAAACAGTGAACAAATGGAGTTTTTTCTCATTATTTTCGAGTGAAAGAGTGATGATGAGATAGATTATGCTTCTGAAGTTGCACACTATGTTTCATGATTCATTGAATAAATGAATTATAGGAGTAACTAGTGATGATTGAATCCTATCTGAGCTTTTTAATTTATGAACACTTTTGCTGCTGAGTGAAAGCACAATCAGTGAGCTGCTGAGTGAAGGCTTTTTAATTTATGAACACTTCTGAAGTTACATGCTCCTTTTTAACTCACTGACTACTTTTGATATACTGATTAATCTTTATGAGTCAGTGATTGGCAATCTACTTTTGATATACTGAGTGGCACTCACTGATTAATCTTTACCTCTTTACCGGACTAATTTTGAGTCAGTGAGTGGCACTCACTGATTATGCTTCTCTAATTTATGAACAATCCTACTGAGTTGGCACTCACTGATTATGCTTCTCTAATTTTGAGTCAGTGAGTGGCACTCACTGATATGTAGTACTTCTTTGTTGCTAAATTCGAATGACTATATTGTTGAATTGTTATGCACTGAGAACCAGCTTAATGCAGTGCTCCTATTGATATGCAGTGCTCCTATTGGAATGACTATATTCTTCATATGCAGTGCTCCTATTGTTTGTTTTAAGAATGATTAGTGTATGATCTAATGGGTCGCTTGCATTTGGTTTTGATTATAAGAGTGCTGAATTTTTTTTTTTTTGAAAATTAATTTTTTTTTGAAATGTTTTTTTTAAAAAAATTTAGCTACACCGGCGTTTTTACAAGCGCCGGTGTAGCTTTCAGCAAGAATTTGGCAGTCTATACCGGCGTTTTAATAACGCCGGTGTAGGTGATGGCCGAAAATGGTACCCACACATTCACCGGCGTTTTTTACGGCCGCCGGTGTAGTTTTAACCTACACCGGCGGCCGTAAAATATGCCGGTGAATGTCCCTAAGCTACAACGACACACAATTCAGCGACACTTGCACCGGCGATTTATAAAATGCCGGTGGTATCTACAGCGGCGTTTATAAATACCGGTAAATGTGCAAAAAAATGCCGGTAAAGACTGTTGGTCTTGTAGTGTGCGGTTAGGGTAGTTTGCGATATGGAAATTGAAGCTTCAAGTCGCTCTTGTGAAGTAGAGAGCACTGATATCGATGTGAGGGGTGATGTCGATGAGGGTAACCAAATTGGGACTGTAGGGGTTGAACAGTCTGCGGAGTTTGTGGATGTGTCATCCACGGAAGTTTCTAGTGCAGAGGGTGCATTGAGAGGCTTTGAACCATGTCCGGTATTGATGGAGATCGTGCGAGTTGGAGAGTCTCATAACACGGAATCCGACACGGGAGATTATTTCTCCGGTATTCGTGCTCTATGCGATTGGTGGAGCATATCCTTCATGAGGTGATGAGGGGTGGTTGGTGCACTCTACGTGGTGGAGTGGCGGAGGTACTCTTCATGAGAGTGGGGAGTACTGGGGTCTTCCATAAAAGTGAGAGATGACAGAGATAATGCGAGAGAAGATTGTTATAACTTTGAAGCATGACGTATTTGGTCCAAGTGGGAGATTGTTAGAAATTGTGGCCTCAAATACACGTACGCACTGAGTACTTGAAGTTGGAGAAGAAGAGAATGAGACAAAGAAGCAAGGAAAGACAAGCAGCGAGTAGAAGAATGCATCCTGGAGGGTTGCGGTCGACCGACCTGGGGGTGCGGTCAACCGACCCTAGCTGCTAAGAGTTCTTTGAGTGTATAGGTCCAACAGAGAAGGGGACGGTCGACCGGTCTTGAGGGTGCAGTCGACCGGTCAGCTCTCGGGTTTGGTTCTACACGTTGCGGTTAACCGACCTTGGGGGTGCGGTCGACCCACATCGGTGGCTAATTGTTTTTGGGCTTACGAGTTTAAAACTCCACTTGCTATATTGTGTTTATCTTTTAGGGTTTACTTGGAGGCTATATTTATGGCCGTAAACTTTAGGGTTTAGTCAATCCTTGATCATCCAAAGAGAGAGATTTGGTGAGCCGTTATCATTGTCAAACTTCAAGAGAGATTGTGCTGAGTGTTTCAAACGTGAGAGAGAAAGATTGAGAGTTGTAATCTCTTTTGTAATCTTTGTATTTCTTTGAGAATAAGAAGTATTGGTTATCTCTGTATATTGGTTGTGTTCTTATGATTTCCATGTATTGTGGTGGCTTGTTCTTGGTTAATTTAAGTCTTGGGAGTTTCTATTGCTTGTAGTGTGTTTCCCCTATTAGCACTACGAGTTGAGGGTAGATTTGTCTGACACTTATCATGCTGCAGAATGACAAAATGCTGATCCTTTTTCTACTATGCTGGACTCGATTTACAGTATGACTCGTCTTCAACAGTCATACAATTATGGAATTCTGTTGGTGACTTCTCTACATGCAGCTTTTGAAGCAAGTCTCATTAGAGAAGGGGAGGTGACATAAGAGTGGTGAATCTGCTAGAAACTTTTTTTAGTGTGTTATGTATAAATGATATATTGAGGATGCGAACTTCTATCTGCTTGCTTTATATTTTTGGAAGCTATCTCTGTTAATGATGCAGCCATGGCTTCATATGATCCAGAAGTACTCTATCTCTGTATGAACTTATGTTTCTTTTTGTTTTTAATGCTATTTGGCTGGAATCCTTTTAGGATTATATCAATTTCATCGCACACAAAATGAATTATAAATATGTAAATGTTATATTTTAAATCAAATTTTACAGTTATCTCTTTTCCCTTTTGAAAAGTAAAATGTATTGTTTTCTTTGAAAATATTGGTTTACTTTATTTAGACTGCAATTTAAATCATGCAACACTTTCAGTTGCAGAGCTATTTATGGTCAACAGGTTCAATTTTATCCGAAAATACAAAAAATCTTTAAATAGTTTGCATAATAAGGGGTTTAATTAAGTAAAAAATATACATAATTTAACTGAAATATTTTTTTATATCCGAATTTTGTTTGTATGTAGGTGCTTTCAAGAAGTTCATGGATGATCAAGGCAATTTTAACGCTGACTTGGTGAATGATGTGAAGGGTTTATTGAGCATGTAAGACTGTATTACCCTAGAATTGGTGGGTTTAGCAATATTAGTAATGAGCTATCAGAATTAATTAGTAGAAAGGATTATATATAGGAGATATATATAATGTAGATGTGCATGCATGATGGAGTCTGCATGAGTGTGATAGACTAGTGACGTAAGAGCATCCACACTCGTTGATGCTAAATTTTTGGTAAATAGCAATTTGAAAATAAGAAAAAAAGAATGTTGCTGCAGTCGTTCAAAGCTATTTTCGATTGGTCGTTTGTTTTTGTTTAAATGACGGAAGATTATCTATCGTCAATCTTCTACGACGGTATATAATAGGCCGTTGCTTGACGATCTTTAAATTTTTTTTTTTTTTTTAAACCCCAACGACGGGAAAAAATTGACCGTTAATCTCCGCAAACGGTGTATTATACACCGTCGGTGGACTGGCGTTTTATTTTTGTTTTTTTTTTTTTTAAAACCCCAACAACGGCATATAATGCACCGTTAATTAGATCACACGGTACATAATACACCGTCGGTTGACCGGGTTATATATATATATATATATTTTTTTTAAAAAAACCCACCAACGGCATATAATGAACCGTTATTATCATTAGACGGTAGTTTATATACCGTCGGTTGACCGTATTTTTATTTATTTTTTTTTTTTAAAAAAAAACCTCACCAACGGCAGATAATGAACCGTTATTCTCATTAGAAGGTAGTTTATATACCGTCGGTTGACCATTTCGTTTTTTTTTTCGTTTTCAAACATGACCAAAATTTTCAAACCCCCACCAACGGCAAATAATGAACCGTTATTCCCAAACATGACCAAATTTTTTTTTTTTCTTTTTCAAAAGCTTCTTAATCATTGACTCAGTACTTTTTGTACGAGACGGAAGATTATCTTCCGTTAATTAGATCGCACGGAGTATAATGTTGCGTTAGCTATATTTTGCATTTGGCCATTTCGCCTGCTATATTTGGCACGCAACTGTTCATCGTACACCCAAATTTTGGGTATCTGGACGACGACTGCAGCTCGTTTTTTTGTTTTTTTTCCAAATTTTGGGTATTTAGCCCACGACTGTGGATGCTCTAAGGAGGCGGTGATATTGGATAATATAGCGTACCAGATGGAAACTAGGAGTATGAGTAATTTATATAAAATTGTCAATAATGATCCTTTAGAGCATCCACAGTCGTTTTCTATAATTCCCATATTCTCAAATTTTAGCAAACGAATAGAAAAGGAGCACTGCAGTCGTTTCTCATATTCCCAAAATATGGCAAACTTTCTATTTTCATTTCTCAAATATGAGAAACGAACTGAGCTTTCTCAAATTATAAAGGACGGGGTATGATACCCCGTCTCTTCGATATAATAATTTTTTAATCGTATCAGACGGACGATCATATACCGTCTCTCCTATTTTCTTAATTTTTTTTTTTAAAAGGTCGGACGGGGAATGATACCCCGGACGGGGTATCAAACCCCATCTCTCCCTTTTTTTTTTTTTTTAATAAAACGAACGGCCAGGATTGAGCTATAGGAAAAATATATATATATATGGTGGGACGGGGACACATACCCCGGACGGGGTATGATACCCCGTCCAGTAAAGGAGGAGCCATTAATGCTGTGCAGGGTACTTTTAGGAGTAGTTAGTATATTAATTGGGTTTAGTTAGTATATTAATTAGGTTTAGTTATTTTTATATTATTTAATTTAGTTAATTAATATAGTTTAATAGTTAATAAGTAATTAACTTTTTTAAATTTATTTGAAACGATTAGACGGTATATCATATACCGTCTCTCTAAAAAATAGAAAAAATATAGCAAACGACGACTGCAGTGAACGATCGTATTTGCTATTACTGTAGCTGCCATATTATAGTACTTCCTAAACAAGCTCTTTTGATGAGGTTATCCCATATGGTTGTCGGGCTATAGTTAGGTTCTTTAGATGTGTAGGCAGGGTCGGCCCTGCATTTCCGAGGATCCAATGCGAACTCCCGAAATGAGGTCCCCATAAAAAAAATAAAAAAAATGTATACAAAAAAATTGCACATTGTTCAAAGCAAAATATGCAAAATATATATCATTAAATAACTGAGAAGAAAGAGCCAAAGAGGGTTTGTTTTAAATGTGAGTTTTGGATTTCGGGTTGAGGGTTTGAATTTGAATGTGGGCTATGGGTTTGAGTTTCTATTGATTTAAATGTGGATTTGTTTTTAAATCACCCAAATTTAAAGCCTCAAATTCAATCAAGCCCAAACCCAAATAAGTTAAACAAAATTTTAAAGGCCCAAATATTAATTTTTGGGGGTCCCTAATAACAATAATTTTTTTACTCGCAAAATATGTGCCTATATTTTTAAGGGAGTACAAATTTGGAACCCCTAAAATTGCAAATTATCCGGAGGCCTGAGGCGGCCGCCTCACCGCCTCAAGGGTGGGGCCGGCCCTACGT
Organism: Hemerocallis citrina; assembly: GCA_017893485.1. Lineage (NCBI taxonomy): Eukaryota > Viridiplantae > Streptophyta > Magnoliopsida > Asparagales > Asphodelaceae > Hemerocallis > Hemerocallis citrina. The sequence goes on from JACEHZ010000571.1 coordinate 159,127, forward strand.
GTAGGCGAACAAGTAACTGAGTGGGTCCGAAGAGTTACAAATTGTATCAAAGCCGACTTTCGATACCAATGTTGGAACTACAGTGGATGTACACACTTGTGGGATCAGGAGAAGTACGAAGGTAGAAAGACCAGGTCAGTACGCTGGCGTGACTAGGGTAGTGGCATCAATGTGAACAATATCGAATAAAAAGGAGTTCCTAACTAGATGAAGGATTCCGAGCTTAGCCAGGACACTAAGTCTATAAGGAATGATGATTGTAATACCCTAGAGATTGGTGGGCTTTAGCAATATTAGTAATGGGCTATCAAAATATATTAGTAGTGGGCTTAGGATATAAATAGGTCTAACAGTAGAAAGGATTATATGTAAGAGGTGTATATAACATAGATGTGTGTGTGCATTAGTGTGAAAGTAATATAAGGGGGTGGTGATATTGGATAATATCGCATATCGGACGGAAACTAGAAGTAACATAAAGGAGGCCAGTCATCCATTAGTACCTACTAATAAGTAAGCTGTTTTGGTGAGGTTGTGTCCTATGATGAAACCATGGTTAGGTTCTTTAGGCCTGTAGGCATTCTGCGTTCAAGCAACTGAGTAGGTATTGGACGTCATATGATACATCATATCTTGCCGCACTACAAGATGAGATACTAGAGAATCTCAAATAAAACTGAGATATATATCAAGTGGCACTGTTTGTGAATGATCTGTCACGATATTTAAAAACAAACAAAAAATAAAAATAAAATAGTCGCGCATGGGAATCAGTGTTTTTTTTTTTGTATCATTTCTTCTATATTGTAAATTATACCACTTTTTAGAACTTCTTAATTAATCGAAAAACCGTCACTAAACTATCACTAAAGTGCCCTTATGATCATAGATTTTAGGCTAAATTTGAAGGAAAAAAAAAAAAAAAACTCTTCAACTCTCTTTTATACAGAAAACATCACTGAACTATTTTTTATATAGAAAACTCTCCTAAAGTACGGTTGCAAAAAACCCACTATGATCGTGTAAAATTTCTACTAAATTTGAGTGAGGTTTTTGACAATAATGAAAAAGATGCATGATATTTTCTGAACCAACTTACAAAGATGAATAAGGTTATCTAATACAAGCATAAAAGTTATATGTGGTTTTTTAAAAATATACTTCATAGGGGTTTTTTGCAACCATACTTCAAGGAGGTTTTCTGCATAAAAAATAGTACAATGAGGTTTTCTGCATAAAGGAAATAGTTCAAGAGAGGTTTTTCAAATTTAGCCTAGATTTTATACTTAAGAGACAAAAATATATTATCACTGTATATTGTGTAAACAGTGACAAAACATATAATAAACTGACATGATTATTATACTATATCTTAAGCTAATAGGCCTACCCCCCCCCCCCCTCTCTCATTTCTCCATTTTGAAATGGAGAAAGGAGAGTAAAAGTTGGAATTAACACATACAATCCGCACCAATTGCCATAACAGAAATAATTAAAAAACACAAAAAAACCTTTCTTTCTACCACATCTCCCCCAAACCCACAAACCCTAACTCTCCCTACCCCAAAACTGACCCACATCTCCTCACCCGTCCGTCGCTACCCGCCGCCGCTCGCTTCCCATCAGGTTGTCGTCGCCGCCCGTCGCCGACCTCACCCTGACCCTGCCCGTTGCCGACCTCACCCCGAGCCAGCCCGTCTTTACTCTCCATCGTTGCCACCCGTTCAGTCGAACAAGGCCTGATATCTAAAAGGTATGAAAACCTTAAATGCTCTAGCTTGGTTAAAGATTTGTATAATGAAATGGAGAAAAAAAATGTATAAAGGCTGGGTTTCTCTGATGACCAACTGAAACAGATTTTTGGGGATATTAACTTGATGTAATCTGAATGAGCTATTGAAGTTATGGCTGAGGAATGCTGCAGGCGCCTCTCGATAAATGGAGGTGAGTAGAAAATTTTGGGGATATTAAATTGTCTGTCCCCTTTGGAAGGATTACAGTTTAAATAACACATTTTTTGTGTGGATTTTATGTGTTAATTGAGTTCCATAGCCTGGTTTGAACGTATTAATTAGAGATAATTATTACAAAAGATCATTTGGAATATTATTTTATTTTCATATGTGCATCAGGTCAGTAAAAAAATAAAAGTTTTCAATATGTTTTAGTGAAGACCTTGATGCATGGCATATAATTTCTGAGGCATCATAATACTATATGAATGGTAGATGATAGATTGCTCAGGTATGGTAAAATAGTTGGGACTCTTTTGATTGGAAAATTTGAGGTTAGGTTTACTCAATCTACATACATTCCGTTAATTTTTATCAGCAATTGTTCTTTTTTTTTTGTTACGTTCACTCACAATCAGCCAATTTCATCATGAATTAATCCTCAACTGGGATTGTAGTAGTATGATTCCTATCATGTATGCACAATCTCGACTTTTTTACTGTAGATTTTGTATTTCGAATATGATAATTTGTGCAAATTGTTTGTACAACTTTGATGGGTTCTGTGAGTTATGTTTAAATAAAAATGTTAATCTTTCACATTTAGGTTTATGCAACTTATGTCTACATGCATTCCGTTAATTTTTACTAACAATTGTTCATTGTTTTTGTTAGGTTTAGTCACAATCAGCCAATTTCATCATGAATTAATCCCTAATTCAGATGTAGTAGCAAAGTTGGAATGCACGTGCATAATGAATGTTGGTGATAAATATAAACACTGATAAATTTAATAAATGGAGCAAACAATTTTTTCCCTGAGATAATTATATGTGAATTTCAGTTAAATATAGTATTTTATTGAGTATAAAGTGGTTGATTTTGTTTTCAACAGTAGGTGTGAACATTCAAAGATAGTGGGAGATTTCCAATTATATTGAGGGAAGTCAGACTCTTTCATTACATCAGGTATGTTATATGTGTTCTTATCTTCTATTATACTTTCTTTTGAGCTGATCCCTATAGTTATTTATCTCAATATGTAATGTTTCATTATATTTTTCGACATTGTGTTTGATTACATATTTATTATTCATATTTAAATAATTTTCCAAAACTACACTTACTAATGTAGGATGCAAGACAAAAATAATATTTCGTCTTTACAACTTAATAAGGCAATTTCTGCATGTGCACGACGTTGAAGATTTGGAATATTGTGGTTGAAAAGTCATCGTCCTATGAGGGCACTGTTGACTTCAGATCTACATAAAATTGCACATTCGATAAGAATTTTAAAGTTAAGGCAAAAACACTTGCGAAGTATTATGGCAAATGATTTGCTTATCCATATATCTGAAAGGAGGGTGACCTTCGACCTAAACACTTTAGATCAACACTCTGAGTTAATTAGAAACGTCCATCAAGAAAACATGTCAACAGTGAGTGATGCAGAAAATGAAAGACACAAAAGAAATTCATCGACATACAGTGCTTGGTGTGTTGGTGAATCATCAATAGTGGGTATACCATCTTTGCTATCTAGATAATTTGAGCAGTAATAATGATTGGTGTGTAGGCGAGCCATCAAACGGAAGATCGTCATCTCTAACAATTCAAAATGAAGATACACGTGATGACGGTAAGTTCAGTATACTGTACTGTAATGCATAAACTATTAATAGTATGATATCTCTCTCCTACAATTCAAGACATTATTAATTATCTCCCTTCTATAATTCTTTCTAAAATTGGTTGTGCAGCATGTTCCGCTCAGATTGGTCATGCAATTCTAATTGAAAGATGTGAAGATGTGGAGCCCATAAGAAGTAAGAATATTCAGTATCTATGTATGGTTTAACACTATTAAATAATTATATAACAAAATTATAAAATGACTGAAATTCTTTTTAATAGGTACGACGAGAACGTATAAACCAAATATCAGGCGAAGTTCCTACTTAGGCAAGAAAGATGTTGAGTGTAGTAGTTGTCATGCTCAAATGTGGATTGGAGAGCATTCTTCAACAACATGAATCAGTCGTCCACGCTTTCTAATGTGTTGTAGAGAAGGTTTAGTTACTCTACCTTTTTTTGACAACATCACCCCAGCTTATTATGAAGCTTCTTGATGGAAAATATGACACACCTCAGTCAAAATTCAAGGATCTGGTCAGAATTTATAATTCATTATTCTCCTTCACATCGATGGGAGGAAAAATTGACTTGCGGGTCATGGATGGTAGGGGTCCATATAATTTTAAGATAAGTGGATCAAATTATCACCGTATTGGTTCTCTTCTTCCAGTTGAAGGGGTCGATCCCAAATTTGCACAGTTGTATATACATTATGGTCTATACGAGTTGGATCAACGTACAAATCATGCAAAAAATATTGGCATCAATAACATAAATAGAGAAGTTATGGAGAAACTGCAAAATTTGCTGAATGAAGTTAATCCATACGTAAAAATGTTTCGACGTGCAAGAGATCTGCTTCAACCTCCATGAGAAAATATACATCAACACAATTTGTCGATGAATTTGAGAATACGTATCATAAATGAGAGGGCACGTTATGGTCGACAGTATATTTTACCTTCCTGTGATGAGGTTGCTGCCCTCATGGTCAGTGATGGCTCAGAGAGTGTGAGTAAGCGAGATATCGTAGTATGCATGAAAAGTGGAGCCTTACAAAGGATATTTGAAACACAACCATGTTACATGCCTCTGCAAATATCTATTGTTGTTTCCATTTGGTGAGAAAGGATGGAGAATTGACATTAAATTTAAAGATAGAAGGCACGTTGGTCGACAAACAACTGTATCTATTCGAGAGTATTATGCATTTTGCTTGCAATCACGCAGATGTGAGGATAATGCTCTATTAAGAAGTGGTCGATTAACTCAACAATATTTTTTTGATTCATATTCCGCAATAGAAAAAAATCATCTCAACTGGATGAGAATGAATCAAACAAGTTTACGGAATGAGCTATTATGTGGTCTTCAAGATGCATTCACCGCAGGGGAAACAGAAGCAGGGGCAGTGGGTAAACGATATGTTCTTTCGTCTTCTTTTACTGGGGGACCGCGAGATATGTATCAACAATATCAGGATGCTATTGCAATATGTCGTTAGGGTGGAGCACCCAATTTTTTTATAACTTTCACATGTAATCCTAAGTAGACCGAAATCATTGAATCACTACAGTATTTTCTAAATCTAAAACCCAAAGATAGACCAGATATTGTTACAAGAGTGTTCAGGTTAAAATTAAAGGAGCTTATGAAAGATATCAAATAACAAAAGATGTTTGGATCAACTATTTCAGGTACAAAATCTAACAAATTTAACCATTTTAAATTGAATTTTAGTAAAAGGAATGAGAATTAGTTGAATTTGACTTATATTTCAAATGAGCATATTTTAAGAAATGTATTTATTTTTGTTGAAAACAGATCTACATGTAATTGAATTTCAGAAAAGAGGGCTTCCTCATGCTCACATCTTGATTACTGTTCGAAGAGAAGGCAAGATTGCCAATATTGAAGATATTGATAGATTAGTATTCGCCGAGATTCCAGATAAAGAACAATTTCCCAAAGCTCATGCAATTGTGCTTCGGTCTATGATTCATGGGCCATGCGGGAAGTACAATCCAACATCTCCATGTATGGAGAATGGTGTGTGCACAAAATGGTATCAAGACAATTGATAAATGAAACTATTATTGATAAGCACGGGTATGTTCAATATCGTCGTCGGGATGATGGTCGGATATTTGTAATAGGTGGCCACAATCCGAAGGTTGTTGACAATCGATGGGTGGTACCCTACAATTTAGCTTTAACAACAAAATATGATGCTCATATCTACATTGAGATTTGTGCTAACCCTAAGTTGCTCAAGTACCTTTACAAGTATATGCATAAAGGTCATGATAGAACTACAATAATCATAGAAGACAATGGAAATCCTATTCCAGAAAATTTCAAACCTCAATACAAGCCAGTTGATGAAATTCAGCAATATTTAGATTGTCGTTATGTCTCCTCTATCGAAGCATGTTGGAGAATTTTTGAATTTAGTTTGAATCATCATCATCCTCTAGTGGAATGTTTACAGTATCATCTAGAAAATTAGCAGTGTCTATTTCAATGAAAATGCTAACTTGGCTGATGTTGTCTCAAGAGCTGAATATCACAAGACGATGTTAGATGGTTGGTTTGAGGCTAATCAGGTATATGAAGATGCTCGAGATCTTACATACTCCGAATTTCCAGAAAAATGGGTATGGAAACCAGTGGATAAGAAGTGGTTAAGAAGACTTCCTGGTCTAGCAATTGGAAGGCTATACTATGCACCTCCAACTGCAGGAGAGAGGTTTTATTTACGGATGTTGTTGTGCGTGGTACGTAGAGCGACTAGCTATGCACATTTAATAACCATGAATGGAGTGACCTATCATAATTATCAGTCTGTATGTTGTGCACTTGGGTTGCTCGAGGATGACAACGAATGGCACCAGGCACTAACCGAAGCATCATCTTTTGCATCAGGTCGTTGGCTCAGAAACTATTTTGCTTCAATATTAATGTTTTCTGAGCCAACTAACCCGATTGATTTATGTAACAAACATTGGAGCAATCTATCAGATGATATATTGCATATATGTAGGACTGAATCACATGATTTTGGAATAAAATTGACAGAAAACCAGTTGAAGAATTTAGCTCTTTCAGATATTGAAAGTATTTTGAATCAGAACGGGCGATCTCTTAAAGAATTTCCATCACTGCCATTTCCCGAGGATGAACTTGTACATGCCATTCAAAATCGACAGATACGCAATGAACTGTGTTATGATGCCGATGAGTCGAAACAAGAGTTTGAGAAATTATTCCATAGGTTGACACATGAGAAAATTCAGATATTGAAAGCTGTGGTTTTAGTGCACTCAAGTAATAGGGGCGGTGTTTTCTTTGTTCATGGTAGCGGCGGTACAGAAAAAATATTTTTATAGAATACATTAGTTGTAAGGTTTCGAGCGGAAAGAAAAATAGTCTTCATTCTAGCTTCTTCTGGAATAGCTGCTTTATTATTACCTAGAGGTCGCACTGTGCATTCAAAGTTTCATATTCCAATATTGGTCCATGAAACTTCTACATGTTCTATCTTCCAATAGGATAGTTTATCTCAACTCATTCAACAAACAGATTTGATTATTTGGGATGGACCGCCAATGATGCATCGCCATGCATTTGAATCTGTTGATCGAACTTTCAAGGATCTAATGAAGTTTAATAATGAAAGTGCAGCTGATGACGCATTTGGCAGAAAAGTTGTTGTTCTCGACGGGGACTTTCGACAGATTTTGCCTGTCGTGCCAGTAGGTGGGCGACCCCATTGTATCTGCATCATTACAAAGGTCACATATTTGGTCTTCATGTAAAATATATGAGGTGACGAAAAACATAAGATTGATGGGGAGGAGTTCACTCAATCAAGAAAGCAAGAATGAACAAGTGACATTTGCAAAGTGAATTTTAGATGTGGGAGAAGGTAAAATTCCAGGTGAATCTAATATTGGAGGTTCTGGAAAGGATTGGATACAAATACCAAATGTCCTTCTTACTAAAGCTGCAGATGGTCTAAAGTGTTTGATAGATTGGATTTATCCTAATATTGAATCTAGATATAATGACCCAACATTCCTTGAAAAGTGCGCTATTCTAGCATCTACTAATGAAGAAGTTGATGCCATTAATTCTTATATTTTGTCTATGGTTCCTGGACAGGTTGTCAACTACATAAGTGCAGATTCAGTCGATCATACCCCGAATGGTACAAATGAGCAGGATATGCATCCGCCGAAATTTCTACACATAATTAAGATGAGCGGGCTACCAAATCATTGTTTAGAATTGAAGCAAGGAGTACCAATTATATTGTTGAGAAATTTGAATCAGTCTATGGTACTTTGCAATGGAACACGTCTTACAGTTCATACTCTGGGAGAACAAATTATTATAGCTACAATTATTACAGGAAGGTGTGTAGGTGAGACGGTTGTGATTCAAAGAATGAGTATGTCGCCTACAGAAATCAGGTGGCCATTTGTCCTCAGAAGAAGACAACTTCCTATAAAGTAGGCATTTTCTATGACAATAAACAAGAGTCAGGGCCAAACTTTCCATAGCATTGGGGTCTATCTTTAAAAACCTGTGTTTACGCACGATCAATTGTATGTAGCATTATCGCGTTGCACTTCCCGTTCTGGCTTGAAGATATTGCTCACAGATAACTCAAATGATCCCCAAAAGACCAATGATTGTACACATAATTTGGTATATCAAGAAGTTCTTTAAGAAGTGCGTAACTCCATGATAATCATTTGAAAGCTAAATGTCATCAACAATCTAATAATATTCAAATGATTAAAATAGTATTTATTGGCACGCAATATTTTTATATTTTAAGAATCTCATAATGTCATCTTAGTAGAGTTTATCAAAGCCTTATTTATTCTTTTTTCTTTTATATATCGTCTTATATCAATTCGCATTGGTTCATGTCGCTATATAAATAATTATTTTTTAATGTGATGCACCTAACTAAATTTTCATTTCATGTTTTTTTTTAATGTAGGCCGACATATGATGTTCATGTGTGGAGAATTCTGTCGCTTGGTAATGTGATTCCATGTTGAAATTACTAAAATTTTTTGATACTACAATGTTGAAATTAGTACACGTTTTTTTTTGGTTTTGTATTTACGTAGCTATAAATAATAGTTGTTTAGAAAATAAATTTTGGATTTTAACTGTTTGGATTGGACTCTTTTATTATCGTGAACAATTTATTTAAGTCATATGTTGTATATATAATTGTGATTTAAGTATGAAAGATTATTGTGATTGAGTTTGGATGTGTCTTATTATCATCAAATATTTGCGTTTGAATATTGTTTTTTTTGTGCAAAGCTTTACTATATAATTGTTGAATGTTAATATGTTAGATTATAATTATACAGTGAAAAAGTTGTAAATATGGGGAGGTTCTGCCGATTTTTTTTAAAAAAATATTATTGATGTTTTAATTTATCTTTTGATAAAATCTGTGTAATTTGCACATGGGATATACTAGTATTTATTTAAAGTGACAGATTCTAAGACTATTACGTTATGGGATCACTTTAAAATAGTGACATAAAAATTTTTATCTGTTACTATATATCACATACAGTGAAAGATTCATTACTATATATCATATACAATGACAAATTTATAGTGACAGATTATCGTACTAGGACTATACCCCATTTTTCTTGTGGTCACATCTATTTATTTAAACTTAGAGCATTTGTATTCGTTGGCTAAAAGGCCAAATTTTTCAAAAAAAAGAAAAAAAAGTACTGCAGTTGCTGTCTATATACCCAAATTTTAGGGAACAGTGGTCGGCTATATTTAGTAGAGGATATAGCCAGACGAACGATGATATTTCGTCCGTTCAATTTTAAAAAATGAATCAGACGAAAGATCATCTTTCGTCACTTCAAGTTTTAAAAAATATATCGGACGGGAAATGATTTTCCGTCCATTGGCTAATTATAAAAATAAAAAAAATTGCTCGGATGAGTTCCTAAAAGTTTTTGCCATGTGGGGAAAATATTCTATAAATTATGCCTATAGAAATTATTATGTATATATATTAGGTTTTAATCGTGATTTAAATTAGATGTTTGATTTCATTAAGATTAAATTAAGATTAGATTAACATTAAATTAAGAGTTAATTTTGAAAAAAAAATCTTTGATGGGAAATGATTAGTGGGGTTAACTTTTTTTTGAAAATCCTTAGACGGAAAATGATTTTCCGTCCTTTGATTTTTTTTAAATCAAAACCCAAATTTTGGATTAAAATTACTACAACTTAAACCAAAAATTTATATTTCTATATGTCGAATATCTAAATTTTAACAGACAACAAATACAGATGCTCTTCTGCAGCTAGATATACAAGGAAAGCAAGCATTTACGGTAGTCAATTGCTATGCGAAAGAGAGAATTGATTTCCAAAATGACCCACTTTTTGAAAATATTTACCAAATTGACGTACATTCAAAACTGTTTACCAAATTGACTCACTCATTGTTTCAAACAGCAAGTGTAGTTCTATGATTTTCTTCAACACTTGAATTTTTTTTTTTAATATGCAATTTCTAACTGAAATTTATACAACTACACTCGCTATTTGAGATAGCGAGTCTAGTTCACACTCGCTATTTGAGATAGCAAGTTCATTTGAACTAGACTCGCTATCTTAGATAGCTAGTGTAGTTGTACTCATTTTTTCAGAAAAATTTTGAATATGAAATGTATACAAGTTCAAATGAACTCGCTATCTCAGATAGCGAGTGTAATTGTACTCATTTTTTATAAAAAATTTTAAACATGAAATGTAAACAACTACACTCGCTATCTGAACATGAAATGAGATTTTTTTTATGAGATAGCGAGTCTAGTTCAAATGAACTCGCTATCTCAAATAGCGAGTGTAGTTGTACGAGAAATTTTGAATATGAAATACATACAACTAGACTTTCTATCTCAGATAGCGAATCTAGTTCAACTAAACTCACTATCTCGGATAGCGCGTGTAGATCTATACATTTCAGGTAAAAATTTTATGTTTAAATTTTTTCTTTAAAAGTGGGTACAACTGCATTCGCTAACGAGGTCAGTTGAACTAGACTTGCTATTTAAGATAGCAAGTATATTTATATACATTTCAAATAGAAATTGCATGTTCAAAATTTCTCTAAAAAATGAGGCTATCTGAGATAGCAAGTTTAGTGAACTAAACTCGCTATCTCAGATAGCAAGTAGGCCAATTTAGTAAATAGTTTCAAATGTGGGTCAGTTTGGTGAATACTTTCAAAAGGTGGCATTTTGGAAAAACATTCGGAACGAGCATGGATTTTCACTCAATGATGCATGTGAGATGTTCTTAAGCAAAGCATGAGTGAGGGATATGAAATTTCCACATTTTGTTAGTGACTCGTGTATAATTGATTCTATTTATTAAATTTGAAGCATATATATATATATGTACCTAATGTAACTTCTTGATTTTAGAAGATGGATGTGTAGAGTGTTTGTAATACTGAAGTTAATTAAATTTCTCCCCATTTTATGTTAGTGACTCGTGTATAATTGATTCTATTTATTAAATTTGAAGCATATATATATATGTACCTAATGTCTAACTTCTTGATTTTAGAAGATGGATGTGTAGAGTATTTGTAATACTGAAGTTAATTAAATTTCTCCCCATTTTATGTACAAAGTAAGATAATAATTAGAATTGATTTGTCTATGACAATATACAACCTAATTAAAAACTACACGTACCAATTAATCCAAAAAAAATAAAAAACTTACACATAACAACAGATGTTATAGTTAAATGAAATAAGCGATCCAGGAATAAATTGGCACTAAAACTACGGAAATTGGCATGAATACTTACATTCATACAACTAATAAGCAAAACCAAAGAAGCCAAGCATATAAATTGCATTAATCTTTTCATTCTCATTATAAAACACAAACATAAAAAGACTAGAAACTCTAGTAAATGTACACAAGAAGAGAACAGAGGCCAAAGACTCGTATCAATCTCCTTTCATCCCAACTATCCTCTCCTAGTACCCTCTCATTGACATATATACCGGAATCAGTTGGCCCGTTCCCTGCCCTAACGGCGACCGTGAAAGCTGCCTCTTGAGTTGTTCCGCATGGTGCAGGGGCTTTATATTCCCCTTGGTCTCTGTAATATCCTGATCAAGCTCCTGCTTGATCTTCTTCACTTGGTTATGAACTGGGGCTTCTTGAATGTTGTTGCTCCTCATACTCTCCATTGCTCATAATATAATCAAATTCTTAATGTCCTTAATTCTTTGTCATATATATATAGGAGGTGAGAATGAGGGAAGGGATGGAGTTTAGATGGAATGAGTTGTATACGGCTCTCTTCTCATAGGGACAGGTGTTAGGGAAGATATGAACGCACCCATAATTGGTAAAACAGAAATGAAGAAAAACACGGAATTTTTTTGGCTGTCAAACCGCCAATGGATATAGTCTTTGAGCAAACTTGGTGTTTGACCAAATCTCATGCATGTATCGTCTTACTAAACCTAATAAAGAAGTACAACAATAACAATAATGTCTTTATCCCAAAATAGGCTTAATGTATGATATCTAACATTTTGATTAATTTTTAGGGAAAAAAACAAAGTACCCTAACGTTTGGGCTTAATATAATATGCCATATAACGTTTGAAAAAGTATATTTTAACTTCATCTGTTAAGTTAGAATTATTGAATTACTTTTTTACCCTTACCTTTTCATAATCAAATATATATCTTCTTTTTTTGCCTCTTTCTTCATTCTTTTTCTTCATTCTTTTTGAATTCATGCGTGCTCCTATTTTGTATTCAGCCCAAATATTAGGGGTACTTTGTTTTTTACCCTTTTTATTTTGTTAACAATGTCATATTTAAATATCTCATCCAACAAACAAGAAGATATTCTTTCATGATAAAAGTAAAGTTGTCAAAATGTCCAAAGAGAAGGGCTTGATGATATTAAACAGCAGAAACAGATTAAATAGTAATTTAATGTTGGAGATAAAGGAAATATCAACACTGATCATGTCATAGTTTTGACAATTTGTGACAATCTCTACTACTATAATTCAAGTTCAGTTGATTAACAAACCAACTTCAGACCGAACAAAATTTGAAATCGTCACGTATATCTCAAGGAATACATGTATAAAATACTTAGTGTTGCATGCTCTGTAAATATATACCTATTCTCGGAATCATCATAATCAGTGATATGCATTAACTGTAATTTTCATGATTCATGTATTACCAATGTGCTTCCAACCAAACTGAAACAAACTCAAGAAACAAGTACCAAAAGTATCATCTATCAAGCCTACATAAATATACAATAAATATATATGCTATAGAAATGAAAAAGGAACCATTGGATCTATCCTAACCATTGCTAGATCTATATATGTGATATCAGACAATATAACTTTTTTTTAATAACAAAATCCCCTCCCGATCTCAGATTTTTTTTTTTCTTTAAAAATTGGGCTTGTTTTTTTTTTTTTTTTTTTTTCCTTCCAATATTTGGCATTTAATTGTTTCAATTGCTTGACATTTTTTTGGGCTTTAATAGATTAGTAAATAAAACTAATAATATTTATTGCAAGCCAAAATAACTAGAATGGTTGGAGCGGAGTTTTTTTTCGCTAGCCAAATTATCTAATGTTATCTATTTTGCCTATTCTAGCTAGCCAAAATAGATAACATGGTTGGAGATGCTCTTATGTTGATTTATTTTTATGCCCCTTAACAAAAAGGAGAAGAGTTATGTCCCTTATTTATTCTTATGTTTTATTATTTTTTAAGTAAGTGATAGGTGGTATATCAACATGACAAAAATAAATCAATTTGGCTCAATCATTAAGTTTGTATTTATATGGAAGCATATATTAAGGACAAAATTTAAAAAAACTACACAAAATTTTTGGCCAGTTTAAAAAAACTATACTAATTTTTTTTTTTTATTTATAAAAAAGGACACAATGTTTAAATAAGATCCACTGGGTTAGTTAGGGTTAGGGTTAGGGTTGGGTTAGGGGAGGGTTTAAAAAAATCACTTTCATCTTTTATTTGTGTTTAAAAAAACCACACTCATATTTTATTTCTATTTAAAAAAACATCACTTAACTAATCAAATGTTCTAATAAACCCCCCGAACTAACCCTAACCCTAACTAACCCAGTGGACCTTATTTAAATATTGTGTTCTTTTTTTTAAAAAAAAACTTTAGTGAACTGACCAAAAATTTTGTGTAGTTTTTTTAAATTTTGCCTATATTAAGTAGAAGAACATATTAGGTTAGACTATTCATCAGTTTATATATATATTGTCCTTTGACCAATCCAAAATGGAGACTGAACGGGAGACTGAACGGGAGACGGCCGACCCTAAGTGTGGTCTTGAACAAGCATATGCATATTATTCTAATTTCTATACTTAGTACGTGATAGATATTTATCAATATGACAAAAGCAATGATTTGGACTTAATGGTCAAGTTTGTATCTATATCACTACTATATGGAAGCGGACATTAAGGAAAGCACATATTAAGCGAGAGAATTTTAAAAAGTTGTTTATCATGTTTTTTCCATATCAAGAGGGGGAAATGTTGATTCCAAGTTTGTGTTGAAAAAATATATGCATGTTAATCTAAGTGATGTAAGCCAACATTCTCTTCTCATAGTAATGCTTGATTTTTATCTTCGGTAAATTAGATGCATGATAGATAATTGACTGCAATGAGTGGCATCTTTAGCCTCTTGAAATGTCTAATGTATGATGATAGTATAAATATTTATTGAATCTGTATGTCCTTTTTATTGATCCATATGTACTATTTTATGTTTTGTAAAAATATTAGACAAATTTGTAATCTAGATATATTATCTAATCAAGGAATGTTAATCTTGTATTATATAATTGAAATTGTAGAGGAATCAAATTGTCCGGTTAAATTGTATCTTGATATAGTATCTAGTGGCTTCTTTCCTGATGGCTTCATTTTACAGGACTCTCATTCTTTAGCATCATTTTCATTGTCGTAATTCCCCACCCACCACATGAACTAAAAATAGAAACTCCTTGAAATAAAAAAAGGAACCCGCATGAACTCAAAAGGAATGAAGAAAGAGGAAAAAGAATAAGAGATTTGATTATGAAAGGGTAAGGATAAAAAGGTAATTCAATAATTCGAACTTAACAGATAGGATTAAGTTAACAGTGAAATGGGTTAAATGTACTTTTTCAAACGTTATATGTGCATATTATATTGTATTAAGCCCAAACGTTGGGTGGTACTTTGTTTTTTGCCCTAATCTTTAATTACATGCAGATTGAAAACCAATTATTGAATATTAAGATTCCGAGTTGACTCGGTCATGTGGTTTCAAATTTGCCTACTCATACTCTCTCTAAGGTAAGTGTGTTACGACTATGTGGATCCTACACAGAGAAGATAACAAGGGTTTGAAGAAGGCGGAGTGAAGCAGCCACAACAGTAAAGACAGCAAGCAAATTAAGCAGAAGAGTAGTCAACTGCAACTAAGCAAACTGCACTAGACAAAGAGACGCAGTTGACTGCAACTATCAACAGAGCTCTCTGACTTACTCGAGGCTCAAAGCAGTCGACCCCAACAGCGCAAGATCAGAAATTTGGTCGATGACTCCAATCTTGTGTAATCTTATATATATTGTATGGTGTACGATACTAGGGTTATTCCAACAGTATTTTATTATCAATAGAGAGATTGGGCAACTGTTCTTGAGAGATTATGGGGCATTTGGTACGCGGATTGGAGAATTCATTGGAATTGCGAATTCCTGGGAATGTAAGGGTAGGAATCTTGATTCTCAGGAATGTTGCAACACTGCATTTAGTACAAGACATTACATTTCAGATAATATTTTATTACTGTGTAATATAGACCAATTCATTGTCATCAATCCTTCGCTATAGTAGATATTACCGAATATACCTTTTAGGCTTTATTTTTTAAAAACCAATATAACTGTTAGTAATCGATGCATATGTGTGATATGTGCAAAACCAATATTGATGTATATCTTATAAAACATGAGTACAATAAAAAATTGATGACTCAAAAAATTACATCATGATTTTAACATATTTCAACCAAGTAGATAAAAAACATAACAAAAAGAAAAAAAATGAAATACACGCTGTACAAAACACATGATCTTAGACATACATGAATTATAATTGTCAATGAAATATATTATTTATGACTTAGTAAACAGAGGGTTTCCATTTCAATTTTTTTATTAATAATGGTGGATATTATTGTTAAAATTGATACATTATACTGAAACATATATCATACTTATTTAATTATGTTCAGTCTCGAATTGGATGTTGCTTTTTATATATAAAAATGCACAAATCCCACCCTGATAAAGTAGAGTAACAAATTTGTTGGAGGGAACATAGAATAACAATATGATAAGAAAGAAATATTATCAAAAATATGGAGGGTGATTTGCTAACGTAATTATCTCAGTTATTTTTTATGTGGAGGAATCCGAAAATTCCACCAATTTAAAGAGGAATGTATATCATTCCCAACAAAATATTTTGATTTACATGGGAATTTAAAAAATCATTCTAAAACTATACTCATATCTTACCAAACCAGACAATTCATAGGGTAATCATAGATTCCCTTATATATTAATACATACCAAATGCCCCCTGAGAGTTGAGATAACACTGCATCTTGAGGGTGAGATATTGAGTGATTGTAAACATATTTCGCTTTATATTCTCTAGTCGAAATAGCAAGAGTGTCGCCTCGTGAAAAAGTAGTCATAGTATTGGATAAATTTCGATAAAAATCTTGTATGTTTGTGTATTATTGACTATTTTGATTTCAATTACTTATTGCGCCTCGAATTGGGTATTGGACTCAACAAAGCCAGGAGCAAACATTGCCGACCTAATAATTAAGTCTTGGTCGTATATAATAGCGACTCTTTTTTTGATGAAAAATATAATAGCGACTCTTAAGTCTGAATACACGCTTTTTTTTTCTTTTTCTTTTTTTAAAAGAAAATCCAGGATACGCTTTTATCCAAACATTATCCATTGACCGAGGTGCCCCGTGTACCTCAAACTTACCGCCACTTTCTTAAAACGTGTGCCACGTCCTATCATTCTCATATAGGCTTTTCTAAATCTGGACCGCCGACTAGTATTTTATCCCATCATGGGCTTAAACCCAAATAGTTTATCTGAGAGCATCGACAGTCAGGATTGTTTAGGAAATGCATATAGCATTTTGGCTCTTTGCTGTAGTCGTCGAATGGTATTTTATAGCAATTTAATTTAAAATAATAAAAATTCCTTATCAGACGGAGTTTGAAGTTGCGTTGGAGGAATTTAATTATTTTTTTTAATAGGTAGACGGAACTTCACTTTGTGTCGGAAGAGAAAAAAAGCAAAAAAAATTAAAATTACAGTTGTCAGACGCAAAGTCATGTTGCGTCGGAAGAGAGAAAAAAAAAATCAAAAAAATGGCCAGACGCAAAGTGATGTTGCGCCCGACATTTTTGTAATTTTTTTTTTTTTTTGCTTTATTGACTTTTTTGAGTTTTTTTATTATGGTTTTTTTTAGAGACGGACAGTGAAGTTGCGTCGGAGGATTTTTTTTTTCGTCGGACGCAAAGTGAAGTTGTGTCCTGTATAATATGTATTTCTCTCAAATCTGCTCTGATATATAGCAATCTACTGTAGTAAAAAAATGCAAAAAATACAAAAAATGCATAAATAGCAAACGACTGCGGCGCTTTTTGAGCGAAAATATGCATATTATGCATATTTAGGAACCCATGCTCTAATAGGACCATAATATGAGGACTTTAGATAAACAAAATGTAATATAATAATATTGCACAGCTCAACAATTCATAAAATTTGTAACAAACTGAAACTAGCCGACTGGAATCAGAGAATTTGTAGTAATATTATAATTATAACTACTAGTATTTATCACGTGCGATGCACGTATTAATAAATATATATATATTTAAAATAATACAAATAAAGACTATATCATAACTATTTTAATGGGAGAGTTGGAGTTGTACGTGCAATGCACTGATTTGTTTTGTAACAAATGATGTTTGTTTGTAAAGAGTTGGAGTTGCACGTGCGATGCACGGATTTGCATTGTTACGAATGTAGTTTGTTTTGTTGTAAATGAAATTTGTTAGGTGAAAAACTCTCCCATTAAAATACGTGTATTTTTCTCATGTGATGCAAGTTTTGATAAAGAGTTTGAGTAAAACATGCAATACACGTAAGTCAACAGTAATTAGCACGTGCGATGAATGCCTTAATTTTTTAAAAAATGGAGCTGAACGGGCGATACATGTATTTTTTAAAAATTAAGGGGAAAACTTTGATGTGTACGTGCGATGCATGTGTTGAAAAATAGATTTAGAGTTGCACGTGCGATGCACATGTTTGTTTGGTGACAAAGGTGGTGTTTCTTTTGTGACAAAAAAATATATTAAAATTTGTTTATTTGTGACAAACTCTTCCATTAAATAGTAAGTATATATATTATATTATAGATAGATAGATGGATAGTAATTTATAGATGTGATGCATGTTTAATATTAAAAAAAATTAAAGTAAAAAATCTGACATAGTGAGGACTTGAACCTAAGACCTCTTTATATTAGTTACGCATGTGCGATGCACGTGTTGGTAGATTGACAAATGACATTAAGGCCTTCTCCCATTATAATATTAGAGATATATTAAGCTCTAATGGTTCTAACCCATCTACCCTTCCTCTATTTTGAAATAGAGAAAGTAGAGCAAAAATCAAAAAATCACATTTAAATTAACACGTGTGGTTCGTACAATTTCATAAAATAAAGAAAATAAAAAAAAAAACCTCAAATTCTCCCCAGCCACGATATCAACCTCTGGCCCACTAGAAAATTCCTCCCCAACCCTCCACCTCGCATTCGACGCTTCCCCTTCCACGCGGCCATTCACCTCGCCGACGCACCCTGCAGCCGCCTTCAATGACGATCCCTCCGCCTACGCCGTCAACGAACTGTTTTGCTGACCTCCCCAACCCTCGCACTCAGGGTCGGTCCTGAAATTTATAAGGCCTTATGCGAAAAGAAAAAATGGGCCTTCTTTAAATATTATAATACTAATTTTACTTTATTTTGATTTTGATATCATATACATATATTATACGAATTCAGTTGAAAAATATGAATATGGTATATTCTATATCTTAAAAATTTTATATGAATTCATTTAAAAGATACCTTTCAAATTTATATCATTGGAGGGTTCAATACCTGTGACGACTTAATCGATATCTTGAATTAGTCGTCTCATCAATTAAGACAAAATAATATAAATGTGGTTAAGGATTTTCATATTATTGCAACGCATGAAATACATGATTAAAAAATGTTTTACGTATTAAGTCAATTTCATTAATTAACGAAAGCAAAAGCAACAACATAGAAATCATTAAAATACTTTCTCTAAAAGTAAATATCTATATATAATCTCAACAATGAATAAAAGAAATATAGAAATCATTAAAAAATTTTATATAAAGTGTGTGTGTGTGTGTGTGTGTGTGTGTGTGTGTGTGTGTGTGTGTATATATATATATATATATATATATATAATATGAAGAAAAAAATGTCAACAACAAGGTTTTGAACCTACACCCATTAGATTTAAATTCTATCCCCTTAACTACTTGGACAAATTGACTTTTGTGCTGTAAATGAAATAAACTCTCTATTAATTCTATCTGATGGGGTCTGTCATTAGTGGGCCCTGTGCGACCGCACAACTCGCACGGGCCCAGGGCCGGCCTTGCTCGCACTCCTCCCTTCCACTTCTACATCGACCTCCCCAATCCTCCACATTGCCTCTGGTTCTGCCCCCTCTCACGCAACCCTCCCCAAACCTCACCTCCGACGCTGCCGCCTCCCAGGCACCGCGCCACCTTCTTCGCTGTTTCCGAACCACCGAGTTCATCAATTCAGTATTTCATGTGGAACTTGGGAATAATATTGGTTGAAAATGAGGATGATTGCAGTCTCAGATTCAAGAATGTGATTTTGTAAGATTTCTTCTATTTTTCCTTTTCTTTATCGCATCATGTATATTTGAATATGAAACATTTGAAAAACCTAGAAATTTGGTACTTAATTTCTAGAATTGCACTTTGCTCATCAACTGTTTGATGAAATGCCTATGTAGCACGCAAGGTGCTTATGAAAATATTTTTGAGAAATTTTGCTTAATTAAATTAATCGTATCTATGTGTGGTGTAAGAATTAATTTCTAAAACCCTAATTTACTACATGATTTCATTTTCAATTTCTAAATTGTGGTTTTGAAATCCCAAAATTTGAATTTGGGGAAGAGTACGGTTGAAGACTGGGGATGATTGGGGTGTCGGATTCAAGAATAGAATTTGGTAAGGTTCTCATATTTCCTTTTTGCTATTGTTTCATGCATAAAGAATATGAAACACTTAAAAATATACAGATATGGTACTTAATTTCTAAAATGTGTGGTACTCATCAACTGTTCAATGAAATGCCTATGTAGCACATAAGATATTTGTGAAAATGCTTTTGAAAAATTTTGCTTAATTAAAATAATTGTATCTATGTGTTGACTATGTATTAATTTCTGAAACCCTAATTTTCTATATGATTTTATTTTCAATTTCTTATTTGTGTTTTTTAAATCCCGAAATTTAAATTTGGTGAAGAGTACGAGTTGAAGACGAGGATGCTTGCAGTGTCACATCCAATAATAAAATTTGGTAAGGAGGGAGGTGGCGTATGGCAGGGTGAGGCAAATGAAGAGGGGGAGGGGTGTCACTTCCTACTTCCCAAAATACGGAAGTACGTGCACGTGACTAAGGCCCAGCGAATGATATACATCATTCATAAACTGTACATTTATAACTAAAAAATATAATCATGATCACAACCACTCATGAAATAAAATAATCATAGAAATAGGGAATAAAATTAAGTAATCCACAAAATAACCAATATCTGAAAATATGAACTTCGGGTAAAATTGCCCGGATATTACGAAATAATAACAAAAACGACTGAGAAAAAGCTTAAAACAAATAAACTAGTGCTGCAAAATCTAATTCAATCCTTCAGAAGGGTTGATCACCAAGTTCCTCTAGTAGTTTATCTTCTGTACCTACAAACTCAACATCTAAAGCGTGTGTGTGTGGGGAGGGGGGGATTAGAGGAAGCTACAGATGGCAAGTAGTAAAAAACAATATGATAACGAGGTAACAAAGTATAATATAAAAAGAAGTAAGAACTAAAAATGCAATTACTGAAAAAAATAATCGTGTGTGATGCAAGTGACAACTGAAGGAAGGCAAGTACAATCAAGACTCAAGAGTATGATTAATCGAAAATCAAGAATCATGTAATCGGGAAACATGTAAACAGAAAATCATTTAATCATTTAATCATGAAATTAGGATACATGTCAATGCTCACTGTTAATCTTAAGTCTATCAATTTTATCAACCTAACTAATGCACGTAACTCTATGTCCCATACCACAGGTTCGGGTACATAACAATTAAGTGAATGTTTGAACTCAACCAGTGAATTTTATAGGATTATATACTCGGGTCTTGCAGTGACAGTATCAGGAATCATATCATGTAAAATGGAAACATGTAAACGTATAAACGAGAATCATGTAATCATGTAAACAGGAAACAAGTAAATAAGAAATTACTATTACGAGAAACACGGGCCCCCTTTCCGAGTACACTCTCCTATATTGTCCACCACTAAGTCATACCCTTTATTATCCCGACTTGTTATTCTTTTACTATGATTAATTATGATCATGTAGTCTGGGTAACCAGTGGGAACGGTGGTATCAAGACAGTCATTTCACCTCTTAGGATATTAGATTCTAGAGGTGACCCTTGCAGATTCTAGAGTTGGCTCCCATGAATTCTAGCGGTGGCCCCCGCAGATTCTAGCGGTGTCTCCCCTTGAATCTTCCGACGTGACACTTAGTTTTACGTGGCACTTAACTCAATGTGACACTTATTTCTACGTGGAACTTAGTTCCATGTGGCACTTAGTTCCGCTATCCAAAATAATTACAATAACTATGACAATATGGTGCATATGACGATAGTATCAAGAGAGTATCAAGAAAGTATCAAGAAAGTATCAAGAGAGTATTAAGAACTATGCAATGCATGATATAGAGTTGTTCTATCGAGCTACTGTATTAGTTCAATTTATTAAGTACGAATAATAATATATTTTTTATTTTAAGAACATCAAAATTCAATTATGGACATACACTACTGCACTAAATCTCACTTTCCCGCTGCTACAGGAAGGAAAAACTAATTCTGTCAGGCATTCGAGAAAATAGACTCTCATACGAATCTGAAGCTTATTTACTCGACGTATTCTAAGGTCAGTAGCTAGGCCTATCAGTAAAAAAATTTCATGTACAATGTTCAGGCAGCAATACAGGGTTATCATCGCACATCTGTAACTACCCTATAAAGTTGTTATTATATTCCAAAAAAATCCTAACATGGTTCTTAACGATGTCCATTAATACTCAGGATTTCAATATGCCATAGTTTCAAAAATATATTGCAATTTCAAATAGTTTACGGGGACGATACATCTTAAACAGAAAATCTGAATATCTAGACATTACAACTTTAAAATTTTAATATCTCATAACATATAAGTCAGTTTGAGAAACCGTAAGGTGTTTTGGATTCTACACCCAAATGGATATAAAATAAACCTATAAAACTTTAATTTTGGTTATAAGGGCTGGATCCAAATCTCTACAAAAATCAGACAGACGACAGGGCAAAAAATTGATTACTTTATCAAGTACATATCAAAAAGTATCATGATTCATAATGTCAAGTTTATCATCTCTAATATGCAAAAAAGCACTAGTCAATCACAAATATATTCTAATTAACTATGTGACATGACATTCGTATAAACAAATTATTATAATTGTGAGTGGTGTATGCACATAATGTTCATGATAAGGGATTTTTTATGAATTTCTCGATAAATACGAATTGAAAGGAAACAAATGGAACGTTTTGATAAGGGATTTTATGAGTTTCTCTATGAATACAAATTGAAAGGAAACAATAGGAACGGTTTAACTCAAATATATATATTGATGGGATCACGATTCGAATAGATCAAGAAAAGATCACAAACAAGTGGACAATACGATAGATTTATAAGAGTAGATTAGAGTTCAAGAAACACTTGCATGAACATGAACAATAAACGATATGATAATGAAATACTAAGAGCTACTTGCGATAGTTCAAAGATGCTTGCCTTTTTGACGATTTCGAACGTGGAGTGAACACGGGAAGAAGAAGAAGAGTCAACAACTTGTGGCACAAGGGCAGCGAGCGATGACAGCGACACAACCACGACAGCGATGGCAATGACGAGCAACAACAGCAAGCAAAGCAGTCAGCAGCTTAGGGAGCAGCAAATAACGACAACGACAGCGAACGACATCAACAATGGGGTGAGGAGAGGCTGTAGGGGCATCGGGATGAAGGATGCAGTGAAGTTGGGTTTGATGAGCAGTGGGTTGTTTGGTTGTCGGGGCCGAAGGAGATGGAAGGAAGCAAGGGACAAGGGAGAGGGGTTCGGGTTTGAAGGAGGGGCTGTTGATGGTAAGGTGGAGTTGGAGTTGTTGGTAGGTTTGAGGGTGAGGCTGTTTGAGTGCAGTGGTGGCGGCTGCGAGATGAGGTTGAGGTGAGAAAGGTGTGGGTTTCGGTGGCAGTAAAGGGATAGTATGTTGGACGGGTGGTGGCGTGCAAGGGAGCGATGGAGGGTGGCTAGTGGCTGGTGGAGTGTTGGAGGCTTGGAGGAGATGGAGGTTGTGATGTTGGTGTGAGATGGGGGCTGAAGGTGTCCAGTAGATGGCAGTGGAGGTGCTGATGGGTTTGGAGGAGATAGCAAAAGAGTGGCTCGTTCAGGTGGTGTAGGTTGTCGGGTATGGTGAAGAGAAGATGGAGGGCAGCAAGGTGAAGAAGGCAATGAGTTTTGGGATGAAGAACTGGAGAAGATGAAGTTGGAGTGTTGTTGATGATGAAGGGGTTAATGAAGCGGTTAGGAGATTTAAGTGGGATTATGGGGGTGATTTGATTGCGGGTTTGAGTTTGAATTAGGATTTAAAAGATTTGAAATAGAATTAGGCTTGGAGTTGTGTTTGAATTGAAATTTGGGTTGGTTTTAGGGATTTAAAGTGAGTTTGGGTTTTTAAATCAAAATAGAAAGCTCACAATAATAGAACAAAATTTGAGTTTTAACACTATTTAACAAATAATTGAATAGTCTAGTGTATGCAAATGAGTATAAGAGAATTAAAAATACGGTAGATATCCGAAATAAAAATATACGTAAGAAAATTCTTATCGACGGATCATAGAGTTACAAGGGGAGTGTTGGAAGAGGGGGGGGGGGGGGGGGGGGGGTGCGTCGCGAGGATCGAGGATGGCAAAGATTGGAGAGAGGAGGGAGGAGAGAAGGGCTGCATCGGAGAGGGTGTGGATAAGCCAAGGCTGAGTATTTCTGATCAGGATGTATACAAATGTCGAGTTGTGTGCATATGTTTTAGGGTAAATTTCAATAAACTATACCCTTGCAGAGATAAATTCTCTCAATCCTTTCACACTTTTTTAGAGTTCTATGTAATTTTATGAGTCCCTTAAAATTATTTTAGTCTCTACAATTTTTAGATGATAACAATAGTTAGAGTTTATAACCAACTCCTGGTATATATCAGTAATGCTGAGCAAAAAAGAAAAACTTGTACTTGTAAATACTTAGTGCAAATCACACGGATCGGCTGCCCTAAGTTCCCAGGGGTCCAAGGTGAAAGGACCTAATTACAATATAACGCGCAAAATATATGCCTATATTTATAAAGAGAATACAAATTTAAAAACTCCTAAAATCATAAAAATTTAGGAGCCTGAGGTGACTGTCTTACCTGCCTCAAGGCAGGGGACGGGATCATACAAAATGCAAATCAAGGTTTGTAGTTAGTTGATGGTGTACTTACATAATGGTTTATAGTTGCACTAATCATTCAGGGAACAGAATTCTAGAATGATTGGTTTCATTATTATCTCCAATGATTTGGAAAGGATTTTTTCTAACAAAAATGAGAAAAAAAGAAAGGTATGTGGAAGAAAATATGAACCTTTTTCTTTCTATATGGATTATTTATATATGGAATGTAACTTCTGTAGTCATGCCTCTTTTAATAGATTTTTTTAATATTTGCATTTTTTAAAAATTATTTACAAAAAAATAACACTTTCAAATTAATTGTGTTCTGAGACTTAAAAATTATCCTCGCCGTTTTTAACAGTGAACTTAATTATTTCGTATTCGTCGTTGAAAACGACGTCCTAATTTTATTTTTTTGGAGAAATTCTCCGTTTCCAACAGCGAGTATAGTTCAAAATTATCATACAAGACTCGTCGTTGCCAATGACGAAGTTCTTTATACTAGACTTGTTGTAGGGAACAGCGAGATTATATGAAATTTCACAGAGTGAAACTCTGTGTTGGACTTGATGAATTTTCGAAAGAACTTTGTTTCACTCTCGGTAGAATTTCATATAATTAACCTCACTGTTCTCAACAGCGAGTCTAGTGTAAATAATCTCGCCGTTGGGAACAACGAGTCTTATTTGAAAATTTTGAGCTAAACTCGCCGTTCCTCCAAAAAATTAAAACTGGTCTGCCGTTCTCAACGGCAAGCACAAAATAACAAAGCTCGCTATTGAAAATGGCTTGTTGAGTCCCCGAACACAATTAGTTTGACAACTTTCATATTTTTATAAATAGTTTTTAAAAAGGCATATATTAAAAAGAACCTTTTTAATAGAGGACAAAGGAATTTATGCTTTAGAAAGGATTGCAGCCCATTCGACTCTTAAGCATTTGAAGCTTTCATATGAAATATTTCATCTTTAGGGGTTTTTTTTTTTTTTGAAGGAAAAGTTGGAATATGGCCACCCTGTTTCATTAATAAGAGCTTAATAAAACAAACCCAGAGTACTGGACCAAAGTACAAACTACAGACTGAAAATAAAACATATATGAAGCAATATGACACGTACAAATAACAAATCCCTCCAATAACCCTGAAGGGTGGGCCGACAAACAAGCTTGGTCCAGCAAAATTGTATGTACGTCAGTTTAGCTTCGTACAGTGACTCCATGGCACATGCACACCCACCTGAAACTAGTCTGGCAGGATTTTAACACCCTCCGATACCTGCCTTCTCCTCGCTGGGGGACCCCATCTTTGGGCCCAAGCCCCGCAGATCGAATTCTCACCCCACGACACATGCACAGTGATCGCACCCTCCCACCAACTCCACCACTCATCCTACAAATGCGCAACAGCTTGCACAGCCGCTACTAAAGAGATAGCCGTGAAGAGGATACATTCACCTCTCACACGATTGTGCTTTCTCCGTCGATTTCTTACCAAACAACTATCTCGCTCACTCCACCAGACACCACGCTCCAGGAGAGAGCCGTGGAGAGGATACCTTCACCTCTCTCACGCTCTAGCTCTTTTAGGCGATTTCTCACCACACAGACTCATCTCGACTCATACTCCTAAACCAAGGAAAAAGGCGACGCTGTTACGAGACAATGACCTAAGCTGGAGAAAGCTCAATAGCCTGATAGTAGGCGCTGTGAAGACTGCACCGGCGACATCGTTGGACACTCAAACAAGAAAACGCACGTCATGGAGGGACCCATCTTCGGGCCCAAGCTCCACAATTGTGCAAGACAACGTACTTCAGGGGGGGGGGGGAGCACCTCGCCATCGCCCAGATCCAAGGCGATCGCGACCACAGGCACGAGAGGATGCTCTAGCGCGACGAAGACGTCGCTCCGCGACCTGAGGAGGCACGCTGAAATCCACAACAACGGCGTGATGAGACTGCGTTTGGTGATGACCTGGCTGCCGGCGACCAGGCGATCGGTGACGGGGGCACACCCTTCTTCCTAAAAATCATCCCCTTCACCAATAATTTCCCGTACAAATAAAACGAGTTTAGGAAGCAAGAAAGAAACTGGCCAAGTAAATTGGCTGTTTATTCTTTGTTCCATTTCCAAAACCTTCAGCTCTTTTATCCTCTTAGGAAGTATAAGCAACAATGGCGACTTCGAGAACCCACCAGCTCTGGCGGAGGAGGACCGGTGCATTGACGGCGGCGCGGCGCACAGCCCATCCGCCTCCACGATCTGGGACGGTTCGTCTTCGTGGAGCGAACCTCGATCTAGACGCGCTCCGCGACCTGAGGAGGCGCGCTGAAATCCACGATGATGGCGTGATGCGACTGCGTTCGGCGACGACCTGGCTGTCGGCGACTAGGCGATCAGCGACGGGGGCACAGCTCTGGCGGAGGAGGACTGGCGCATCGACGATGGCGCGGCGCACAGCCCATCCGCCTCCACGATCGGGGACGGTTCGTCTTCGCGGAGCGAACCTCGATCTCGACGCCGTGAAGGATGGAGGAAGGGTAGGGGGGACGATGGGGGGGGGGGGCGATTAGGGCCAGCCACCGCCGCCCCTAAGATTGCATATCTAGGATTTTTTTTTTGGTTACTTTTTTCAGATCTAGTTTCTCACTCTAAAATTTTATAGAGAGAGAAACTCAAAGTAAATATCATCTCTTAGTTAGCAAAAAGAATATCGACTTCTAGCCATTTTACGTGGAAGTTGCCATGCATCTATATATAGTAGCGTGGGTGTTAGGGACCTAGGAGAACTCACCCTTAAAAGCTAGCTGTTAAGGGGAGAGAGCCCAAGTTTATAACTACCCAACATTGGTTCCCCATATAACCGATGTGGGACTAAATTGGGATCATAACATTCCACCACGCTTCCGTAACCCGCCGCCCTCGGCGGTATTCACTCTAGCGACACTGGCCCGGCCCGGACCTACCAGTAATTTTAATCCAGCCTCTAGGTAGCCCTTTCCAACTCTCGGCGGCTTTCACTCTAGCGTCTAGGTAGCCCTTTCCGACTCTCGGCGGCTTTCACTCTAGCGTCTAGGTAGCCCTTTCCGACTCTCTGCGGCTTTCACTCTAGCGACACTGGCCCAACCCGGGTCTACCAGTAATTTTAATCCAGCCTCTAGAGCGAATTAAGAAGCATGGGGTTGGCTCTAATACCAATTGTTAGGGACCTAGGAGAACTCACCCTTAAAAGCTAGCTGTTAAGGGGAGAGAGCCCAAGTTTATAACTACCCAACATTGGTTCCCCATATAACCGATGTGGGACTAAATTGGGATCATAACAGTGGGAGCTGCATGGCCGAGATAAAACAGGGCACAACTTTCTCAACCTACAACCTACATCTACATAGAATTAGATACCAGATTAGATATAGGAGAGGAATATATCAAAATAATTGAGATTTGTACAACTCCCTAATAGAAAGCCAAAGAAAAACCGAGCTTGTCGAATATGGATTATATCAGAACATCCAGCACATATATGCTTAATTTTTATTTGAGAGTATTTCATAATAGAGTCAAAATCACGATTAGAGTCAGTCCGGATAAAAGAATCCAATCCGCAGCTAGTCTTGGGATCAAGGCTTCTTTCCTTTGCTGAATCAGGAATAGCCGACTCCAGGCTTTTTAAATTTGATGGAGAATTTTCTTTTAGAAAGAAATTGTTGAATACGATCATTGTAGACCATTAGTGGAAAATAACAGAACAAACTCATTATGCATGCTTTCACATTAAACGAATATATAAGAAAAAAGTTGTAATAACCACTGACTTTTGCGAACAAGAAATACCAAAATAATTTATAAGGAAAAAGTTGTAATAACCTCTGACTTTTGCCAACAAGAAATACCAAAATAATTCTGTCTAGCATGTTTTGGATAGATGTTTTATATATATACTCGATTTGTCCGTGGGCACGTGCCTACCGCACATCTTCGGAACGCTACAACATATTAAAAACCTTGTAAACAATAAAACAACAATTATATAGCTCAAGTTTGAATAGTATGTAATTAGTTATAAATAAAAGTCCATGTTTCCATTAGTTTATGTTGAAAAATAATTATAAATGGGGGTGTAAAATCCAACTTCTTAGAACTTTGATGGTTGAAAGTCATGAAATTTAACTGTTGAGAATATATTTGCTATTTCCAATGTAACATGAGCAATTAAAAAAAAATCTGAAAATTTACAAACCTGAAATTTCGAAATCTAAATTTCTGAGTAAATAGAGAGAAAGAGATAAAGAGAGAGAGAGAGAGAGAGAGAGAGAGAGAGAGAGATGAAAAAGTGAATAGAGAAGAGAGAGATAGTAATTGATGATGTTTGTTTTTGGGGTGTGGGGCAGCAAGTGTGAGTTCTTGTAATTTGTGAAGAAAAAACTGGGGTACTGGCATCGGCCCGATCCTGGAGAGTGGGACCAGCTCGGGGGTAGCAGTAGAGAGGTAGAGGACGGGTGCTCGGCTCGGATCTTTGAGGCTCGGCTCGGTCTTCTGTACCTGCACTCTGCCTAGAAACACCGAGAGAAGTCCCGGCGACAGGCCCTCCGACGATCTAGTTAGTCACTGAGAAAGCAACAGTGGCTAGGGTTCAGGTGGGGAAAAGTTTATTACCTTGTGAAGTGGGAAGGGGATCTGGTATTTATAGGCAGAGGCAAACGGGTATGGGACCTTAACGGGCCGGGTCATACCTATTTGCCTATGGGCCTGAGGCGGCAGGAGCCTGTTGGACTTTCTGTTGACCTGATGATCAGGGAAGAGCGAGATTTAAGGGGATCTGATGGCCCAGGAGAGGCCACGTCATCTATCCCATATCAGGAGCCCCCCACTCCTGGAGGGCTGGGTAATCAAGCCGTGGAGGAGTGATTTGTCTTTGTAGGAAGAGCGGAGCGGTGTGTACGGCGAATGTGGTTTGTTTCTTCCTGGAGAGGCCAGTAGGGTAGGATGAAGGGGGTCCCTTAGAGATATGAGGGGTGTCGAGAGCCGAGAACAAAGGGTCGTGAGCCGAGCGTCAAGCATCGATCGTCGAGCTCCTATATGCTCGGATGCCGGGGCCTGTTGCCGAGCCGTCGAGTCTTTATGAGCTCGGATGCCGAGGCTTGCCGTCGGGGGTCGAGCCCAGAAGCTCATCTGTGAGAGCTAAGGGGTGGCTCGGAACGCCACCGACCGTCGAGCCCCCAAAAAAGCTCTGGGGTGGCTCGAGGTCACTGTCGAGTGCCGAGCTCCCGTGCTTGTTGGAAAAGCTCCGGGGTGGCTCGGAATCGCTACCGACCGTCGAGTCCCAAGCTTGTTTCTAAAAGCTAGGGGGTGGCTCGAGGTTACTGCCAAGCACTGAGCCTCATGCTTGTTGGAAAAGCACCGGGGTGGCTCGGAATTGCTGCCGACCATCGAACCCCAAGCTCGTTGTAAAAGCTAGGGGGTGGCTCGAGGTCACTGTCGAGCGCCGAGCCCCCATGCTTGTTTGAAAAGCGCTGGGGTGGCTCGGAATTGCTACCGACCGTCGAGCCCCAAAGCTTGTAGTAAAAGCTAGGGGGTGGCTCGAGGTCACCACCGAGCGCTGAGCCCCCTTGCTTGTTGGAAAAGCACTGGGGTGGTTTGGAATCGCTACCGACCGTCGAGCCTCTGGAAAGCCATTGGGTGGCTCGAGGTCACTGCCGAGCGCCGAGCCCCCCTGGTTGTTGGAAAAACGCTGGGGTGGCTCAGAATCGCTACCGACCATTGAGCCCCTAGAAAGCCATGGGGTGGCTCGAGGTCACTGCCGAGTGCTGAGCCCCCTGCTTGTTAGGAAAGCTCTGGGGTGGCTCGGAATCGCTACCGACTGTCGAGCCCCAAGCTTGCTGTAAAAGCTAGGGGTGGCTCGAGGTCACTGCCGAGCGTCGAGTCCGCATGCTTGTTGGAAAAGCACTGGGGTGGCTCGGAATCGCTACCGACCGTCGAGCTCTAAGCTTGCAGTAGAAGTTAGTGTAACATCCCATATTTTTCTTTTAATTTAAAGTACATTTTTTTTTAATTTTTGCACGTATGATGCACGTGCTAATTTTTCTATCTTTATTTTTCTTACTCTCATTTGTTATTTTAGCATGCATAGTCTTTTATTTAGCCTTTTATTAAACCCATGGACCTAAAAAATAGATTCTAGCCCACTAGATTAATTAATTAAAGCCCACTAGACTAACTAATTAAATTGATTAAAAGAAAGCCCAACAAGACAAGCCCATTAATTAAATCTATTTTTAAGTTGTGCATGGGTTCACACATGACATGTAACAACTTTTAATACACATTTTAGAATTATAGAAATTGTATTAAATTTTGTGTATGTGTGTGCACTAGTGCACAACACGTGCACGTGTTAGATGAAGAGATGGAGAGTGGCCGGTTTTGGGAGTTTGGAAGAAGAGGGGTTGGGGGTTAGGAGAGGTGAAAAGTTGGAGGAGTTAGGCAAGTGAAGAGTTAAGTAATTTATTAGGTGGAGAAATTTGCATTTTAGCCCTTCAGTTTGCCCTATAAATACCATTGTTTTTTTCTTCTCTTTTCACACCTAAACTAAACAAATTGAAAAGAGGTAAAAAGAAAGAGAGAAAGAGAGTGTCCTTGTGCTTTGGAGGCTTATTGGAGAGCTCTTGCTAGGAGGAGAAGGACTAGGAGTTGCTTTGTTGGAGCTAGGAGCTAGGAGTTGTGTCTCATCTTCCTTGTTCTCAAATTCGTCATAAGAGGTGGGTGGTCTTTATGTTTTCTAATTCATAGGTTAAGCATGCTAGAATATGATATTAGTAGTGTAGATTAAATTGATGTGATGTGGGAAATATTGTGTTTTCTAAATATAAGAGATGCATGCTAATATATTACATGAGTAGTATCGATAAAGTTGATGTGATAATTAGAGAGCAAATCCATGCTATTATGTGTGCTATGAATTGTCGAAATTTTGTAAGAGTAAGAAACTAATTGTCATCATGTTAGTTGGAAATGAGAAAAAGAAACAATAAGTTTGTTACCATGAACAAATGTGCGTGTTGAGTAATTGTATGAAACTTATAGATTTTCCCTTGTGGTTAAAATGAACTTTGTGAAGTAAAATTGATACACAGAGAATTATTTTAAATTGTTGTAAGAGATGCAAGTTGCCATTTTTATTAAATTAAAGAAATTAAATTCATGTTTATTAGAGAGAAGAATAATTCGAAATATGTCCAAAAATATAAGTTTGGAAATTTGTGAATTACTGATTTCAAGTAAACTCGGTATGAAAGAGAAAATTTCAATCCATTAAAAAGTTTATATCGATCATATGTTTGAGTTTTGTGAAATAAATGA
The DNA here is from genome assembly GCA_017893485.1 of Hemerocallis citrina. Taxonomy (NCBI): domain Eukaryota; kingdom Viridiplantae; phylum Streptophyta; class Magnoliopsida; order Asparagales; family Asphodelaceae; genus Hemerocallis; species Hemerocallis citrina. Next base: position 191,236 of record JACEHZ010000571.1, read on the forward strand.
ATTATTGTGCCGTATGAACAAAACTACAATATTATGATTCCTAATCAGTAATTGCACTTGGACTTCTTGGTTAGCGGGTGTGCCATAGGGCCATCGCTGTGCTTATAGGAGGTCTTGAGTTCGAAACTTGTTGGACACATTTTATTTTGTTTTCTTTTAATTAAATACGAAACCAGAAGATGAGTACTTGGGGGTTTTCGTTTGGATTTATGACACCAAGTCCATATGGATTTATTGGCTAGCAGGTTCGGCCTTGGGCGTTTACTGTAGCTGACGGGGGGAGTTGGGTTCGAAACCTGTTGGTTTCAAATATTTTTTGAGTTTTGTTTTAATCATAATGAGAAGTTTAAATGCAATAAAAAATTTGGGGAAAATTCTAACATTTCTCTAAAAAGATTTAGAGTTTATTAAAATTAGTTTCATAAATTTTCATGTATATTTTGAGAAATAAAAAGAAGAATTGAGATAGTAAATGAGTTTTGACTTCAAAATTATTTATTGAAGTATATGATCTTTATTTTGAAAAGAAGAGAAAAATCTGTGTCTTGTTATGGGATTCTCTTGATGTAAACATACACTTATGTTGAGTAAGAAATATTTGATGTGAAAATTGCTATATGAGCTTAATTTTCTAATGAGATTTAAAGTGATGAATCTATCTTCATGAAAAGAATTATTGCTTATTTTTGAATTGTAAATGAATATATGAATCATGCTAAGATAAGACATTGATCAAATTGTGAATGAGTTGAGGATAAGAATACTTTGAGTTTAATACATGATTGTTGAGGGTATGAGTACCCGTGGATTCTTGTACATGAAAGGTTGTGATCTAGAGTTTAGTGAGACCTCGGGTACCGGCATTGTTGAATTAAAAGATTTGAGTTATATTTTTGAGATATGGCCATGGAGCTATCTCGGTATTTGTGATTAAGTCTGGTAGGGGGTAAAACTAACTCTAGGTATGATAAATTATTAATGTCTTAAACTTAAGAACTAGGCACTAAGAGAAGATGTAGTAGACCTGGACAAACGTAAGTGGGACACTCTATATAGTCGGGCGATGTACTTCGGGACTATAGACCCAGTCGGGCGGTGTACTCCGGAACTGAGGTTGCTTCGATGGAGACAAGATTTTATTTTAAATCCGGGACTATGCGTAGTCGGGCGAATAGTTTGTCGTACTCCGGTGTATAAATGTATACCACGACTAGAGGGGCACTTGCGGGGGATTCACGCGATGAGGAGTCTGTATAACAGTCGGGCAGTGTACTCTGGGACTGGGATCTGTACTCGTGGAATGTCTAAATCTTGCTTTTATTACTGGGTAGTTGTCATGGCGAAAGATCGAGCCCTTATAATGTGGAGTACATAGGTGCTTGCCCTCGGACTTATGTAGTATGGGATGCATAGACTCCAAATAAGTATGCATTAGTGTCATCTTAGTATAACATATCTGTATTAGGAATTAAGGCATCGCATACACTTACATGTTTAGTGTAGTCAAATTTAACACTTTATTTACATTCAAGTTTGTGATCCGTTAAAGTATTAAGATCGTTATATTTCTGGCATAGAAAGGATGGCCGCGTATAACATTTTCGTCGGTTGTAAGCAACTGACGTACCCACAGTTTTAAATGCAGGAGTTGGATTTCATGAAGATATAAAGTTGATTTGATGCTGTTGATTAATTACATGTTAAAGATGTTGCAAGTTGTATACTAATTTTATTGTTGTACTTTATTTTATCTTCCGCTGTGTAAATAAATGTAAAGGACTCTGATGTATGATAAAAATTTCAAATTTTTTTGTAAAATTGTACGAAGAAAAGTGTAAAGATCATGTGGAACTTCGAATTCGGTCTTATTTGGAATTCGGGGCGTTACAGTTAGGGGGTGGCTCGAGGTCACTGTCGAGCGCCGAGCCCCCATGCTTGTTGGGAAAGCTGTGGGGTGGCTCGGAATCTCTACCGACCTTCAAGTCCCAAAGATTGTTGTAAAAGCTATGGGGTGGCTCGAGGTCACTGCCGAGCGCCGAGCCCCCATGCTTGTTGGAAAAGCACTGGGGTGGCTCGGAATCACTACCGACCGTTGAGTCCCTAAAAAGCTACGGGGTGGCTCGAGGTCACTGCCGAGCGCCGAGCCCTCCTGCTTGTTGAAAAGGGCCAGGGGCGGCTCAAAAATCGCTACCGACCGTCAGTCCCAAGCTTGCTGTAAAAGCTAAAGGGTGGCTCGAGGTCACTGCCGAGCGTCGAGCCCCTATGCTTGTTGGGAAAGCTATGGGGTGGCTTAGAATCGCTACCGACCGTCGAGCCCCAAAGCTTGTTGTAAAAGCTAGGGGTGGCTCGAGGTCACTACCGAGCGCCGAGCCCCTATGCTTGTTGGAAAAGCACTGGGGTGGCTCAGAATTGCTACCGACCGTCAAGCCCCTAAAAAGCTACGGGGTGGCTCGAGGTCACTGCCGAGCGCCGAACCCTCCTGCTTGTTGAAAAATGGCAGGGGCAGCTCGAAAATCTCTACCGACCGTCGAGCCCCAAGCTTGCTGTAAAAGCTATGGGGTGGCTCCAGGTCATTGCCGAGCACCGAACCCACATGCTTGTTGGAAAAGCATTCGGGTGGCGCGGAATTGCTACCGACCGTCGGGCCCCAAGCTTGTTGTAAGAGCTAGGGATGGCTCGAGATCACTGTCGAGTGCCGAGCCCCCATGCTTGTTGGAAAAGCGCTAGGGTGGCTCGAAATTGCTATCGACCGTCGAGCCCCTGAAAAGCCCTGGGGTGGCTCGAAGTCACTGCCGAGCCCCGAGCTCCTATGCTTGTTGGGAAAGCTGTGGGGTGGGGATGGCGGCTTCGGAAGAGGTGATCAGCACCCAAGACGAGGCGTATGACAGGGCGAAGGATCACTTTCTGCTCCTTTACCCTGAAGCGAAGATCGACCATCTCAACTAGGGTGGGTGCCCCCGGCGCATCCGCTAACCCCCGGGGGAGAGGGAGATGAGGCTTCGAGGGACCCCACCTTGGAGAAGGAGGCAGGGGGTGCGACAGCCGAAGAGGAGGTGCAAATCCCCCCTCCGCAGTAGCTAAAATACTTTCTTCCCCCTTCTGTTTTTTTTCTTTTTGTATTGCCGAATGCGGACTGGCCACCACCTTTTGTAATCAAATTTTGAATTAATACAATAGTGCTTTTGGCTGAACTTCTATAACTTGTGGATTTTTAGTGAATTGTGGTTTCTTCTCTCTTGCCAGATTAACAAGGCCCTAGGTGCCGACCTCAGTTCTGCCGAGGTCCGTCGACTTCGGGATAGGCTAGAGTCCAAGGAGAGTGTCTTGATCTGCTATCGCAAGCAGGCTCGTGATCGAGAAGCTACGGTAGTCTATTTTATGAACAAGTCCAAGGAACTTAACTTAGAGGCGGCACGCCTGAAGAAGGCCATAGCCGATCGGGACTGGGGGAGTGCCAAGACGAACTGGTCCCTACTTGATGCTTCCACTAGAAGACTGACCTCCGACTCCATTCTTCACGAGGTTGTGGTTGAAAAGGAGCTATAGATTCAGAGGTTGAAGGTCCTACTAGGCGCCAGACGGTCTCGGTTCGGTCATCCAAAGCTAAGAGGCCCTTCTGTTTTGGGTTCCTCGCCAATCCTGTACCTGAAGATGGTAAGGCCCGCTAATGCGCAGATCTTTGTTGCGGGGACGTCGACAATGGCTACGCCCAAGATGGGGGATGAGGTTGGTGGAGGACGGACCCGTTCCGCAGGACTCGAGGCGGCTCTTGTGAGCCCGGAGGGTCTGGTGAGAGACCCTTAGGTAGAGGTAGAGGTAGAATGCTGTAACGTTTCTTAATTGTATTGTTGCCTTTGAAGGCGCTTATGAATAAAATTTGATTTGTCCGATCCTTTTTGACTTGGGAAAAACTAGAATGTTGACTGTTCCTTGAATTGAGCATCGAGCCCCCTACTTCATAGAAAACTTGGGAGTGGCTCGAGACCCGTGTCGACTGCCGAGTTGCCCTAATTGAGGTTGTGGCTCGGGGGTACTGCCGAGTGCGTAGCCCAGTTAGCTTGAGAAAGCTAGGGCGTGGCTCGAGGTCAATGCCGAATGTGGAGCCCCCTTAACATGGGAGAGTTGTCGGGTTATGGCTCGGAGGCACTGCCGAGCGCGTAGCCCAGTTAACTTGAGAAAGCTAGGGCATGGCTCGAGCTCAAATGTCAGCCCCCTTAATATGGGAGAGTTGTCGGGCTGTGGCTCAGAGGCACTGCCGAGCACGTAGCTCAGTTAGCCTTAGAAAGCTAGGGCATGACTCGAGGTCAATGCCGAATGTGGAGCCCCTTTAACATGGGAGAGTTGTCGGGTTGTGGCTCGGAGGCACTGCCGAGCACGTAGCCCAGTTAGCTTGAGAAAGCTAGGGTGTGGCTCGAGGTCAATGCCGAATGTCGAGCCCCCTTAACATAGGAGAGTTGTCGGGTTGTGGCTCGGAGGTACTGCCGAGCGCATAGCCCAGTTAGCTTGAGAAACCTAGGGCGTGGCTTGAGGTCAATGCGAATGTCGAGCCCCCTTAACATGGGAGAGTTTTCGGGTTGTGGCTTGGAGGCACTGCCGAGCGCGTAGCCCAGTTAGCTTGAGAAATCTAGGGCATGGCTCAAGGTCAATGCCGAATGTCGAGCCCCCTTAACATGGAAGAGTTGTCGGGTTGTGGCTTGGAGGCATTGCCGAGCACGTAGCCCAGTTAGCTTGAGAAATCTAGGGCGTGGCTCGAGGTCAATGCCGAATGTCGAGCCCCCTTAACATGGGAGAATTTTTTTTTAAAAAGTGTTGGAGAAAAACAAAATTACACTTTGTTACAAAAACGGAAAAGTACGTAAGTGTCGACTACAATGGATTGGCTACATAAGTTAGGCCTTTCATTCGAGGAAGTTAATGAGGTGCTCCGCATTGCAGGGCCTCTTGATTATCCTGCCCCCCAGGTCTGCGAGTCGGTATGTGCCTGGGCATACCACTTCGGAGACCTTGTAGGGGCCCTCCCAATTAAGCGATAGTTTCCTCTTTCCTCCAGGGTCGGATACCGCGAGCTTTCTGAGCACAAGGTTACCTTGCTTGATGTTCGTCAGGCGGACCTTCTTGTTGTAGAATTTCTCGATCCTTTGTTGGTATATGCTTCTTCGAATGACGGATCTTTCCCTGACCTCGTCGATGAGGTCCAGATTGGCTCTGAGGTCTGAAGAGTTGCCCTCTTTGTTGGAGGCCATGATCCTGGGCCAAGGGAGTCCGATCTCTAGCGGAATAACAGCCTCGGTGCCGTAGGTGAGGTTGAATGGGGATTCGCCGGTAGGAAACCTCTTAGTTGTTCGGTGCGCCCAGAGTACGCTGGGCAGCTCGTCGACCCATAGCCCCTTTGGCGAATTATCCAGTCGCTTCTTGAGGCTGACTAGGATCTAGCGGTTAGCATTTTCGGATTGGCCGTTTGATTGAGGATGTCATACCGATGAGAAGCGTTGATGAACGCCGATGTCTTCGCAGAACTTTCAAAAGTTTTTACCTGCAAACTAGTTCCCGTTGTCAGTGATGAGCACCTCTGGGATCCCAAATCGGCAGATGATGCTCCTCCAGAAGAATTTTTGAGTTTGATGCTCGGTGATCGTGGCCAGGGGGTCTGCCTCGATTCACTTTGTGAAATAGTCGATGGCCACCACCAGAAATTTTCTTTGGCCCGTTGCTTGCGGGAAGGGGCCGTCCATCCCCCACATAGCAAAGGGGGTCGGACTGGACAGGGATCGGAGGTTGGCCTGGGGGAGCCTCTTCACCGATGAGAATCTTTGGCAAGGGCCGCATCTCTTGACGAGATCCTGGGAGTCTTGCAGCATGGTCGGCTAGTAGTACCCGTGATTTAGGGCCTTTCGGGCAAGCGACCTGCTCCCCATGTGACATCTACCGATCCCCTCGTGTAGTTCTGTCAGAGCGTACTTGGCCTCGTCAGGGGTTAGGCAACAGAGGTAGGGCCTACCGTCAGCTATCGTGTATGAGCATTTGAAGAGAGTTCCGTCGATCAGGGTGAATCTTTCGGAGCGGACCCTGATCCTTCTTGCTTCGGCCCGGTCTTGAGGGAGCTTGCCGTCTGAAAGGAATTTTCGAATGGACGACGTCCAGTTGTCTGGTTGGAGATCAGTGGTGAGGCAGGAAGCTTCAGGGAGGTCAATGTTGGGCTTGAGGAGGACTTCGATTAGAATGGTGCGGTCAAGCCCTTCGAAGGATGATGAGGCGAGCTTCGATAATGAATCTGCCTGGGCATTCTGTTCCCTGGGGATCCATTCTATCGAATGGTATTTGAAAGACGTCACGAGGTTATGGACTACCGCCAGGTACTGCACCATTCGAGCGTCGCGAGCTTCGTACTCCCCGGTGATCTGGTTAACCACTAGTTGGGAGTCGCTAAAGGCCTTAATGTGTCTGGATCCGGCCTTGCGTGCTAGGGTGAGCCCGGCGATCATAGCTTCATATTCTGCTTCGTTGTCCGAAGCTGGGAAATTCAGACGAAGAGAATACTGAATGACGAAATTATCGAGACCCTTCAGAATGACGCCCGCTTTGCTTCCTCCCTCACAAGACGAGCCATCGACATAAACCTCCCACATCGGGTCGGTCTCCTGGATGACGGATGGCTCGAATATAGTGCATTCCGTGATAAATTTGGCGAGGGCCTGCCCCTTGATGGCTGTCCTGGGCTGGTAGCTGATGTTGTACTGACTCAGCTCGATCGACCACTTGACCAAGCGGCTGGAGGTTTCGGGCTTATGAAGGACGGCTTTGAGAGGCTGGTCCGTGAGGACCTGAATAGAGTGGGCTTGGAAATAAGGGCGAAGTTTATGTGCGGCCATCACAAGTGTGTAGGCTACCTTCTCCATTTTAGCATATCTGGTCTCCGCCGAAAGCAAGACTTTGCTCACGTAGTACAGAGGCTTCTGGATGCCGTCATCTTCCCGAACAAGAACGGCACTGAGGGCGCTCCCCGAGGCTGTGAGATACAGCTGTAGTGATTCGCCCAGTTCGGGTTTACTCAAGAGTGGAGGGTTGGCGAGATAGGACTTTAGCTGTTCGAATGCCTGTTGCTGGGTGCCCCCCCACTCGAAGTCGTTGGCTCCTCGGAGAGCCCTTGAAGAAGGGGAGTGACTTCTCTCCGGATTTCGAGAGAAAGCGGCCGATGGCCGCCAGCCTCCCCGTTAGGCGCTGAACCTCTTTAACATTTCTGGGAGGGGCCATGTCGATAATGGCCCGGATTTTCTCGAAGTTTGCCTCTATGCTGCGCTGGCTAACAACGAACCCCAGGAATTTTCCGGAGGAGAAGCCGAATGCTTCTTCAAGGTCTTCCACATGGTCCTGACCTCGCCGGCTTTTGACGAGCATGTCGTCGACGTATACTTCCATGTTGCGACGGTTCTGATTTTTGAAGAACTAGTTGACAAGTCTCTGGTAGGTGGCTCCGGGGTTCTTTAGCCCGAAGGGCATAACCCGGTAACAGTACCGACCTTGGTCGGTGCCAAAAGACGTCTTGGCAATGTCGGGAGGAAACATGCGGATTTGGTTATAGCCTGAAAAGGCATCCATGAAGGTCAGCAGCTCATGACCCGACGTCGCGTCGATTAGGGCGTCGATGCTCGGAAGAGGGAAAGGGTCTTTTGGGCACGCCTTATTGAGGTCTGTGTAGTCTATGCAGATCCTCCAGCTTCCGCTGACATTCTTCACCATCACGACATTAGTCAGCCACTCGGGATAGCTGACCTTCTCAATGAACCGGGCGGACAATAGTTTGTTCACCTCCACCTTTAGGGCTTGTTGCCTCTCTGGGGCGAACTTGCGCCGCTTCTGATGAATAGGCTTGGAGCCCGGGGTGACGCTCAGTCGGTGCATGATCAGATCTTTTGAAATCCCGGGCATGTCGGACGGAGTCTAGGCAAAGAGGTCGATGTTGCGGAGGACGCAAACAATCAGGCCCGGCTTCAAGTCAGGGGACAAGGTGCGGCTTACACGGAAATGTTTGGATTTGTCTTCTGCCTCGAACGAGACTTCCTCCAGTGCGTTCACCGGTTCTGACTCCAGATGGTTTCTCTCGGGAGGGAGCTCCACTGCGTTGAGGGGATATACCCCGCCCCCGACTACGGTCATGTAGCATGAACGTGCTGACTCCTGGTTGCCTCGGACGACCCCAACCCCAAGATCAGTGGGGAACTTCAGTTTCAGACGGTAAGCCGAGGAGATGGCCTGGAACGAACAGAGCCCAGGTCGGCCGAGGATGACGTTGTATGCTGCATTGACGTTGACCAGCATGAAATCCATCGACTCGGTTCGGAGGATGGGAGGTTGTGCCTGCAGTTACATCTAGTGTCACAATCCCCTCAATTTGTATGGGGACGCCCGAGAACCCGTGAAGGGTGTAACCGCCCGGCTTCAGCTTTTCTCGGGGAAGTTTGAGGTTCTCAAATGCTTCTAAGAAAAGGATATTAACCGAGCTGGCGTTATCCACCAGGATACGGCGGACCTCAAAGTTGGCCATGACAAGGCTGATGACGAGGGTGTCGCAGTGCGGAAGCTGGATGCCTTCGATGTCTTCTCCCCGAGAAGGAGACCGCCCGCTGCTGAACTCGAGGGGAGGGATGGTCTCGAACAGAGTTGACCTCTTGTAAATCAGTCGCATTTGAAGGTCTGGCCACGCCATTAACCCGAGGTTGGTTGGAACCCTGAGCATCCGCGCAGCTGTGATGTGGAGGGTCTGGATGTCGTGCCGAGGTGACGACCCTTCTAGCTTTGGGAGCCATGAGAGAGCTCGGACTCGAGGTGACGTCCCTGACCGGGCTCGGTCTGGCGACAGTACAAAGAGATGTTTCCCACAGACTACGCCAACCTGATGCTGTTTGTTTTTGGGGTGTGGGGCAGCAGGTGTGAGTTCTTGTAATTTGTGAAGAGGAAACTGGGGTACTGGCGTCGGCCCGATCCTAGGGAGTGGGATTGGCTCGGGGGTAGCAGCAGAGAGGTAGAGGCCGTGTGCTTGGCTCAGATCCAATAGCTCGGCTCGGATATTTGAGGCTCGGCTCGGTCTTCTATAGCTGCACACTGCCTAAAAATACCGGGAGAAGTCCCGACAACAGGCCCTCCGACGATCTAGTCAGTCACTAAGAAAGCAACAGTGGCTAGGGTTCAGGTGGGGAAAAGTTTATTACCTTGTGAAGTGGGGAGGGGGTCTGGTATTTATAGGCAGAGGCAAATGGGTATGAAACCTTAATGGGTCGGGTCGGACTCGTTTGCCTGTGGATCTGAGGTGGTAGGAGCCCGTTGATTTTTTGTTGACCTGATGATCAGGGAAGAGCGGGATTTGAGGGAATCTGATGGTCCAAGAGGGGCCACGTCATCTAACCCATATCAGTAATAAAGTAATGAGTATTTTTGGTATTGGGAGGAAAATTTGGTTTTTTTTTTTTGGAAACTTTTTGAAGGAAAAATATGTTTTAGGATAGTGAATCTGAAATGTTGATTTTGTTTCAATTGAAGAATAACCACTTGATAGTTTTTCTTCAAATTGTCTTGTGTTTTATTATATATATATATATATAGAGAAAAGTGAGCCTCATATTTGTATGAGGAAATTTCCTCATACAAAGTGATGTGTCAAAATAAGAGCCGTTAGATCATAGTTTTAATCAAAGGACTCATTTGCAAAAATAAAATTGACAATTATTGATTAAATTTCTTAATTAATTGATGTGATTTCCCAAATCCGTTCCTTCTCTCCTCTAACCCACGCCGCCTCCCTCCTCCTCTAACCCACGCCGCCGCTCCCTCACCACCCACGCCGCCTCCCTCCTCCTTCACGAACGCCGCCGCTCCCGTTTGATCCACGCCGCTACCCTCCTCAAGGTATTTTTTTGCTGCTCAAATTAAAGCCACACTGAGAAATGGTCATCAATGGTAAATTGCTTCGTGGGATGCTGTTCTCCTCCTAGACAAACTTTGATCAAGATAACCCCACTTACCCTAACAAGTAATAGTATTCTTCTACCTCCTTCATAAACAAAATTTAGAGAATTAATATCTGGAAGATTTGGAAGATTTACATTTTCTTCTATCTGGAAGATTTGGAAGATTTACAGAATAATGCAACTTTAACGGGATGATTTGGAAGATAACTTGATCACGGTACACGTAAATTTCCAGTATATAGACTGAAGTTCTGCTTGTTACTGTACCTAGAAGACACCTTAGATAACTTTCCAAGGGATCGGCCCTAATGATCAAATGTCTTTTTACATGTGATGTGCCATTATATGTATATAGCTGGAGCCATTCATCTTGTTATCTATTATAAATCATACTATTTGAAGAGCATATAATGAGTTGCAATCTCTAAAAAAAGGTCATATTTATCTATAATATCAAACTGTATTTATATATAAACCTCACAATGGAATTTTACTTGATGTCATGTGTGGGGGCTTGTAGACCTCATCTTGCATCATATTATATGCATGGATGCATATTCGAAGAATGGTATTCTGGAACGTGCCTGCATTTCAGGTTCATAGTTTGAAGTTACCAATCATATAAGGATGCATAGAAAATGAATATAGTCAAACTATGGGTGAAATTAGGAATGCTTATAAATTAAAGATCAAGCTGCTGAACGGTTGATGTAAAATTGCAAAAGATGGGTGAATGGCTGAAATGATATATGTAGAAGATCAGACGGGAGCGGGCTGAAATGACTCTGCAAACTTGAGTTCACTGGGAAATGATATATTATGTAGAAGAATGACTCAGCAAACGCGAGCTGAATGGCTGAAATGATATATTATGTAGAAGAATGACTCAGCAAACTTGAGTCCACCGGGAAACTGGAATCCATCAAATATGTATATGAAGAATGACTCAGAAGACAGAGAACCACTACCAGTGCATCTGAAGAATGACTCAGAAGACAGAGAACCACCAACAATGCATCTGAAGAACACCTTAGAAGACAAAGAACTACCACAAATGCATCTGAAAAATGACCCAGAAGACATCAACCTACCACAAATGCATCTGAAGATGACTCAGAAGACATAGAACTACCACAAATGCATCTAAAGAATGACTCAGAAGACATCGAACCATCACCAATCCTATCCGAAGACCTCATGGTTGTCTCAGAAAAAACTGAGCCACCACCAATGGTGCCTGATGTCCAGAAAAATGATGAATGTTTTAATGAACCACACAGAATCATTGAAGAAACTCATGGTATTGAATTTTTGTCTCTCATGTCTTGTGTAGAACTTTCAGCTCAGGCTGAGTGTACCTTCATGATGTTTTTATTATTAATTTTTTTTTGGGTTCTGTTGTCAGGTTTCCAAGAAGGTTCCGAACATGCCCAAGAATGAGAAGAGCAAAACAGTGCTAGTTGATGGAGTTTTCAAGTCATCGAGTGACTCAACCAAGTGTTCGAGGAAGCTTTTCTTTTTTATGCTAAGTGATGAAGAATTAAGGGAAGGATTCCTTCTAATTTGTAATCTTTAACACCAGCTTTAAATGTAAGATCTACAGTCTCCCTCACATTCAAGACAGAGCTTAGCACATGTCTGAGCTGCACACCTCTTAGTACATGATCTGAGGGGTACTCGGCAAAATAGAGCCCAGGCCCGGTGTGTTACAGATAGAGTTGTTTAGTAATATTTTTACCTTCTAATGTATTAACTTAAATAAGTACTGGAAATGGCGCAGAATTTGCATTCGAAGTCTTTTTTCTCCTGAATGTATAAAGCTAATTAAGGCGGGATTTTTTTCCTAAATATTGATGTATGATTTCAGATGAATGAATGTTGAGTCGATTGGGTTTCTGTTTCGAAGGAGGTAAAGTGTGTACACGTTGTCTTTGAATGTACTGTTCTAACTAGTTTCAAGAGAAATAAGAGTGAATTAGAAGGGAAAACAGAAAATGTTGTATCTTGATTAGAATGTAAGTGACTTCATGACAAAGAAGATTAATCTCACTGTTGTAATGGTTAATGGGAGAGTTGGAGTTTGTAACAAACAAACTTTGTAACTATTTAAACACGTATAATACACGTTCAAATTATATCCAACAAATATAAATTTGACGCACATTTAAGAATCATCTAGTAGGAATCAAACCAAATTCACCTTGTAGTAACTACACTGAGATCCCACAGCATTGAGCCAGCATTCCACATATAGAAAGGCAATTAATATCATTCTTAAAAATTATACTTCATTTGAGAAACATGAAATTCGAATAGCCCAAAAAGCATGAAATTGAAATAAGAGTCTACAGATCTAGGATGGGTCTTTAACCTCCAACCTCCACAAACAATTTACAAACAATGAAAGCTATATAATACATAACAGTAAAGATTCATCCACTACAAATGCCAACCAAATTCGTTTCTCTTTCTGAAAGAGCCTTTTAGCAACAATATTATTTGTCTCGCCTTTCGAAACATCAGTCATGTATGCTCATCACTTCCCTCCATTACCAAAGAGGTAGCCGAGCGAGGAACCTCCACCAGGAGCAGCATGCACCTTGGTCGATGGTCGTTCCTGTATACAAAAGCAAACTGGTTATTCTATTATCTAGAAATTTCAATTCAACAGTTGAAATGTAATCTTGTAAAATTTTCTAACAAATGCCTTCATTAACCGCTCCAGAGGCATTTACAGATTGCAAAATCCAAATCTTTGGATATGTTGGTCTCATCTTTGTTTCGAAAAATATTCATTATGCATGTACTATGCTTATAAATCACTATTTAATACCTACTATCCAATACTATGGAGAATTCAATACCATTTCTAATGTCACTCATGCAACAAGTAATTGTCAGAGACTAACCTACAAAAAAATGTCAGTTTTTATGTCAAAGAAGCAACAAAATTACTAAACCAGATTTTGGTAATATTTATTATATCATATTGATGATAGTTGCATAGAACTACAAATACTATCCAACCTACAAATTTCTTTATACACTATCATGGAAGAAGGTGCATGGTTGGGTCTAAACTCCTCCACGCCTGAAATGTACTCTTTCCTACTTAGCTTTGACAGTTAAAACATACAATAACCTAATAAATGATGCAGGTTTGTTCAGAAAGAACAAATGGTTGTCAACTAGTGGAAACAATTTCAAAGATAATATAACTACCGATGAAAATAGATGCAGGTATAATGTTAGTGAAACCACAGTGGTATCTGGGGAAAAATACAAAACCTCGGATTACATTCCCACATATTTCTTGATATGCAAAGCAAACAACAAAAGCGGCAAACACAAATGAAAACTCCTTCCTAGATTGCCTTCCATGTAACTTTACTCTTCATTGCCATGATTGTTTTGATTGCCATGATTCACTTCTTCCTGTCGTTGAAACACCCAAAATATCTTAGTATTGTATCATTATGAGCTTTATAAAAACTAAATAAAATAAGTATGAAACTAAGTCAATTAAAACTAATTATTACCAGAGGTGCAGTCGTACTGGCATTTTCTTGACGCTTACAACTGGTACTATAATGATCCTTCTCTCCACATTTTTTACAAGGCCTTCTCTTTTTCCCATTATTTCTAAGGTGTCTTCTAGGTACAGTAACAAGCAGAACTTCAGTCTATATACTGGAAATTTACGTGTACCGTGATCAAGTTATCTTCCAAATCATCCTGTTAAAGTTGCATTATTCTGTAAATCTTCCAAATCTTCCAGATAGAAGAAAATGTAAATCTTCCAAATCTTCCAGATATTAATTCTCTAAATTTTGTTTATGAAGGAGGTAGAAGAATACTATTACTTGTTAGGGTAAGTGGGGTTATCTTGATCAAAGTTTGTCTAGGAGGAGAACAGCATCCCACGAAGCAATTTACCATTGATGACCATTTCTCAGTGTGGCTTTAATTTGAGCAGCAAAAAAATACCTTGAGGAGGGTAGCGGCGTGGATCAAACGGGAGCGGCGGCGTTCGTGAAGGAGGAGGGAGGCGGCGTGGGTGGTGAGGGAGCGGCGGCGTGGGTTAGAGGAGGAGGGAGGCGGCGTGGGTTAGAGGAGAGAAGGAACGGATTTGGGAAATCACATCAATTAATTAAGAAATTTAATCAATAATTGTCAATTTTATTTTTGCAAATGAGCCCTTTGATTAAAACTATGATCTAACGGCTCTTATTTTGACACATCACTTTGTATGAGGAAATTTCCTCATACAAATATGAGGTTCACTTTTCTCATATATATATATATATATATATATATTTATAAATTAAGTGTATGTGTAAGTGCATTATCGCAGATTAGTCATTATGATATTTTATTTCTACCTTTGGCGGTCAAGATGACCAACACCCAAAAAATATTTTTTTTATTGGTGAACGTTCAAGCATGACCCAAATAATTATGTTGTAAATAAATTTGAACTGTGAAAATATTATTGTAACTGATAATAGTTGAGTAAATTGATGGTTAATATAACTTCCACTTAAAAATGAGTGGTTCTACAAATTACAGTTTGTCTACAAATTACACAATCCTAACTCTCGCATTATAGGATTAGATTACAAATTTTATATGAGTGACATTTTTTAAAATAATTATATCGTGAATAAATTTGTACTTTGAATGTATTATTGTAACTTACAACAGTTGAGTGAATGAATAGTTAATATAACTGCCACTTAAAAATAGGTGGATGTGATTGAATGATTGTTTGTCTACAAATTATACAATCTAACTCTTGTATTATAGTATTAGAGATTCAGTTAAGAAAATAGACGAGCGTTCATTTGTTTTCACTTACAGGTCTTCAATTTTCCAAGAAAGGCAAGTAATACTACGTTAGATGAGCATCATGCCTTGCCTTTTGAATACAAAGTTGGCACTTCTCATTTGGTGGTATTTATGTAAACCATATACATCTGATCCTGATCTAAATTAGTCATATTAAGCAGATAAAGTTCAAATACTGTAGTATAATATCTGTATAGTATATACATAGTATACATTCATGAGCAAGTGCTCCTTCCTGGTTATTACAATGTATGCTATTAGGCGGAGGAGCACGAGGACGAGGACGAGGACGAGGACGAGGGCGACAGTATTGACCTACAACACCTAGCTAGCTTCACATGCAACTTCCAGGCTGGCCCTGAGGTAGAGGTAGGAGATGCAGCTGCCTCGGGCCCGATTTTTTAGCATTTTTAGGGGGTCCCCAAATTATTTTTTTTCTTACATATATATATACGTATTTTGCGTATGAAATCAAATTACAATTTGTATTATATTTAGGGACGCCTAAATTTATTTTTTTGGGCCTATTTTTTTCTCTTAAAATTACTTGGGTAAGCCACGGAAAATTGATTGATTTTCTTTTGTGCTTTTTCTATTTAAAATCACAACCATCCATATAAGGGCCCTAAATTAATGCATGTGATTTTACAATCCGATTACCCGAATTCCCTCCGGCACTCCCCAAACCCAAATACCTGAATCCCGAACACCCGACCCCGATCCCCAAACCAACATAACATGTAGCATGCTCTATGCTTCCCATTTTCCATCTTCATTCTTCCTTAAATCTAATTTTAAATCCCTAAATCCCCAAATCCCTAATTCTAAATTCCTAAATCCATTCCCTGCCTCCTCCAACAACCCATCTAGCCAGGCCATCTCCTGACTCCTGACTCCCGACCCCTGAAATCCCAAGTCCCAAGTCCAACTCCCATTCTCGATCCTCCATTACTCCGTACAAACCCAACTACCTAAGCCCCATCGTCCAGACTCCCGAACCCAACTCCAAAGTGACAAAGTCCAAAATCCAATCTCGAGGTCCCATTAGCTGCCTCTTGCATTTAGTCGCTTGTTGTTACTGTTGTAGGCGCTTGATATTGTTGTTGTCTGTTGACTATTGTAGCAGCTTGTTGTTGCTTGGCTTTGTAGCTCTTGGCTCGTTGATGTTGTTGTTGCTTGTTGACAGTCTTGTAGTTGTCGGCGGCGACTACTGAGAAGATTTTGTCGACCAACTGATTGTTATTTCTTTGCCTCTTTCATTTTTCATGATTGATTGATTGATGTAGACTTGTAGTACTCAAGTAGAACAGTAGAAGCTAGAGTTTCGAATTGATTGATTGGTTATTTGATTGAATGTTGCAAGTCTCAAGCTATGGTTTCGTTGTTTCGAATTAATGTTTTATTTCATGATTAGTGTTTTTAGGGCTTAATTGGATAGATTAGTATTTTTGTAAGTTGAAATTTGATAGATTAGGTCTTAATTAAGATTTTTTTTCTTACAGTTTTATCATGCATATAAAGTATGTATCTGGAGCGTAAAAAAAAATTTAAACAAGAGGAATATATATATATATGTGTGTGTGTGTGTGTGTGTGTGTGTGTGTGTGAGGTTTATTCCATTGCAAACGCTACTGTAGCATTTGCAAACGTACAAACCACTTAATCCGCTATTGGCAATAGCGGGTTAAGGCAAAACACATAACCCATCATTGCCAATGATGGGTTATGTGTTTTGCCTTAACCCGTCATTGCCAATGACGGGTTAAGTAGTTTGCACGCGTTTGCACAACATTTGCGTTTGCAATGGAAGATTGCTATATATATATATATACTATTATTAAGTAAAGCCCTATTTTAGCGGCTTTTTACTATCATGCCCTCATATACATAACACACCTAAAAAATAATGTAGGGTTAAATCTATCAAATTTTACCCCTGAACCATACACAAAATAAGGTCACAATCGTAATTCTCACCCAAATCAATCACTCTCTATCAAATAAACAACCCCCTCCCGTCGATTCCTCTCCATCTCTCTCAAAATCCCCACTGCCTCTCTCTCCCCTCATCCCCCCCATCGATTCCTCTTGCTCCCACTCCGCACTACGAAGCAAGAACATTCATTCTAGGGTTTTCTAGGGTTTCACTTAAAACCCCTATCCTCCCCAAATAGACGACGAAGACGAAGACGAAGACGAAGGTCATCCCTTCATCTCCATCGATTCCCTTCATCGCTTAGTGTGAAGCTCAACTCCCGCTCCGCTAATGGCGGTATAGATCCACTCTCTCTTTCTTCATCTTTTTGTTTTTTTTTTCATTTTCAAATGATAACTTTTGGATTTGAACTTTTCCCATTTTGCTGATCGGTGAATGCTTTTGTGTGCAGATGCTTTTCAAAGATGCGGCGACCGAGGAGAAGGGAGAGCGAGCCCGAATGGTAAAAACCCTAATCTGCAATTATTCGAGTTAGGAATTATATAAGCCCAATTAACTGATCATCCATAAGCTGAGTTCACCCAGATAATAGTTAGTGCATTTTAGATATCGCATTTGATATACCTAACTTACTGCTAAGATGGTTTTCACCCAACTAATGTTCTTTTTTTTTCTTGATAAGAATCTCATTAGATCTCAATAATGTCTGTCTGCACCCTATTTACCGGTTTGGCATTTTAACTATGATGCAAACATTTTAACTATGATGGATTGGCTAGTCAAAGTGCATTCGTTCAATATGAGATCTTCTTGGGATATGTTAGGTCTACGAAAATATGAAAATTGATCACTCTTTTATAGCAAATACTTCATTTGATAATTTCATAGTTGATCAGTCATGCATCCCAATACAGAACGCATTCCGCGCAAAATCTTATTATGTACATGAGATCATCTATACTATAATGCAAACATCTTTATTTTCTTTAAGTTCCTAACGGGTTAGAAGTTAGATATTAAAGATGTAGAGCCTGACCCAAACATATTTGAAAACATAAAAGTTTATGCTGATGTTTTGTTAGCTAGGGCGAATATATGAATGATTGAGTAGGTTGATGTCTGGTTGAATAAGGAAATTTAATGTAATAAAAGAGTCAATGTAAAATTGTGGTAAATATAAATTTTCTCACTCCCCGACGAGGAGATAGTTGTAATACTTTAGTTAACTATGTGGATGGAAGTGGGATAAGTGAAATAGTTTATAATAGGATAATTTAATTGTTTCCTATGCTGCTTTTGGTTAGTTCGCCAAAGTTTATGGTTCCATTCCTATCATACATTTTGATGAGAATGATTATGAGCTTTTTAGAATCAGAATTGATAAAAGCATACACATCTGTATTCGTCTTTTTTAATTTAAAGAACAAATTTATCCAAGTGCACATTTTGCTAAAAAAGTATGTTATCTCCTAAATTATTGGCTGTTGCAAGCGTTAACTATGATTGTAACTTATTAATTTGTTTTGTACATATGCATTTGACACTACAGATAAGCCATTCAAATTGGACTGCATAGTTCTTAGAATAGTCCCGAGCTTTGATGGAGAAGGAGGTTGTAGGCCAGTTCGTGTTTACGTTCAAGATCTGACCCCTGCTATCAAGAGCTCGAAGATTCTTTTCTCAAAACTGAAAAATAAGGAGATTCGATGCTACATATAGGTAAGATTACTCTGTTAAACTTTTATGTCTTTCTGTTTCATGAGATATCGGCAAAATAAATTTGTTCGCTATTGCATTTTTAGGCCAAGTCTTTGCTCCAACAATTGTGCATTAGTAGAACCAGTGCTTGATGGAGCAACATCATGATGACCATACACATTAGCACCAATCACACGGCCATGGACCAAGTACATTACACGAAAAGCTTTATT
The DNA here is from genome assembly GCA_017893485.1 of Hemerocallis citrina. Classification (NCBI taxonomy): domain Eukaryota; kingdom Viridiplantae; phylum Streptophyta; class Magnoliopsida; order Asparagales; family Asphodelaceae; genus Hemerocallis; species Hemerocallis citrina. The sequence goes on from JACEHZ010000571.1 coordinate 209,913, forward strand.
GCATGCTTAATTTCATCTTCATGATGGTGCAGTTGTTCAGTCCTGGCCTAAATAAGATTTGAAAATAGTATTTGATTAGAAAACATTAGCCTAATGTGCGTGAAATGACAGTCATATAACAAAAAAAAACATTACTAGAGAATGACAAAGAAGATAAACATCAATATATCATCGGCCCCAATAGTCTTTCTATATATATATATATAAATCTCTACCAATTCCAATTAAGCCAGTTAGAAGAATTTTTTTTAGATTTGAGATGATCATCATCGTTATATATGGAAATTAGTACTTTGCCTATATTAATTATCACCATCATCACCTAATTGCAAAAATCAGAATGTACTTGGCCTATATTTCAAGTAATTGGAGTACATAACACCACCAAAATAAGATTGAAGACCAAAATGCATTCAAAAATAAACTTACAGCCAAATTTGCATCTTGCACCTCCATTTCTTCGGAAGGTACTCACGATCAGTGTAACACCTCGAATTTTTACAATATCGAAAATGTCTGTTTTTATATATTTTGAGTGGTGAAAATTATTTTTGATATATTTTATTTAAATATTGATATCGGTATGGATATTTATGGTAGATTGGTATTATTGCTATATATTGAAGCCATGAGTTGAGATTTTATGTGAATAAATATTGTTTATTTTATTTTATAAATTTGAAGGATTATTGCGAGATAATTGCAATGTATTTTGTATTGTTGGTGCTATTAAAGAAAAGAGCTGGGGTTTACTTGAAATATTTTGGAGGTCTAGGGGTCTATTTGTAAATATCCATTTATAAAAATATTATTATTATTATAATTTTATCTCTACTACTATAATGGGAGAACACCTTAGTGTAATTTGTCCTCAATCCAAATATTTTCGAAAATAGACCAGTTATGGACTAATTTTGGTAAATATTTTCAAAAGTGGACCAGTTTGGTAATTATTTTCCATAGTGGATCAGTTTGGAAATTATTTTCTTAAAACCCCTCACTTTTCTCTCCTTCTTCCTTCTCCCTTCTTTCTTTCTTTTCTGATCCGATCGAAGCCAGACCAAACTCCACTTCGGTCTCTCCCTCTCTCCTCCAATCCACTTCGTTTCTCCACCAAATTCGAATTAAATTGAGGAGTATGCTAATTGAGGGGTTCTCTACATCGTGGAAGTGTCAGATTTTCAAAAGGATTCCGAAAAGGTATACCCTAATTTATTTATTCGTATAAAATTTAGTGTGGTTAGTTTTATTGAATAGGATTATGATGGTAGAGAGATTTAGAGGTGTTGGAAGTGGAAGATTTAGGGAATTAGTGGATTGTTAGAAAAATTACAAGTTGTTAGTAAATTAGGATTTTGGATTTGTAAAATAGAGATATATATATATTAGAAATATCCTTTAGATGGTGGTAAAAATTTTAGTGAGCCATTAGAATAAAATGGGAAGTAGTGATTTTGGCATAAACTCAAATTATGGAGTTTATGAAATCGGGTAGAAAACTCGATCCAAATAATTATAGAAAATGCATATGAGGGTGTAGAGTATTATGGAAGTATTAATATAAATTTAGGATGATTTTTATAGGCTTAAGCTCAATTAAATTGAGTGAAATAGACTATAGGTGAAAAGTGCACGCCGGGTGTTCGATGAAATGCCCGAGCGAGATTTAGTGAGAATTTGATGGGTTCGGGGGTGTAGTTGAGTCTTATTATTATTATTAACCCTAATATGTGAGATTAGGACGAAGGGGATTAAGGAATTTAGAAAATGTGAATTTTTCTTAGTAGAAAGCCTCCGATCAATAAGGGAGTATTTGTATTAGAACCCGAATTCGAAATCTATCGATGTAGCACACTTACATATGTCATTTGTGACGTGTGGGTGAAGACGGATTCAAATTTGGAGATCCGTAAGTTGAGTTTTGAGTTTTAAACTAATCGGTTCTATAATTTTTCAATTAGGAGGAAAAAGTCAAACTTCGACTGGCTACAGGACGGACGTGGGACATCGTTTGCTCGAGCCGTCAGGTGAGTATGTTGTAATTAGGTATATTCTATATTGTGGCCAAATTTCGTGGCATTTCGATATATTTGATAGAAGTTATGCTAAAAATTTAATTTTCCGAAAAATACGGATTTTTAAGGCCCGAAAATGGAATTTTGAGATATTTGATGAAATTAACTATTCTAAGTATATAAAACCTATATTATGGGTTAATGTGACGTGTTGAAGTATAAAAACTAAATATATTGAATTGTTTATGCATATTTTCACCCCGTGCATGTTTCGTGCATGTTTTTGGGTATCTAGGCCGATATAGGTAATTTTGGCATATGCGGAGCCTTGTGTATGGGCTAGCATGTTATGGATGGAGGTTATAAGATGTAATTAGACGAAATTAGTGATTGTGATCATGTGTTGGAAACTCGTGTATTTATAATGCATGTTTTGGGCATGTTTTGGGACATATAAACCCTTATAGGTGATTTTACTTGCATGAAATAAGGTGTATGACCTAGTATGCTATAATTGGATATTATGAGATTTAATTAGAGGAAATAATTAATTTTGGCCTCTTTGTCTGGGACACCCGCATGTGTGGGGTATATTTGTAATATATAGATAGATGATGATGACGTGTGATACAATAGTGAATGAAATTAATAATTGGATACGTGTTTACATTTTAAATGTGTTCGAAGTGAAATAATGGGCAACAATATGATATTATTCTGTGATGATTTATATATTTTGATATGCTTACGATACAGACTAACGTCTTATAATTCTTTTATTTATGATATAACTTGGTGTATGTTTATGGGTGATTTAATGAAGTAGTAAATAGCATGGTATTTATAATGGGTGATGTTATGGCAAATAAATAACATGGTGTGTATATATGTGATATATTGAGATGATAATTAATACTGTGGATATCAGATGTGCATCAATGCAAGATAAAGGGTGAGATGGTAAGTGTCAATAAAAGGTGTTATTAATTCACATGATTAAAGCTAAGAATGTGGCAATTGTTTAATTAAAAGCTGTGATGCTTTGTGTTGATTTAATAAGGTGAAAAGATGTAATGATAAATGCTAATAACAGATGGCTTTGTTGACCAGTACCTACAGCAATCCTGGGGGTTTGGGCTAGACCTCCTAACGCCCAAGGACCGGCTTGGGAATAGTGGACCCAAACTATGTTTGGGGTAAGTGATTTTATCGCCCAAGCTATCGGCTTGAGGCCCGGTTTTCCCTCGATGACAGACGTCGCGAGGAAGCACCCTAGTGGGACTAGTGGTGAGTGTTTACCTTGCTGGCTTCGGCTGGGAGGATGTACCCTAGTGGGACTAGGGGATTGTAGTTTTTCCCTCGATGACAGACGTCGCGAGGAAGCACCCTAGTGGGACTAGTGGTGAGTGTTTACCTTGCTGGCTTCGGCTGGGAGGATGTACCCTAGTGGGACTAGGGGATTGTAGTTTTTCCCTCGATGACAGACGTCGCGAGGAGGCACCCTAGTGGGACTAGGAGTGCTGTGTTCCCTCGCTAGTTCGGCTAGGAGGAAGACGTAGCCTCGGCCGAGTATCTGGGAGAGCATCGGACCGCGTGTTTACTGGGCTGTCGGCTTTCAGTATGTTGGGATACTGTGGCTCACTGGTCGACAAACTAATAAAATAGATAAGTGTTAATAATAAATGTGGTAGTAAAGAAAGTGGAATGTGGAATGTGAACTGGGTGTGGAAAAGAAAGTGGATAGTAAATTGTGGATTGTGTGTGGAAAAGAAAGTGAATAGTAAAATGTGAATTGCGTGTGGAAAAGAAAGTGGATAGTGAAATGTGAACTGTGTGTGGGAAAGAAAGTTGTGGTGAATGAAGTAAATGTGAAAGTGAACATGCTATGAGTTAGTATATGAAAAGAAGTGATAAATGCAGCTTGTGATTAATTTAAGATGAAAATAATAAAAGAGATGTGTTATCATGAACAATACGAAGTAATTGTATTATATGTGTGATCATTTAAGTAAATACAGATTGATATGAGTGGTACCTTGGAATTGTGTCAAGGAACTACCCGCCCGCAATTTGTGTGGAAATTGTGGGAACTACCTGCCTTGGCATAATTCGCAGGGTGAGTGGATATAATAGTGGTAATGATTGATAGAAATGAGAAATAAAGTGAAATGAAGATGATAAGTGAGTGAAGTGATTAACAACCAAGCTATCGGCTTGAGATGTGATGTGATATTACCCAAACTGTGTGTTTGGGGTGCGGTGATTATTACCCAAGCTATCGGCTATGGGGTGTGATATGTTGTGGCCCCAGATTGTGTTTGGGGATTAAGTGAAAACGATAATAATATTTATTGTTTATAAGAATGAGTAATTACTAACGTGATATAATGAGATGTGAATGAGCTACAAAACATGATTTTGATGCAATGAGTATAAGTATTCTAATTAATGATGTGTTAATGATTTGACGAAATGTGAGTAAATCGCATGGGCAATGAGATGTGGTATATATGTCATAAGGCATGAAGGAAGGTGGTATTATGAGAATAGATGCATATGTTTATGATGTGATACTTATTATAACACAATAAAATAAAGACCTGTATTATGAGATTGGGTATGAAAATGGTTATTAAAGAAAGTATGATGTGATATGAGTTTGTGTACCTTGGAAGTGTGTCGGGGAACTACTCGCCTGCTATTTCCGTGGAAATGGTGGGAACTACCTGCCTCAGCACAACTTCCAGGAAGAATGTGTGTGTTGATGATATAATATAAGTAAACGAAACGCATGGTTAAAGAGAGTTGGAGAAATGATGTAATAACATCATGTAGTTATAGTAATATAAATAGTGAGATGCTGATATGACGATAAGTGTGGAAAGATGAATATTCGTATTATGCGAATGTAAGATAAGTATATATATATACGAGGTTGATGTGAAGGGTATTATGAAATGTGGGAAGTTATGAATAATTAAATAGTGAATGCAGGTTGGGCAGAGAAATTGATATGTCATTGTAGTGATGATATTGTCGTATTCAAGATTCAGGTTGCCTTATTTTAATTTGGCATTCGTAAGTTTAACTTATTTTCTTTATACTATTTTAATTTGTTATTTGATCAATAACTATACTCACACCAGAAATGGCTAACCCCTTAGTGTTTTGGGGGGTTAGGGGAGTCTGAGGACTACCCTAGATCCCCCACTGTTGCAGGTTCTCATCAGTGCAGAGGTGAGGCATGGAGTGATAGTATAACTTTTTATTTTAAAAGTTTGTATTATTTAGTTATAGGACTAGTGAAATTTATGATTTAAATTGTATTATGGATGTATAAGCAGGTATATGATGATGATGAGTGTAGTGTGAGGTGGTGTGGTATGTTTGTGACCCGTACCCATCTCGTTGTGGAGTACCGGACTCTGTGGTAAGTTTTACAAAGACTTTTCTAAAAATTTTACCTCGTTTTCAAAGAAATTTATGGTTTTTATTTGATATTTGATAATTCGTTATGAGTTTAGCCCCCAGAGCATTATATATTATTGCCTGTATGTTTCTGCTCATTTTGGCCTGGGGAGCCCGTAAATTTATTGTATATTTTGTGAGCTACGGAATTTTGAGCAGAATTCCGTAAGCTTTTTGTGTTTCGGGGCGAAATTTACAGGGGAGACTCTGTCAAAATTTTTCCTGAAATATAACTTTCTTAGTTTATGATTAAAGTGATATAGAAATTGAAAGAATTGAATTTGGAGACTTAGTTTTCAAAAAAAAAAAAAAATTGGGCGTTACAATCAGTTCCTGGGGAGCTGATCGGCGCCATTTCTGGCATATGTCACATAAAACACAATTTTCATTTATAACCTCAGCAGGATGGGACGTCCAGTTCAACAGCGGCATTTCTAATTGGTGCATTACATGCTGAGCTGGCAAGAACAAGAAAGTTTACCATTGGATCAGAAAAGCTTATCTTATCTTTCTTAACCCCTGGCCTCTCCACAGGCCTTTCAGTTTCAGCATACATGAAGGTGAAGTTTAGCTGTAGTTATTGTTAGATGAAAATCCAAGAATGAAACTAAATGGCTGGCATGCAGTTTAAGCTTGATTCTACATATATAGTCTTATAGAAATCCAATAAGAAGGTGAGTAGTAGCAGTTAGGGCTGCAAATGGGCTAGGTCGGGCGGGTGGGTTTTGACATACTTTAACCTGTACCCAAACCTTATACTCACTTACAAAACCCAACCCATACCTGACGGGTTTGTAGCTTCTTAAACCCGGACCCGACCTTGTGGGTTTAGGCCTGGTTTCTATTGTTTGCCTGGGTTCGGGCTGAATCGGGTCGAGTGGGTTTAAGTAGAATTAGCAATTTTTTTAAGCAGAAGTTGCTTCAATAACAGAGGAGTTTTTTAGGCAGAGGAGATCTTTAGCAATGCAGATTCACCGGAAGGAAAGCGTGATACTGACAGCTATTCTCCCGGTGCCAAAACTGTACTAGATGGTGGGAGACCCAAGTCAGGAAGTCGCAGTAAGATCAATGAAGAGAGTGAAGTTCTAGAAGACACAAACTCTGACCTAGACTGGGAGATTGTGGTCGGTCATAGTTTAACGAGCATGGATGATGCAAATACCAGGTCGGAAAATTCAAATACAGTAGGTAAAAATGCAAATGTACCAGTAATTAGCAGTCCAATTGTTACTGAAAAACTAAACTTTTTTAATGACTAAACTTTTTTATAGGCGTACATCGTGATGTTGGAAAATATTAATCATTTAATTTAATTCAAATTCATTTAATTTGATGACTAAATTTTTTATAGGCGTGCATCGCACGTGCATTATACTAGTATATATATATATATATATATATATATATATATATAGAGAGAGAGAGAGAGAGAGAGAGAGAGAGAGAGAGAGCACCCTTCCGTAGTGCACTATCCTCCGTGTGCACTCCATGTGAACTTTTTATACGGAGTGCACATGGATGATCCAAACCGTTCACATTGATCTACACGTCTAAATTAGTCTAAATATGTAAAATCAAGTTATTTGAAATTCATTTGGCCATCCATCAAGTCAGTATAAAAACAAACGATATTCAGCCATATAATTTTGTACAATATTCAGCCATACAATTTTCTAACACTTCAATAGATGAGCAAATGAATTCCAAATGATTTGATTTTACATATTTATACTAATTTGGACGTGTAGATTAATGTGAATGGTTCGGATCATCCATGTGCACTCCGTGTAAAAAGTTCACACGGAGTGCACACGGAGGATAGTGCACAACGGAACGGCCCTCTATATATACTAGTATCATACACGTGCACACGTGCACGTGGAAAAAATTGAAGGGATAATACACGTGCACACGTGCACGGGAAAAAATTAAAGGGATAATGAAAAGGGTAAAAAGAAAATAATTTACAAACTGATCCACCGTGGAAAATATTTACCAAACTGGTCCACTTTCGAAAATATTTACCAAAGTTAATCTATAACTGGTCCACTCTCGAAAATATTTCTTTCGAAAATATTTACCAAAGTTAGTCCATAACTGGTCCACTTTCGAAAATATTTGGGTTGAGGACAAATTACACTAAGGGGTTCTCCCATTATAGTAGTAGAGATATCTGATTTTTTTTTAAAAAAATTCTCATACTTTGTATGGAGGCCCTATTTTGAAAGTCCGCCCCATACCCCTGTGAGGTTAGGGCCGGCCCTAGCAACTTCATCACAGACGTACTTGCTTGAAAATAAATTTTATACATTGAGTAGTTGGACCCTTTGCTAATGCAAAGAAATAATATTGAAATATTACATTTAAACTTCGTTTGGAGATTAACTGCATGAGGAGTTCTCTCCTAAAATAAATACACAAAAAAAATAAAATAAAACTACAGAGAAAAGGAGACTAAGATTTTTTTTTTTTTGAGTTGAAAGGTGGAATAACACCACCCTGTTTCATTAATAAGAAATTAATAAAAAACCCCGCAGAACCGGGAGAGAACAAAAGTGCAGTGCAGGAAATAAAACATAAACCCCCAACAGAACCCTGGGGATGGGTTTCATCATCTAAACCTCAGACAACAGGAAATAAAGCATACACCCCCAACAAAACCCTGGGGGGTGGGTTTCAACATCTAAACCACAGACAACCAAAGTACAAAGAGATGAAACAACATGACTAGACACAGAGTGCCACTGACCCAACTGAGATGCAAGACTCCTCAATCCATAGTCGGCCCGAACTCTATCTCCTCATCGTCAAATTCTTCCACCTGGAAGACCTGTGCAATCCTCCCTCTCGCTCCTGAGGCAGCAGCTGTAGCCCAAAAGGAAATCAGATGCATGATGAGAGTAAGGTTACCAGAAATAGAGTTACATGAAGCACGGAAATAAAAATTGTTTCTATTTAGCCATAACACCCATGTGGTTGCCGCAATGGCAATATACCATGCCTCCTTCATGTCGTGTCGGGTCGAAGCAAATCTGGGGCCTACCCATAGTTCATCATACTCGCTTGGGTAGTCACTTGTACCGAGAGCTCTAAGAACTTCTATCATGACGGCCTTACTTCTTGCGCAGTGAATAAACAAATGGTTCAGATCTTCCGTGTGTGTGTTGCAGAATCCACAATTGGTTGCAACGTTGGGTTGCCTCTTAGCAAGGTTCTCTCTGGTGAGTATAGCATTGTTGAGCACAAGCCAGAGAAAGACTCTGACTTTAAGAGGCATTTTTGCTTTCCATAACACCGTTGCCCAGCTGGGTCTGCATCCTCGATAGTGAATACGGTGGTAAAGGGATCTAACCGAGAATACTCCCTTCTTCTCCAGTCCCCAACGCAGCTGGTCTGGGCCTTGGGCGCACAGCACCCCAGACTGGGTAATTCTCGTTTGTAGTTCACGCAGTTGCTGACGCAACCCTGGTGGAAGCATTCCTTGGAACGACAGTCTCCAGGTCCCTCTTTTCCAGGCTTCTGCCACCGACATATTCGGCCGATTCGTTTTATCATACAGTTCTGGGAAAATGTCCTTAAGAGCAAGTGGACCACACCATTTGTCCCACCAAAACCTGGTGGACCGTCCATTACCAATAGTAGATGTTACTGCCGAATTGAACGGTCCACTGGCTTTTGCAATTCCTTTCCAAAAGCGGGAGGCCTTAGACCCCACTCGGAAGCCTAAGCCTCTCGTCCCTTTACCTCGAAGGTAGGGTTGAATAAACTCCTGCCATCCTTCTCCACAGTGGTGAAACACCTTCCACCACCATTTGCCTAGGAGGGCCAGGTTCATATCTCTAAGGTCAATGATACCTAGTCCTCCGTGTCTCTTCTTCATGCAGGCGATATTCCATTTAATAAGGTGGTAGCCTCCCTTATTTGAATCTGCCCCTTTCCAAAGGAATCTTTTTCTGATTCGATCAATCCTTTGGATCACCCACTTTGGGAGTTCAAAGAACGACATGTAGTAAATGGGCAGGTTGGATAGCACTGAGTTGATGAGAACCACTCTACCCCCGAGCGAGAGCGCTTTGCCCTTCCACCCAGACAGTCTGTCTTCCACCCTGTCAATAATAGGCAACCAGTCAGCCTTAGTAAGTCTTCCTGGTTTGAGCGGGAGTCCTAAATATTTGATCGGGAATTCCTCCGTTGCGCAGTTTAAGATGGTGGCATGCTCCCGTGCTTCTGCTTCTGAAAGAGTAATTGGAACCAACGCGCTCTTGTGGAAGTTAATCCGAAGGCCTGACCAGGCCTCAAAACAGTAAAGGATCCCTTTAAAGCAGATTGTTTCAGTGATAGAGCCATTTCCAAAGAGAAGAGTGTCGTCAGCATATTGTAGAATCGTGCACCCTTGTTTAGTGGGGCTGCTGGCCACACGTGTAATCCACCCTTTTCTGTGACAGTTTTCTATCATTCCTCTAAGCACATCCGTAACAATAGTAAATAACAGTGGGGATAGCGGATCTCCCTGTCGGAGTCCCTTCTTGCAAGGAAACGATGGACCGGGACTCCCATTCACCGAGATTGCCGTTTTGCTAGACTGCAAACATTGTTTGATCCATCTGATCCATTTGTCTCCGAAGCCTCTTCCTCTGAGCGCTTCCAGCAAACACTCCCAATCCACGGAGTCATAAGCCTTTTCAAAATCCAACTTTAGGAGGAAGTTCTTGGAGTTGCTTTTGTGGCAGTGGTGGATAACTTGTTCAGCGGTGGCCACACAGTCCAGTATACATCTGCCCTTGATGAAACCCGTCTGGGTCTTGTTGATAAGACTGTCCATCACACTGCCCAATCGGATCGCACGGACCTTAGTGATGATTTTCGCTGAGTAGTTAATCAGGCTAATTGATCTAAAATCCCCAACGCATTTGGCTTCCTCTCGTTTGGGGATCAGCACCACTTCTGTAAAGTTGAACATTCCCAATCTCAGCTTGTTATGGTGAAATTCCTCCATTAGATCCATAAAGTCTCCCTTAATGTCTTCCCAGAAAACTTGGAAGAACATCATGGGGAAGCCATCCGGTCCAGGCGATTTGTCTGCTCCCATTTGATTGACGGCCGATTTGACTTCTATTTCTGAGAAAGGTGCCTCCAAGGAGGAAAAGTTTTGACTTGACTCATTCTGATACTCCTGCCAGTAGTCCACGCTCATTGGGACCCTATAATCATTCTTCCTCCCGAAGAGGTCCTTATAGAAAGTCTGGAAGGCCGTGGAAATCACCTTATCATCTAGTGATGTTCCTGAGTCTGTCTGAATTGATAGGATAAGATTGGATCTCCTTCTAGCGCTTGCCACCCGATGGAAGTAGGCCGTGTTCGCGTCTCCCTCTTTGAGCCACGAAATCCTAGACCTTTGTTGCCATTTGATCTCTTCTAGTCTATAGAGATTGGCTATGTTCTCACGGAGTTGTAAAAGTCTGTTACGTTCCTCCTGAGAAAGGACTCTGGACTCTTCAATCCTCTCTGATTCATCAATGCCTTCCAGAAAGGATTCCTTAGCATGCCAGATGGTAGAGAACCTAGATCGGTTCCATCTTGCAAGCCTCTTTCTTAACCTTCGGATTTTTCCACACCAGCGAGATGCCGCGTCCCTGCCAGCAATTGGAAGCGCCCAGTTCTCCATAACCAAGTGATGGAATCCCCGAATTTCCAACCAGGCCTTTTCAAATCTAAATTTCCTAGGCCTACGTTGTCCTCGAATTCCCACATCGAGAAGGATCGGTGTGTGATCTGAAGTTGGTCTAGGGATCGCTCTAGCCGATACTAGAGGAAATTTAGCTTCCCAATCCATGGAGACTAGAACTCTGTCCAACTTGGCCATAACCGGGGCCGCCTGCATATTAGACCAGGTAAAGAGTCGATCATTGATTGGGATATCGATGAGTTCCAGTTCCGTGATCAATCTATTGAACTCCTTTCTGTGCCTGTCACTGGCGCCCCTCCCCTTGTGCTCAAAAGCAAATCTAGTGATGTTGAAGTCGCCACCCACAATCCAGGGCCCCGACCATCGTCGTCGAATGTCGACCAGTTCTTGCCAGAAGGCCTCCCGGTCTGTGGCCACATTCGGCCCGTAGACGACAGTCACCGTCTGTACCCAATCATCGGAACGTCGTTTCAGCCTGGCCGTCAGGGAGAACGTTCCACCGTGTACCTCTAAGCAGGAGAGGATATCTGAGTTGAAACCGATAGCAATCCCCCCTGAGGCACCTACTGATGGACGTAACAACCACTCCTTGATTCTATTACCTCCCACTCTTTTGAGTTTGAACCCATGCTGGAGTTTGGTCTCCTGAAGTCCCACAACCTCCGCCTTGGAGTTGTTAATGATGTCCCTAACCATATCTCTCTTCCCCCTATCCCCCAGTCCCCGAACATTCCAGAAAAGTGTATTCATTGGGGGACACTGTCAACAGAAATCGTTGGCGATGGTGCGGGGCTGGCTACATCCTTGTGGATGATAGTCGGTCCCGCGCCATCGCAGGGGGCATTCTCAGAAGTCGTACTACCCCTAATACTGGTGCCTAAAACCTCACAAACCCTAGGTTTCGCTCGCTCAGTTTCCCAACCCCTCATTTTGTTAAGCAAAAACGCGTTGCGTTCTTTATCACACACTTCCAAACCATAGGTAGCAGCTAATATAAAGATTTCAGAATCTGACATGAAATTTAAAATATTAGCAAGAAAAGTTTTAGTACCTCCATTGATGTGTTTCGCCGCTTTGGCAGTTGTCGCTCTCTCCAGAAAATCATCCAAGGACTCCGCATGAGCCCTCTTCGGAGAGCGGAGAACTCTACATCCAACTGTCCTCTGAGACGACCCTGAGTTTCCTCTGGGAGCTGTATCTGGCAGTGTAGACAATACCATCTCTGGTGAAAGCTCCCTCTGAGTGTCTGCCACAAATTCACTATCCTCAGAGTCCTCGTCAGTAAGAGTGAAGTCAACTTCCAGGTTCAGATGCTTATCTGGGTCTTCCTCACTATCTGATGGCTGGTAAATAGATTGAGGGACTGGTCCAGAAAATGTGGGCCCCTCCATAGGCCTAACATTCGCCGCAGATCCATCCACGAGCATTTTGTTACAACTGGTGGACCCCTCACTGGGCCCACCCTCCAAAAATTTGGACAGTACAGTTGAGTCACACACGATCGGAGCAGTGAGAGATATCATGGACCCCTCTATTGGCCCATAGATATCTATAGGACACCCGCCAGCGCCACCCGCATAGGAATTAAATTCCCCAACGGAGCTCCCAGAGCTTAGTCTGTCCCTGCGGTGTAGTATACCGCTCACCTCGGTATTAACAGTCGCCAGCTGTTCAGAGGGGGCGGTAAGCTTACCCCCCCGTACAACTGGCTTCTCATGATAGGCTGGATTGGCGGTGGGCACAGCAAACGAAGCGTCTTCTGCACGCTTCGAAAAGTGAGGCACACTTTCTTCAATACTTCCCTCTCTCGCGTTTCCACCCACTACCAAAGACAGCAATGTCTTTCTCTTCTCCACTCTGTCTTCTTTCCCAATTTCGCCCAACTCCAAAGCTCGAGGCTCGCTGTCTTTTAGCCCAAAACCACCCTCTGTAAAAAGCGCAGCCTCCTCACCCACTCCCTCACCACCAACTACCTGATGCTTCGTCTTCTTGGAGCTCTGGTTTGACAGCTCTGAGCGCTGTAGCTCCGTCAGACCCATTTTTGGGTTTTGACTCACCTGCTCCTCCAAAGTAGCCTTCTCTTTTTCTGGTTCGTACCATCTCTTTGTGACCCATTCCTTGGTCGACAACCCCCTCTCGCCTGCCACTTTCCCCAAATTGGTGGGCTGCATGTTGCTACCGACAGCTTTACTGCCGAAAATGGGACCTGGGTTACTTGCCTCCCCCTGCTGTACCTTTGCCTGTCCCTCCGAAGAAGGAAAGTCTAAAGGGGCCACCGTACGGTTCGTCGCGTCGGAGACCGGAAGCAGTTTTTGACCGTGAGAACCTCCGGGACGGCCCCTTACTCGACCACCTCCGTTCTGTGGGACGAGCACCTCACGTGCCTTCTCCACCGTTGGCTCCTGGTTCCCCTCCCATCTCTTCTCCGCCTTAATGATTTCATGGTGAGCTCTCTCCACCTCATGCGCACCATCGATAGTGAGGCCATGACGGGGTGAGAGTGCTTCTTTGTAAGATCTCTCATCTCTGAGCGCTGGAGAATGAATCGGAGTTCCTTTTCTCTTGTCGAGTACGAATCTCACAAGGTAGGACTCCTCGAAGGAGAACACCTGTGCGAATCTCGGCATTGCGGAGATGTCCAAACTCCTGATGATTACCCTGGCTGAGAAAAGATCTGATCTTCGACTTGTCTTCTCATCAAGCTCCTCCACAACCCCGAAATCTGCCACAATTTCTTGGATCGCTTCTTTTTTCCAAAAGTGTAAAGGGAGATTGTGGATCCAAATGGAGAATTTCTCGCCTTGCGGTAGTTCAGCCCCGAAGTTTGGAGTCCAAGCACAGAACTCCGCTCGGAAGTGGCCGAAATCGATCACCCCCATGCCCACTACCTCAGACGCTTTCTCCGGAGTTGGGAAGGAAACCAAAAACTGCAAGTGACACAGTTTTTTAGCTACCCAATCCTTATCAGCTTTCAAAGGCCACTTCTGAGCGAGGGCCTCCATCAGGTGTCTCTCCGATGGTCTTCCAGCTTTGATCTTAGCCACCGCACACCACCTCGAAAGCCATTGCTCTTCACGTTTAATCACTTCCAGACTCTTTGATAGCCTAACAATAGTGGGACTATCTGGTGATCGGCCCCTATTCACCGAGCGTTCTTCATCGCAGTGAGTCTCGACCACGTTGGTACACACATAGGACATGTGTCCCCACATCATACACTTAAGACACCTGATTTCTTTGGTGCATTCACTCCGAAAGTGTCCTAAATCCCCGCAATTAAAGCATGGAGCGGGCTTCTTCTTGCCTTTCCTCGCCTTCTTCTTCCGGTCGCTGAAACCAGGACTGAAGTTTGCACTAACTTTCTTAGCTTTGTGAGCTTTATCACCCACTTGACTCCAAGGCCCCTCTTTCCCCTCCTCCCCAGTGTGTTCATGCTCTGGAAGCCCGCTTCGCGTAGCCCCTCACTGGGCTCGTTCAGCGTAGGTTTTAGGGTCATTGACCACTGGTGGAGGTGGCGGTTGGCTAGGGAAGCTGGCTACGGAAGTGCAAGAGTTATCAGGGTGAGGTTGTTGGTGCAGAGGGGAAGTAGAGGTCGGAGGGGATGGTGGATTGGCCTGAGCAGTGTGTATGTTGGAATCATTGTGGTTGAGATGGTACTGTTGAAAGTCTAGTCGATGAGGTCTGGCATCAAATCGGTTGTAGGGCTTCAGAATTGTATCTCTGTACCTTCTAGTTCTTTCTCTAGTGGAGTTCTCCTTGGAGCATCTCCTCTGTTGCACTATGCGATCATGCTGGTGATGTAGTGAGTGGTGCCGGCCCGGGGAAGGTGTCCTCTTCCGCCTGAGATGGCTTGTAGAGGGACCCTCTCTTTGGGCCCCCCTCCTAGGTCGCCACGCAGTCGAAGGGCGATGATGAAACGAGTCCCCCTCAACTGGCCTTGGACGCGCATCTCGATGTGCCCGCCGTTGAGGGGAGACGACTCTGAGCCCCGATGGACTGCCCTCATCCACTCCGTGGTGCACAGGGGCCTTGGGATGATCCTCCTGTCTTCTCTCAGATACAACATCAGTGGAGTTGTCTAAACTGGGGTTTTGTGGGGGGGGGGGGGCAATGGGTTCAGTATTTGGTGGCGGGATCGTAGGAGCTTGAGTGGCGTGGCGGACCCTCTCATTGGGTCCGCAGCCACTGAGCTCCAACACAGTGAGCATAGTAAGTGGTGGAGATGGCTGATCAGAGGAATAGGGGTTTGAAGTTGTTATCGAGGAGTTGTAGGTAGATGTGAGGAAGGTGGGGAAGAGGAGGGGGTCTGGGTAGGGCAACAAAACTCAGAGAAGAGGGGGTTTGGTGGCCGGGAATGTGGTTGGGGATGGCGTCGGAGAAATCGCAGGTAGGGGTAGTTGGTAGGAGCTCTTCATTCTACGAATATGAAAGAATAATTCAAGGTAGTTGAGCAAGAGTTGAACGATGAAAACCTTGAAAGTAAAAGGGTCCAAGGAGACTAAGATTGATAAAGGTAAAGAAACATTAGAAGGTTTTCATGTTGTTGAAGAAAAGTGCTCGTGGTCAAGTGCCAGCATAAAAGTGCACAAAAGTTTATAAATAGCTTCTACCAATCTAGTTTTCTCTGTCTTAAGAACTTTTTACTGGAAATTGCTGATCATGACAATCGTTGATAATAATTGTCAACGATTGTCAACTCCTACCTACTCCCTTCCTACCTACCCCCCTCATGATCATTGCCGACAGCCTCATCTCCCTCCTCAACCATACCTAAACACCTCCAACCCCTCATCCTCTTCACCTCCCCCCTAAATCTCATACCTTCTTCCCCGATCCCAGCAATCAACTCTGTCAATGAACTGTAGCTTAGCAATGAGACAGTCAATGGAGCTCCTTGAATTTGAAATGAGGGGTTGCGATCCTATGGAGGAGGGCCACCGCCGATCTGCCACCCACCAACACCACTAGGTTGCCATCACCCCATCAACACCGTCTTCATGGATTGATGATGGTAAAAATCGCAGCAGATCAGAGACGTACAATCCCTACACGGATCTCAAAGTATCTACAGGCATATTAACCATCACAGACCTATTTTACAGGCCTGGGCCCACTCCGGGACATGGACTTCCTTCAAGCATATAAAAAGTGACAGACTAGGCCCACTAGGAGAGATACCCAGCTTATGCAGGCTAGGAGTCAATTGTCTTATCCCCTAACAAGGATATCTTATCTCTTGAGAGGGAGAGACATGAAAAATCCAACGGACACGAATCGATCTCTTGAAATGTCTCTCAGGCCTATAAATACCCCTCACCCTCTTCAGTCACCAGCTAATGATCAACAATTTGCCAGTTTTCACTCTCATACTCTCTCTTTCTCTCTTTCTGGTTCTGACTTGAGCGTCGGAGGGTCTGTCGCCGGGGGCCACCCCCCGGTGCTTCGGGCTTTTTGTAGGTCCATCGGCCGCAGCAACAACCGTCGAATTTAGATCACAGGAGGTCAATCAACGATTTAGATTCAGTCTCAGGAGCTCTAACCTCTTTTAATGGCCAAGGCACAAGTTTGGCTTTTAGTAGTTTCTATCAATTATTAACTCACTATCTGTTTTCTCCCACACCGAAATAAGCAGCAACAAATTGACACCGTCTCTGGAAAACTACACGAGTAAGACTTACCGTCATGCCACAAAGACTAAAAGGTAAAGGGGTGGTCTCCAGCCATTGCACTACCTCTCTTCGTCAACCAACTCCTCCTATGGAAAATCAGATTCCTCCTTAACAGTCATCCTGACAGCCTAATCATGCTCCTTCCAACAGAGAGGCACCGGGGGGCTCTCGACAAAACTGTCCTGAACAGCATGCTCAGTACTACCACATCTCTGTCCACAATGCTTCAACTGGATCCCAAAAGAAGGACGACAAAGTCCTTCGCTGTATCTAAGAAGTAGAAGATCGCCTAGAACATATGAAGAATAAGAGAAACTGCTCTAACAGGGCCTACCGCCCTAGCCGACCTCCTTTCAACAGAAGTATTTTTGACGCAGCTATCCCAAGGGGCTTCAAGGCTCCACAATTCGATCCTACAACGAGGAATCAGATCCGACGGATCACATCGAGAGCTTTAGAACACTCATGGTGATCTACAACGCCACTGACGTACTCATGTGTCGAACATTTTCCGCAACACTGAAAAGATTAGTAAGGGAATGGCATTTACGTCTGACATCCGAATCCATATTTTCCTTCGATCAGCTCGAGGAACTCTTCATGACACACTTCGTTACTAGTCGGAGAGCTGAAAATACCAGTGTCTCTCTGCTAGAACTGAAGCAAAAAGATGGAGAACTGCTAAAGGACTTCGTCAAGCATTTTACAACTGAAGCAAGGTCAATTTCTGCCTTGAACACTTCAGTCGCAACTGTAGCTCTTTTGCCACAACTTCACTAACAAAGGCTAAAGCCTCCCTCGCCAAAAAGTCACCCAAAAGTTTCACTGTGCTCCTAGAAAGGAATGACAAGTATATCAGGGTCGAGGAAGCTCTCTATCCTTAAGGCAAGAATTGACTCGTCCTTCGGGAACAAATGGAAGAGTACAAGCAAGGAAGAACTCATAGAGTTTCAAAAAAATGGTGCGAGTTCACGCCGTCCAAAAAAATGGTGCAAGTTCACTTCGTTCAGAAAGACAACGACGCCGAAAACCCTCCGTCCCGGGGGGGACTAATAAGCGTCAGCAGAGGCCATACGAGCCGCAAGGCTTTCAACACATGGCCGTTCTACACTCCATTCATGGAGGTCCGATGGGGGGAGATTCCAACTCCTTCCGCAAAGCTTTCATTAAGAAAGCCAACACCATAGATAACATTCCGCCGGCCAAACGCACCGGAGCCCCCATATCTTTCACCGACAAGGACTTAGAAGGCGTCCGAACACCTCATTACGACAAATTGGTCATAAACCTTTGCATGCTAAATCATGAGGTACACCGCATCCTGGTAGATAAGGGCAGCTCAGTAAACATCTTCTTCATGTCCACATTCGAGGCTCTCAAGCTCTCCCGAGACCGACTCAAACCAGCCAATTACACACTTCACGAACTCTCCGGTGTCCCTGTTCAAGTAGAGAGCATCGTCACACTGGATGTGACAGCAAGAATGCCCCTGCTATTTGAGCGGAAGCACTAGACTCTATAGTAGTCGATGTCAACGCTGCATACAATGCTATATTTGGTTGTCCTGGCCTAGCGTCATTCCATGCAGTTGCCTCCACATTTCACATGGAAATGAAATTCCCAACAACAGCTGGCATAGGCCAAGCTGTAAGATGTCAACAGGCCGCACGTGTAACACCCCGTTTTGTACGGTACCGGAAGATATGCATATGTGTATGTATATTGTTAGTATGCGTGCAATTGATTGTAGTATTATAGGTCGATTGTGCCATTGTGGTGGATGGTTAGGGTTACGGGACGGTTTTTGGGAGATTTGCATTCCAAAGATGCACGAGAACGAGACGGACCGATACTAGTACAACTGCTAGTTTTCGGCACGACGCACATGCAAATATAACACGGTATGGTACTACATTGAATATAGATTGCTTGCGCTCGTTAAAACACATGTCTCTCACTCGTTGGGGCTCGTTGAAAGTTATGTTGGGCAGCCAACACACCTAACACAAAACCAATGGGCTAGCCAAGGTTTTGGGGCCTACAAAACCACCTATAGTCTAACCTACCCCCCCCCCCCCCCCCCCCCCCCCCCCCCCCCCCCCCCCCCCCCCCCCCCCCCCCCCCCCCGATCTAATCCGGTCACCCCTTCCCATCACCCTCATTTTCCACTTCATTTCTCCCATTTGCTCTGGAATTTTCAGAAGAGAACACCCCAAGAAAAGGAGGAGAGAAAAGAAGGAAGGAAAGGAGAAGGACCAAGAAGGAGATTTCCAAAAGGAGCTTGAAGAGATTCCATCTACTACTACAACCTAAGGTGGGAAGTTTCTCTAAACTTGAAATTCTTGTCTCTTAATTAAATTTGTTTGCATGCATGTGTGTTAGAATGCATAGGATTTCTTTTCTAAAGTTAGAAGTAGAAGTCAGAATGGAACTAGAGAAAGCTGGTTCGGAGTGCCATGTTGTAGATTTTTCCGAGAGCACAATATGTTGAATTAGACCACAAAATTAAAAGGGTTTGTTAATTTATGTGTTAGGATCATCCATGATTTATTTAAGATTTGTTTAAGATAATTTGTTATGCTAATAAAATTGAGAAATGGATATGTGTCGTAAGGCAGACTCAGGAAAAGAAAAACAGAATGGTTGATATTGTAGGAATTTTCGTAATTTATTGAAGCATGATTTTGATCTGAAATTTTTACTCATTATTCCTTAATTCAAGATGATTATCTACAAAAATCAGAAAATTGTTTTTATGATTTTAGAGGCATCAGAAAAATCTATCTCTGATCAGTATCTGATGTGAATTAGAAAAACTGGATGGTTTCTGAGATCACTTGCAATAGCTATTACTCACTGTATATTTAGAATTTTGATATGAGGTCTTTTCCATGATGTTGGGTATGATGGCTAGTGTCACCAACATAAATTTTGTGTCAATTGGACAAGTTTGCAATTTACTGTGATTTTGTGATTGAGCACTGTGCTGTTTTCAGCCAGTTTCGACACTCTGTAAAGGTTGGGAAATTGAGACATGTTAGAGGCATATTTTGAGGATCCTGACCCAGGAGAGAGTTGTAGGGGACACCTAGACCTTTCCAAAAAAACTAGTTTGAGGCAAATCCAGTAAACGGTTGAATTATTATGATTTTTGTAAGACTGGACAGAGGACTAGAGTAGAGCTGTGTGCTCTGAATTGGAGAGACCAATTGTGTAATGGGTGTATTGATGATAGATGAGTGTGTTAGGGTGACTTAAGGGTACAATTTGTACTCATGAACAACTAGAGAGTTGTTGAGGACACCCACACCCTTCTACGAAATTTGAGTTTGTGTCGTTCTGATGAACGAGTAGGATTTTGTGTTACTGGTAAGGTGCAGCCTGTGCACAGGAAGCACGCAGGTTGGAGCTTGAAAAGCTAATTCGAGGACTTAGACGGTTGAGTCTAAGCTCGTGATCAACTAGGTAGTTGTAGCCTAGGATCGTACCTTTCCAGGTTGGGTCATACACTCCATCGGAGTTGTATCAATAGAGTTATGACCGTTTTGAGATTCGGGCAGAAACCCGTTGGTTGCTTAGTCTGGGTTAAGACTAAGGATTGTGAAAACATTTTTTCCTTGTGTGTGAGCCGAGTCGGTGACTCATGGCTAGGGATGGTTGAATCTCTGTTATTGAGGTTGTTGATTCCCTGAGTGGGATGTGTGACTCGAGTTAGTCACTAGGGTAAAGAATACCCTGCACCTATCAAGCCTATATTATTAGACTTTTGCCGAGCGTAGGACGTCCGAGCATGCCAGTGAGTGGATCTCACGGGGCAATTTTATATTTATAGCCGGGGTAGCGGCAGGCGTAGGCCATTTTGCTGGACGAGTCCAAGTCGGGGAAGTGGCGAACCGGACCGGTATCTCCACGGGCCAGAGGTTGATAGGCAAGTGTGGAAACAGTTATTCTTACCTGAAATAATTAGAGTAGGGTAGGGGTTAGAATGGTTTATTAGGGGATTGGGAAATTGCATTAGTCCTAGTAAGCCATAGTCGGTGTTGTATCTTCCAGTCGTAGGGATACGTTCTCAGCCGCTCATGGATTGAGTCCCCGGCTTGTATCTCGATCTGTTGATTCCCAAAGTTTGCCGGAGTAAGGTGCGGGAGGCCCGAAGGAATTGACCTTCCGTGGTGCTCACGTCCCTAAAGCGCGGGTTGTGTTTTGTGTTTGGTGTATATTTGTTCATAACCCGGGCCAGGGGTGAACACGCATGCGAGAGTCCATGAGTGAACATGTGGAACCAAGGATCGTAAGGACCAGGTTCAACGCGATTTCTAAGGAGGTCCGTGCGTGGGTACCAACTGGCGGTGACCACTTGGGCACTGCTGGGTGGAATATGACCGACCGCTTCTGTAACGCCCCGAATCCCAAATACACTGAATTTGAGATGTTCTACAGGATATTTTCGCTTTTCTTAGTACAACTTTACAAGGAAATTCAAACTTTACACTTTACATCAGAGTTTACATCAATATTACATTTACATTGCACAGCGGAAGTAAAATTTTACAACAATGAGACAAACGTACAACAACATTGAGAAATCTTTAAGCATTTGTTCCTCTTTAATCTTTTCATGCCATTGATCCTGCATACAACACTGTGGGCACATTAGTTTATTCAACCGACGATAATTATACATGGCCATCCTCTCTATGCCAGAAACAGTATAACGAATCTCATTTCTTAACAGATCACAAACTTGTTCACATATCAAAATAGAGTAAAGGGAAAATCTTAATGATGTCGTGTCGTGATTGTGCACTTAATCCTTAATGCAATTGTTCATATTAGATGGCACTAATGCGCACTTGTTCGGATTCTATGCATCCCATACTACATAGGTCCGAGGGCAAGCCTCTTATTCGTTCTTCATCTTTGTAGGTTCAATCCCTCGCCATGACTTAATCTACTACTGTAACTATGGTGAGTATTCTAGATGATCTATGAGTACAAGCTCGTGTACAAAAAACCTGGAGGGGAACCCCACACCATGTCTTGACTCATCAAGCATGCATTCTGTGGCAATTCAGCCTCCTTCATGGCACACGATCCTCTTGCAGTCACCAAACATTCCACAAGCGTGATTAGAGTCCGATCATTCTGAGTTGTGCCCATGCCATGTCTTGACTCACCAAGCATGCATTCTGTGGCTCACACACCCGCACCGTAAACCCTAGTTCTCATACTCGTGTTTTTCTCTCACTTTCATCACATCTTCACTATGCACTAATCCTTAGTTTTATTAGAATCATGAACAAAAATCAAAGCTCTAGAGTTAGCCTCTCCACTAAACCGGACTTATTCATTCATTCAACATGACCAACCTTGGTCTTTCTTTTCAAATTTTCATTTCATTTCATTTCCAATACCGGGGGAGACTTAGCTACTCTTTGGTTTCAATTTCCAATTCACAATTTCCAATTTGAGCATTTTCAACTCATAATTCATTTAATAGTCTTACAGACTTCCTTTATCATGATCTTATCTTTTCATATTCATTTACTTCTCATTTCAATCTATGATTCATTTCATATAAATTCATGCAGCAACAATTAGAGTTTACCAACATCAACCATAAGATTCACAATCTTCAACATAAACAAAATAAGGTTCTCTAACACATCAAAATACTCTGGACAGTCGACTTGGAGAAGTCCAGTCGACTTGTTCAGTCAATTTAAGTTCTTCATAACCATTCGGGAGGGTCGACTGCTGCACATGGTCAGTCGGCTGCTCCGCAACTTTCTATGTTCAAAATATCATTCCCGTGTCAGTCGACTGTCATTCCATCAGTCGTCTGTCCTGGGGTTTTTAACAGTACATTTTCATTCTCAGCCCAGTCGACTTGTTACTCGCATTGAGTCGACTGAACAGGTTCACATTTCAAATTAGGAATTATCCTTCCATCTGTTCTTCCATTCACATGCATCATTGTGTCTCATTACAATATCTTCATACTACATAAACACGTAATATTCTTAGCTGTTCACTGACATCACGACATATAATTTCACATACTAATGTTCTTTTTCCTCAAGGGAAAGTTAAACATGCATTTTCTTTTACTCATCATTTACTTGCAGAAATGAACACTAAATCTCAATTTAGCACACTAGAACACCACCATAAAAATACCTCATTTCATGAGATCCTGAACTATTCATAATTTACTTCAATATCTCAGTCGGCTGTTTACATCAGCAGTCGACTGTACAGGTTATTCCCAATTTTACTAATTATCACTAGTTCTTTTTCATCCGTTCACATCTCCTCCATCATATATAACACGGGGGAATATGAATTTAGAAATCATACTATCACTTCTGTTTTGCATACATGTACATTATTAAATCATGAAAATATTCGCCTCGTACCAGTTGACTTGTACATGTGACAGTCGACTGTACAGACCTATTTTGGTCTTATTTGCAGTGTCATTACTTCATTATTAGTTCTTCACAATTTTCATCATAAGCATATACATAGTAATCTAATATAGTCAAACTTACTTTTCACAAGCATGGTAACAATCATTATTGCCATAACATAATTTCTACATTAGAAGTCCTGAGAAACACCCACCTTATTGACGAAATAACCGAATCCAGAAAAGCTCCTTAAGGCAATGCACCACTCCTTGCTCCTTGCTCCTTGCTCCTTGCCGAAAATCTTCAGAAGTAATAACTGGCCTCCAAAGAACAGTCACACACAACTCTCTCACAATATATCTCTCTTACAAAAATAATCTTAGTGTAAAAGAAATAGATGAATGAGAGGGGTATTTATACACCAATTTGGGTGAGATGGAGGGCTAGGATTTAGTAGATAGTTATAGGATCAAGGGCTAGGATGCACTAGGAAGTTGTAAAAACTACCCACACCCTAAATAACTACCCATGACTTAAACCCACTCTCAACCACAACCGGCCAAGAAAAGGTGTGCTCTTGCACGTGTATGTGAAATGCACGTGCGTGCACAAGTCACCCTACAAGAACTTGTACACAAGATAACAAGTCCTTAAAAGTGTTACACATTACAAGTTGTAGAAAAAATAAGAAGAATTAAACCATGGGCTTAAATAAATGGCCCAAACAATAGTTATTAGAAATAAAAGAATACATTATATTTTGGGCTTAGGAAAAAGGGCTTTTTTTTTATTAAAATAAGGCTTTGGTACAAAACAATTAAAAGCACAAATTGAAATATTTTTACTCTTCATGATGAAAATAATGGCCAAAATATTACACGTGCACACTACGTGCAAAAATAAATAATTTTTCATTAATTTGAAAAATCAGGGTATTACAGCTTCAATCTCCTTGGGCGACGGACAGTCTATTGGGAACTGGATGGGTACGTGGGTAGGATGCATGGCGAGGGATTGAACCCTACAATCAGGAGAGGCGAACTCCTTGGAAGGCATGTAGTATGGGATGCATACATTTCCATCGAAGTTGATTTTGGGAAAGTATGTAGTATGGGATGCATACGTCCCAACTGAATTGCATAAGAGTAGGTGCATCGTGTGCATTCTTGTTCGTGCATTAGATTAGGCTATGCTTGGGTCTTAGACGCATTTAGTATGGGATGCATGCGGATCTAGATTTCCAAGTCTTGCTTGCTTTAGAATAGGCTTGTGATTGGTGCATTTAGTGGTTAGGTCATGGCATACACGAGCACCACATAATTTAGGATGCACGTTTTGTAACGCCCCGAATCCCAAATACACTGAATTCAAGATGTTCTACAAGATCTTTTCGCTTCCTTTAGTACAATTTTACAAGGAAATTTGAACTTTTCACTTTACATCAGAGTTTACATGAATACATTACAATTTACACTGCACAGCGGAAGTAAACTTTACAACAATGAAACAAATGTACAACAACATTGAATAATCTTTAAGCATCTGTTCTTCTTAAATCTTTATCATGCCATTTACCTGCATATAAGACTGTGGGTACGTCAGTTTATTCAACCGACGATCATTATACACGGCCATCCTCTCTATGCCGGAAATAGTATAACTTATTTTCCATATTTAGCAAACACAAACTTGTCACAAATCAAACAAAAAGGACTGCCCTATTGATGTCGTATTGTGATTGTGCACTTAGTCCTTAATGCATTTATTTATATTACATAACACTAATGCGCACTTGTTCGGATTCTATGTATCCCATACTACATAGGTCCGAGGACAAGCCCTTAATCGTTCTTCATCTTTGTAGGGTTCAATCCCTCACCATGACTTAATCTACTACTGTAATTACGGTAGGTATCTTAGATGATCTATGAGTACAAGCACGTGTACAGAAAATTCTGGAGGGGAATCCCACGTCATGTCACGACGCATCGTGAAGATAGCCTGTGGCAATCAGCCTCACTTCATGGCACACGATCCTCTTGCAGTCACCAAACATCCTACAAGCGTCGCCACCGGGACGATAATTCTGGAGTAGTGCCCACGCCATGTCTTGACGCATCAAGCAGGCAGCCTGTGGATCACTCTCACACCGCCAATCCGATGGCCCTCATACTCGTGTTTTTCTCCTACTTTCATCACGTCTCCACTATATACTAATCCTTAGTTTTTATCAAAATCATGAACAAAAATCAAAGCTCTAGAGTTAGCCTCTCCACTAAACCGGACTTATTCATTCGTTCAAACATGACCAACCTTGGTCTTTCATTTCAAATTTCATCTCATTTCATTTCTTTCCAATTGCCGGTGGGAGACTTAGCTACTCTTTTGTTTCAATTTCAATTCACAATTACCAAAAATTGAGCATTTCCAGCTCATGAGTTCATTTTTTTCATAATCACTATGGATTTGCTTTTTCATGTTCATAGTTCGACGATTATAACTTTCATAAATTCAAATAAATGATTCACCCCATATTAATTCATGCAAAGACAAATAGAGTTTACTGTCACAACCAATATTCAACATAAGATTCACAATCTTTATCATAAAACAATTCATAGAATTTCTGAGATGTCAAAAGTGCTCTGAATAGTCGACTGAGAACTCATCTAGTCGACTTGTTCAGCCAAAGAAAGTTCTTCAATAATCGCTCGGAAGAGTCGACTGTTGCACACGGCCAGTCGACTGTTCCGTAGCATTCGAAATAAAAATATAAATTACAGAGAAGTCGACTGTCGTTCATATCGGTCGGCTGTTCTGGGTAATTCAATTATATAACTTTTCATATTCAGTGCAGTCGACTACTACATATATTTGGTCGACTGAATAGAGTTAAATTTCAAATTAAGGACTTATCTCTTTCTTCTGTTCTTCAAATAGCACATAGCATTTTTATTACACTATAGTATGTTCAATGTCAGCACAATCATGCGATTCTTACTCATTTACCAAACATCACAATATAGTTTACGATTAAGTGTAAATTTCACATAGCTAGTATTTTCTTTCATCCAAATACAATTTCTAGTCGTACATTCATCTTTTACTCATTATTTGTCTACGGAGATGGATATCAACTCCGAATTTAACATACTAGGAAAGTCAAGATACGACACACATTAAAAACATCATTTCATGAAATTTCGAACTGTACACATTTTATTTCATTGTACCAGGCGACTGTTCACATGATCGGTCGACTGTACAGGAAATTTCCAGTGCTCTAAACATATTTAGTTCTTTTTCATTCATTCACATTTTTCCACATTATGTATAGCACAGAGCATTTCAACATAACGATCATCCTATCAATCCACTTTTCACAAGTACGATAACCAATCAATATTAATCCTAGCATGATCTCTATACTAGAAGTCATGAGAAACACCCACATTCCAACTAGTTCATAGGTCAATTTTATCAATTAAAAGCGTACTCTTATTAATATTTTTCATGCCTCAATCATTCAATTTAATCTAGCATGCATCCCTAATTAGAAATATAGAAAATTTAACAACCTCCTAGACGAATGTCCTTGCAACAAGAGTGCACCTCCTCCTAGACAACGCGCACACAAGCCTCCAAGCACACCTCACCGAGAGCTCCTTGATGGTAGCCGGCCTCTCCTTTCCTCCTTGATGTTGCAAGCACAATCCCACACACTCTCAATCTTTTAACTCACAAAATCACTACTAGATAATATAATTTAGACTATAGGTTTGGAGGGATTAATAAGCACAAGAATAACTAGCCATGGGGGGGGGGGGGGGGGTATTTATACTAAAAATCAAAGAAAATGGAGGGCTAGGATCAAGTAGTTGGTTATAAGATGGAGGGCTAAGATGAAAGTAGGAGTTGTATTAACTACCCACAATCAAGTAACCACCACACCATGATTTCCATTAAAATTTTGATTTTCCCTCCAAAAGAAGCAATCCGGCCTACTTTGGGAAATGCATTTGCACGTGTACGTGCAATGCACGTGCAAGCATTTGCCTCCAAAAATTTGTACATTAAATTTTTGTATAAACATAAAATATTCTTTAAATTGTATTCTATATGACAAGTTGTATAAAAATAGTCCATGGGCTTTAGTTTATGGGCCAAAATAATTATTATATAAAAAAAATAATAAATTAAATTAACTTTGGGCTCTTAAAAAGAAAAGGACTTTTTGCATAATTGAAAGAAGGCTTTATAGAAAAATAATTAAAGGCACATATTTAAATATCTATACTCATCATGATGAGAATATTTACCAAAAATATTGCACGTGCACATTACGTGCAAAATAAATAATTTTCATTAAATGAAAATCGGGGCATTACAACACTCCCTTCTTAGAATAGTTCCGTCCCCAAAACTACAGTCAAGAGCGAGAAACGAAATATAACACTCACAACAAGAACAAAAGACACAAAGATACAAAGATACAATCAAGAAAAAAGCTCAGGATAGTCCTTCAACATCCTCTCATCAGACTCCCAAGTGGCCTCTTCAACCAAATGGTTTCTCCAGACTACCTTGACCATCGATATTGTCTTATTCCTCAAGACTTTCTCTCGACGATCAACAATCTCGATAGGAGACTCGATGTAATTTAGATCCAACTGCAAACCTTCCGGCACTTCAGGCAAATGATGACTCGGATCTGGAATATAACCTCTCAGCATAGACACATGGAAGACATTGTGCACCTGAGACAACTCTTCCGGTAATTCAAGCCGGTAAGCAGTTTTCCCGATCCTTTTCAATATCTTGTACGGGCCTATAAACCTCGGGGCTAATTTCCAGCCTTTGCCAAATCGAACCACACCTTTACTGGGTGATACTTTCAGAAAGACGAAGTCACCAACCTCAAACTCAAGGTCCCTTCTCCGGTTGTCTGCATAGCTTTTTTGCCTGCTCTGAGCTTCTACCAACATTTTTCTGATCAGAACAATCTTCTCAGAGGTTTGCTGCACAAGCTCAGGACCAAACAACTGACGCTCCCCAACTTCAAACCAACAAACAGGTGTCCTGCACTTCCTGCCATACAAAGCTTCGTACGGCGCCATCCCAATGCTAACCTGAAAACTGTTGTTGTAGGCAAAATCTACCAAAGGTAAATGCCTTTCCCAACTGCCTCCAAAGTCTAGTATACAACACCGAAGCATATCCTCAAGAATACGGTTGACTCTCTCGATCTGCCCATCGGTTTGCGGATGAAAAGCAGAGCTGAAATCTGTCTTGGTACCCAAAGCTGTCTGAAGACTCCTCCAGAAATGCGAAGTAAACAGCGCATCTCGATCAGACACAATAGTTGACGGAACACCATGAAGCCTGACAATCTCGCCAACATACAACTCAGCTAACTTGTCCATCGAAGCAGTGAGTTTCATCGCCAAAAACTGAGCGGACTTGGTCAGTCGATCGACTATAACCCAAATCGCATCATTGCCTTTAGGACTCTTAGGCAATCCTGTAATGAAATCCATACTGATGTTATCCCACTTCCATTCCGCAATAGGTAACGGCTGTAATAGACCTCTGGGTCTCTGATTTTCGGCTTTGACTTGCTGACAAACCTCACACTTCGCCAGTAATTCAGCCACATCCCGCTTCAAACCTGACCACCAGAAATGCTGTTTGATGTCTTTGTACATCTTAGTACTCCGAGGATGTACCGATAAAAGAGTAGCATGCGCCTCCTGAAGAACACTCTCCTTCAGGTCCGCCTGATTTGGAACACATAGCCTATCTCCGAACCACAGCACTCCATCCTTGATTTGAAATCCGGGCAACCTGCCAGCACCAACCTGCTCCTTCATCTCCAAAATATCAGCATCAACCTCCTGACTTGCAATGATCCTTCCATTCAGTGTAGGCTGAAGCCTTAACTGAGCTAAAGATGCTTCCAATTCTTGCAAGACAACTTCAATACCTGCTCGATCCAATTCCTCAATCAAATGCTTCTGAGTTGTAATCAAACTGGCTAAACTGCTCTTGCGACTAAGTGCATCAGCAATAACATTAGCTTTCCCAGGATGATACTTGATCTCAAGTCGCATGTCCTCAAGCACTTCCAACCATCTCCGCTGCCTCAAATTCAGATCCCTCTGCTGATATATGTACTTCAAGCTCTTGTGGTTCGTGTACATGTTTAATTTCTCACCGTACACGTAGTGCCTCCATTGCTTTAGGGCAAAGATAACGCAGCCAACTCCAGATCATGAGTCGGATAATTCTTCTCATGCGGTCGTAGTTGCCTAGACCCATAAACGATTACTCTTCCTTCTTGCATTAAGACACAACCAAGCCCACGATGTGAAGCATCGCTGTAAACCTCATACTCAACACCTGCTCTAGGCAAAGCCAAAATAGGTGCAGTAGTCAGCTTCTCTTTCAACTCCTGAAAGCTTGCCTCACATTGCTCAGTCCACTTGAAGTTCACATTCTTCTTGGTTAGACCAGTAAGCGGTACAGCTATCTGAGCATAACCTTGAATGAATCTCCTGTAGTATCCAGTCATTTCAAGGAAACTTCTGACTTCCTTCACTGTAGTAGGCCTAGCCCAATCTCTCACTGCCTCAATCTTCTGAGGATCAGTTGCCACTCCCTCCTTAGAAAGGATGTGACCTAGGAATGCCACTTCAGATTTCCAGAAATCACACTTGGATAACTTGGCATACAACTTCTGCTCTTCCAGTTTCTTCAAAACTGCTGCCAGATGCTCGGTGTGCTCCTCCTCTGACTTGGAGTACACGAGGATATCGTCGATAAACACCACGACGAAAGAATCAATGAACGGCCTCAGAACTCTGTTCATTAAATCCATGAAGATTGCGGGTGCATTCGTCACTCCAAATGGCATAACTAAGAATTCGTAATGCCCATGTCGAGTTCTAAACGCAGTTTTGTGCACATCTTCAGCTTTCACACGAACTTGGTGATATCCCGATCAAAGATCTATTTTGGAGAAAACAGCTGCTCCTTGTAGACGATCGAACAAATCATCAATTCGAGGAATAGGATACTTATTCTGAACAGTGACCTTATTCAGCTCCCGGTAATCGATACACATTCTCATAGATCCATCCTTCTTCTTTACCAAAAGCACTGGTGCTTCCCAAGGTGACGCACTAGGTTGAATAAAGCCTTTCTCCAACAATTCCTCAATCTGCCGTTTCACCTCATCTTGTTCCACTGGAGCCATCCTATATGGTGCCTTAGAAATGGGTGCACTTCCCGGTTGAACAGTGATGCTGAACTCTACATCACGATGCGGGGGTAACCCAGAAAAATCATCCATGAACACAGTCGGATAGTCCCGAACTACAGGAATTTCTTGCACTTCCATAGGAGTCTCTTCCTTGCGGATAGCTGCCGCCAGCTTAGAACACTTCTTCTTCCCTTGAAAAGTGACTTCAGGTCCACCTGGAGCCTTCACTGTTACCGTCTTGGTCTTGCACTCGATGCTTGCACTGTACACCGACATCCAATCAATGCCAATGATAACATCGACTCCCAAGATAGTTAGCTTGATTAGATCAATCCCGAAGATTCGATCTCCAATCACAATCTCGCAATCCGCATAATACCGATCAGTGGTTAAAGTTCCCCCTGATGGAGTAGCTACTGCTAAGATCTTGCCTGAAAAAATCTTCGGTTCAACTCCCAACACTTTAGCAAATTTAGGAGACACAAAAGTATGAGAGGATCCAGTATCGAATAACACAACAGCTTTCATTCCATTAAGATAAAGTTCTCCTGTTACATAATACACACTCATTACGTAACAGTTCACTTAATAAACGGGAAAAGAAATGACAAAAGCCTCTAAACACCAGCCCTCGTACCAGTGATGACATGATCAACCTCATCGACATCAGCTTCCGTCAAGGCAAATACTCACCCTGGTTGGTGCGGTCTCTTCCCAGTCTGCTGCGTTGGTGCGTTGCTATTACCATTCCGTGGTTTGAGACATTGAGATTGGTAATGTCCCGTTTCACCACAGTTGTAGCAAGTTACCGCAGGAGGTCTCACCACATTGTTCCCAGGTCCTCCAGCCACACTGATAGCGTTCGCCCCTGTCGGTTTGAACCTTTGTGCAGATGGTTGCCCCTGGAAACTCCCAGAATTGGCGGGCCTCTTTCCAGACTGCCAGTTGTTCCTCCGGTTCTGAATAACATGAAACTGCTCCATATCTGCTTCCGTCGCTGCTGCTCTCTTGAACAACTTATCAAATCTTCTGATACCAAGAGGTATCATCCGGGACCTCAAGCTTGGCCTCAATCCATGCACGAACTTACGAACCTTCTTAGCTTCATCCATCACTAATTCCGGAGCATACCTAGAGAGCTGAGTAAACTTGGTCTCGTACTCTCTCACTGACATACTACCTTGCTGTAGTGACAAAAACTCCATAGCCTTCTTCTCTTGAACATCGGAGGGGAAATAGTGACTGCGAAATTCTTCCAGAAATTCCTTCCAGCCAAGCACTATGCCTCCCATTGTCCTCTTCATCGACTGCCACCACACAGCCGCGTCCTTCTCGAATTGTAGAGTTGCC
The DNA here is from genome assembly GCA_017893485.1 of Hemerocallis citrina. Taxonomy (NCBI): domain Eukaryota; kingdom Viridiplantae; phylum Streptophyta; class Magnoliopsida; order Asparagales; family Asphodelaceae; genus Hemerocallis; species Hemerocallis citrina. The sequence continues at coordinate 241,775 of JACEHZ010000571.1, forward strand.
AACTTCACCTTACTGCCTTTAGGGATCTCCAGTACTTCAAAGATTGTCTCTACTTGACGAATCCAGTTGTCAGCCGCATCAGGGTCTGACTTCCCTTCAAATACCGGTGGTTTCATTCGTTTGAACGATTCCACTAGTTTAATCACTTCGGGCACCGAATTCGCAGGTACCTTTCCTTGGTTCTGATTCATAGCCACGGCGTTGAGTGTCTGATATACCCTCGCAAGTTCCGTTTCCAGATCCAAACCTTCACCGTTTCTAGCTCCTCTTCTAGCCATATTCTGATGCAAAAGATCCATTAAATTCGAAGTATAAGATATGAATTTTAAATCAACTTGCATTTCATTGAATTCCAAACTTTATACATTCGAATTGAAAAACATTTCTTGACATCAGAATGAAAAACAGTAGAAGCTACAACAGTCTAACTCCTACGGTTCCTCTTCGCTTCTCAAAGTTCTACCCGTAGTTCATCAACTTCATCCTTCAGCACATCGGTTAGATTCTTCCTCTTCTCGAGTTCCCATACCCGATGACTGAGAACTGCAAAATCGTCATTTCGCTTTGCCAACTGAGCCTCCAATAATCCGACTCTCTCTCGCAGTGTTTCTACCTGCCTCTGAAGAGAAGTCACAAGACTATTCGGAACTGGTTCTTCTTCTTCGTCAGAAGAAGAGTCATCAGATGAATCCAGAGGTGGGGTAATCTCTCGGGATTCAGGCCATTCTTCTCCGTCAGAATCTGCTTGCCCTGGATAGTACTCGTCCTCGGAATCTGCCTGTCCAGGATGGTTTTCTTCCTCGATGATATCCCAGTCGCCGCCTCCAGCAGGGTCGAAGTGGTCAGCCATCTTAGAAATAGGGAGGAAGAAGCATAAGTCATAGAGCAACACAAATGTAAGTCACTTACATTTAAATCTCTAGACTCAAACACACACTCTAATGTCCACTACTAGGGTGTCGTTCCTTATAAATTTGTACAAGTGTGGAAAGCCTGGCTCTGATACCATTTTGTAACGCCCCGAATCCCAAATACACTGAATTCGAGATGTTCTACAGGATCTTTTGCTTCCTTTAGTACAATTTTACAAGGAAATTTGAACTTTTCACTTTACATCAGAGTTTACATGAATACATTACAATTTACACTGCACAGCGGAAGTAAACTTTACAACAATGAAACAAATGTACAACAACATTGAATAATCTTTAAGCATCTGTTCTTCTTTAATCTTTATCATGCCATTTACCTGCATATAAGACTGTGGGTACGTCAGTTTATTCAACCGACGATCATTATACACGGCCATCCTCTCTATGCCGGAAATAGTATAACTTATTTTCCATATTTAGCAAACACAATTTGTCACATATCAAACTAAAAGGACTACCCTATTAATGTCGTGTTGTGATTGTGCACTTAGTCCTAAATGCATTTATTTATATTACATGACACTAATGTGCACTTGTTCGGATTCTATGCATCCCATACTACATAGGTCCGAGGGCAAGCCCTTAATCGTTTTTCATCTTTGTAGGGTTCAATCCCTCGCCATGACTTAATCTACAACTGTAATTACGGTAGGTATCTTAGATGATCTATGAGTACAAGCACGTGTACAGAAAATCCTGGAGGAGAATCCCACGTCATGTCACGACGCATCGTGAACATAGCCTGTGGCAATTCAGCCTCACTTCGTGGCACACGATCCTCTTGCAGTCACCAAACATCCCACAAGCGTCGCCATCGGGACGATAATTCTGGAGTAGTGCCCACGCCATGTCTTGACGCATCAAGTAGGCAGCCTGTGGATCACTCTCACACCGCCAATCCGATGGCCCTCATACTCGTGTTTTTCTCCTACTTTCATCACGTCTCCACTATGTACTAATCCTTAGTTTTTATCAAAATCATGAACAAAATTCAAAGCTCTAGAGTTAGCCTCTCCACTAAACCGGACTTATTCATTCGTTCAAACATGACCAACCTTGGTCTTTCATTTCAAATTTCATCTCATTTCATTTCTTTCCAATTGCCGGTGGGAGACTTAGCTACTCTTTTGTTTCAATTTCAATTCACAATTACCAAAAATTGAGCATTTCCAGCTCATGAGTTCATTTTTTTCATAATCACTATGGATTTGCTTTTTCATGTTCATAGTTCCACGATTATAACTTTCATAAATTCAAATAAATGATTCACCCAATATTAATTCATGCAAAGACAAATAGAGTTTACTGTCACAACCAATATTCAACATAAGATTCACAATCATTATCATAAAACAATTCATAGAATTTCTGAGATGTCAAAAGTGCTCTGAACAGTCGACTTAGAACTCATCCAGTCGACTTGTTCAGCCAAAGAAAGTTCTTCAATAATCGCTCGGAAGAGTCGACTGTTGCACATGGCCAGTCGACTGTTCCGCAGCATTCGAAATAAAAATATAAATTACGGAGAAGTCGACTGTCGTTCATATCGGTCGGCTGTTCTGGGTAATTCAATTATACAACTTTTCATGTTCAGTGCAGTCGACTGCTACATATATTTGGTCGACTGAATAGAGTTAAATTTCAAATTAAAGACTTATCTCTTTCTTCTGTTCTTCAAATAGCACATAGCATTTTTATTACACTATAGTATGTTCAATGTCAGCACAATCATGCGATTCTTATTCATTTACCAAACATAACAATATAGTTTACGATTAAGTGTAAATTTCACATAGCTAGTATTTTCTTTCATCCAAATACAATTTCTAGTCGTACATTCATCTTTTACTCATTATTTGTCTACGGAGATGGATATCAACTCCGAATTTAACATACTAGGAAAGTCAAGATACGACACACATTAAAAACATCATTTCATGATATTTCGAACTGTACACATTTTATTTCATTGTACCAGTCGACTGTTCACATGATCGGTCGACTGTACAGGAAATTTCCAGTGCTCTAAACATCTTTAGTTCTTTTTCATTCATTCACATTTTTCCATATTATGTATAGCACAGAGCATTTCAACATAACGATCATCCTATCAATCCACTTTTCACAAGTACGATAACCAATCAATATTAATCCTAGCATGATCTCTATACTAGAAGTCATTAGAAACACCCACATTCCAACTAGTTCATAGGACAATTTTATCAATTAAAAGTGTACTCTTATTAATATTTTTCATGCCTCAATCATTCAATTTAATCTAGCATGCATCCCTAATTAGAAATATAGAAAATTTACCCACCTTATTGAAGAAAGATACAATTAACAACCTCCTAGACGAATGTCCTTGCAACAAGAGTGCACCTCCTCCTAGACGATGCGCACACAAGCCTCCAAGCACACCTCACCGAGAGCTCCTTGATGGTAGCCGGCCTCTCCTTTCCTCCTTGATGTTGCAAACACAATCCCACACACTCTCAATCTTTTAACTCACAAAATCACTACTAGATAATATAATTTAGACTATAGGTTTGGAGGGATTAATAAGCACAAGAATAACTAGCCATGGGGGGGGGGTATTTATACTAAAAATCAAAGAGAATGGAGGGCTAGGATCAAGTAGTTGGTTATAAGATGGAGGGCTAAGATGAAAGTAGGAGTTGTATTAACTACCCACAATCAAGTAACCACCACACCATGATTTCCATTAAAATTTTGATTTTCCCACCAAAAGAAGCAATCCGGCCTACTTTGGGAAATGCATTTGCACGTGTACGTGCAACGCACGTGTACGTGCAATGCACGTGCAAGCATTTACCTCCAAAAATTTGTACATTAAATTTTTGTATAAACATAAAATAGTCTTTAAATTGTATTCTACATGACAAGTTGTATAAAAATAGTCCATGGGCTTTAGTTTATGGGCCAAAATAATTATTATATAAAAAAAATAATAAATTAAATTAACTTTGGGCTCTTAAAAAGAAAAGGCCTTTTTGCCTAATTGAAAGAAGGCTTTATAGAAAAATAATTAAAGGCACATATTTAAATATCTATACTCATCATGATGAGAATATTTACCAAAAATATTGCACGTGCACACTACGTGTAAAATAAATAATTTTCATTAAATGAAAAACGGGGCCTTACACGTTTCCCTTTTCCATTCAAGATGGGTTGTGATTGAATTTTAGAGGATCGCTGTTATCACCAGCTTTGCGTCAGTCGAAGTACTGACGTTCCCCACCTTTTAGGTATCGACTTCTACCTTTAGAGCAGGTGCAGAGATATCAGAGTAGCGCAGCAGAAGACTCAAGCCGAGTAGCAAGTCCCAGGAAAGCAAATTGACTGTTCAGCGGAGCTTCGGCAGTGAGCCGTCGACTGCCATTCAGAGAGAGAGAAGTTGTTAACTTTACAGAAAGGAGTGATGTATGTTGTAATAAGATGTACGGAGTTTATGTAATTTGTATTCTTGTCAAGAACAAGACATTGGTTGTAATCAATGATGTAATAACTCATTTGGCAATATAAAGTTTTTAAATTTCCATGTTATTACTGTGTTAAGATGCATTTGAAGGCAAAGATTCTGGAGAGTGTCACGGATACTCGGTAATGGGGATCCGGGGCGTTACAGAAGTGGTATCAGAGCTGACTTCAATTTGTAATCTAACACAGTAGGAAATTTGACTAAAATGCCAAATGGCTGGGTTTAGTTTGGATTGCAGGAAGGTCAAAACCATGATTGTTTCATTTTACCGTATGTTTGTGATCTTCCCTACATCCAAAACTAACCCTGTGTGTTTTCTTTCCTTGAAGGGTGTCTAGAAGAATCAGAAACAGTCACCGTAGAATGGCTGAGGACGAAGGCAGTAGGACCAACGGCACAAACTTCAATGTTGAAGCAGAGTTTACCCGTGTATACCAAATGATGGGAGCATTTGTGGAAGCTAGTAGAAACCAAGCACGGCCATAGGGAACACTAGGAGTCGCTACCCCAGCAGACCCGATAAGGATGGTGGAATCGTTCAAGAAGATGAAACTGCCAGTTTTCGAATGACAGGTCGACCCCACGGCTGCTGACGACTGGATACGTCAGGTAGGGACAGTGTTTGAAGTACTAGTGACTCCCAAAGATAGCAAGGTTCGTCTGGCCACAATTCTGCTGGAGAAGGATGCCGGAGTTTGGTGGCAGTCCGTGAAGCGTGGTCTCGGATAGGGACAGATCGCTTGGGAAGATTTTCTTGAGAAATTCCGACAGCACTATTTCCCTTTGGATGTGCAAGAAGAGAAAACAATGGAGTTCCATAGCTTGAAGCAAGGAAACATGACCGTCAGGGAATATGAGATAAAGTTTTCTCAGCTGTCACGATATGCGCCGGAGATGGTCCAAGAAGAAGCGAAGAAAGCCCAAAGATTTGAGCAAGGACTTAGGCCTGGGCTGAGGTCAAGGATGGTTCCGTTAGGCATTTGCCGATTCGACAAGCTAGTAAAGCGAGCTGCGGTAACAGGAATGGACATGAGGCGGAGTCAAGGCGAGGCTGAGACGAAGGAGAGGAGGAAGAAACATATTCACACCAATGACCAAGACAAGTGGGACTCAACTCACAAGTCCAGAAGGCTTAATACCAGCAAGGGGACCAACCAGACGGTGGTGTGTTACTTTTGTAAAGAATCGGGTCATTTCAAAAGTCAATGCCCGAAAAGAGCCCAGACAAGCACTTGCTACAATTGTGGAGAAGCCGGGCACAAGAAATCAGATTGTCCACGACTGCAAGGGAAACCCAATGACCAGTTACTAAAGGTGACCGATAAAGGGAAGAAGCCTGTTCGTCAGGAACGAACCTCAGCTTAACTGGGAAGAAGTATGTAATAGTAAGGGCTATCATAGTCGATAAATAGTAAAATGTTTTGTTGGTTGCATTTTTGCAAGATATGGATGATGAACTTATACTATGTTTTGTAGCATGATATTATGACTATTATAAAGCATGAAAGTTTGGGTAATTGGTCGTCTCGTCTTATACTTATTTTATTAAGTATTTGGGATAAGGCATACGGCTGAAATATTTGCCTTCTCCTTGGTGAGCCTCGTTTTCTTCTAAGGAGGGAGTGGTCACCGACCCTCTAGAAGTGCAAACCGAGAGCTGGAAGATGTGCTGAGAACTTGACTCGGGCACTAGAAGGAGATATGATGAACCGAGAACGATCGTGAGTATGGAGGCTCCAGAATGATCCGCAGAGGGAGATATTCCCCAACATTCTAGACGAGGGATGAAATAGGCCCCAGAGTGTTCTATAGAGAGGGATTGATCTCCAGTATTTCGGGACGAGAGCGATACTCATGGGGAGTTCGTGTGGTGAGGTCGGCTCCATAATGATCCATGGAGTGAGACATTCCCCAGTATTCCAGACGAGGGATGAAATAGGCCCCAGAATGATCTGTGGAGTAGGATTGGTCTCCAGTATTCCAGGGACAAGAGTGATGCTCATGAGAAAGATTGTGTGATGTTGGCTCCAGAATGATCCAGGGAGTGAGACATTTCCCAGTATTCCAGACGTGGGATGAAATAGACCCTAGAATGATCTGTGGAGTGGGATTGATCTCCAGTATTCCAGGGATGAGAGCAACGTTCACGGGCAGGCTAGTGGGACATTGGCTCCAGAATGATCCATGGAGTGAGATATTCCCTAGTATTCCAGATGAGGGATGAAATAGGCCCTAGAATGATCTGTGGAGAGGGATTGATCTCCAGTATTCCGAGGACGAGAGTAATATCCACAAGGGAAATTCAAGGATGAGTAAGGGCTCCAAAATGATCCACGGAGTGAGAAGTTCCCCAGCATTCCAGGCGAGGGATGAAATAGGCCCCAGAGTGTTCTGTGGAGTGGGAATGATCTCCAGTATTCCGAGGACGAGAGCGATGTGCACGGGAAGGTCGTGTATGACGATGACTCCAGAATGATCCATGGAGTGAGGAATTCCTCAGTATTCCAGACAAGGGATGAAGTAGGTCCCATAGTGATCTATGGAGTAGGAATTGGTCTCCAGTATTCCGAGGACGAGAGTAGTACCCACAAAGAAATTCAAGGATGAATAAGGGGGCTCCAGATGATCCGCAAAGAAGGGATATTCCCCAGCATTCTAGACGAGGGATGGAATAGGCCCCAGAGTGTTCTATGGAGTGGGAATGATCTCCAGTAGTTCGGGATGAGAGCAAAACTCATGAGGAGATCGTGTGGTGAGGGCCCAGAATAATTTGTAGAGCGAGATATTCCCCGGTATTTCCGGAATGTGGGACGCAATAGACCCCAGGGAGTTCTATGGAGAGGAATTGATCTTTAGTAGTCCAGGATGAGAGCAATACACCCCAAAGTGATTCATCCCCAGTACAGTGGATACGGGATGCTGTATGCCCCAAAATGATCCACATGATGAGATTGATCTCCAGATGGAGGAGTGTGTTGAGCACTTGAGGCGTGGGAGCCGGAGAGCCGCATGAAGGCCTTATATCCGGATTTATTTTGAATGTTTTCTATTTTGTTTGTTGTTTTTCTTTCTCCCACTAAGGACGTTCTGGGGACAGAACGATTCCAAAGAGGGAGTGATGTAACACCCCGTTTTGTACGGTACATGAAGATATGCATATGTGTATGTATATTGTTAGCATGCGTGCAATTGATTATAGTATTATGGGTCGATTGTGCCATTGTGGTGGATGGTTAGGGCTACGGGACGGTTTTTGGGAGAGTTGCATTCCAAAGATGCACGAGAACGAGACGGTCCGATACTAGTACAACTGCTAGTTTTCGGCACGACGCACATGCAAATATAACACGGTATGGTATTACAGTGAATATAGGTTGCGTGCGCTCGTTAAAAAATGCGTCTCACACTCGTTGGGGCTCGTTAAGATTTATGTTGGGCAGCCAACACACCTAACACAAAACCAATGGGCTAGCCATGGTTTTGGGGCCTACAAAACCACCTAAGTCTAACCTACCCCCCCCCCCCCCCCCCGGTTTAATCCGGTCACCCCTTCCCATCACCCTCATTTTTCACTTCATTTCTCCCATTTGCTCTGGAATTTTCAGAAGAGAACACCCCAAGAGAAGGAGGAGAGAAAAGAAGAAGGAAGGAAAGGAGAAGGACCAAGAAGGAGATTTCCAAGAGGAGCTTGAAGAGATCCCCTCTACTACTACAACCTAAGGTGGGAAGTTTCTCTAAACTTTAAATTCTTGTCTCTTAATTAAATTTGGTTGCATGCATGAGTGTTATAATGCATAGGATTGTTTTTCTAAAGTTAGAAGTAGAAGTCAGAATGGAACTAGAGAAAGCTGGTTCGGAGTGCCATGTTGTGAATTTTTCCGAGAGCACAATATGTTGAATTAGACCACAAAATTAAAAGTGTTTGTTCATTTATGTATTAGGATCATACATGATTTATTTCAGATTTTTTTCAGATCATTTGTTATGCTAATAAAATTGAGAAATGGATATGTGTCGTAAGGCAGACTCAGGAAAAGAAAAACAAAATGGTTGATATTGTAGGAAATTTCGTAATTTATTGAAGCATTATTTTGATCTGAAATTTTTACTCATTATTCCTCAATTCATGTTGATTATCTAAAAAAATCAGTAAATTGTTTGGATCAATTTAGAGGCAGGAGAAAAATATATATCTGATCAGTATCTGATGTGAATTAGAAAAACTGGATGGTTTCTGAGATCACTTGAAATAGCTATTATTCACTGTATAATTAGAATTTTGACCTGAGATCTTTTGTATGATGTTGGGTATGATGTCTAGTATCACCACCATAAATGTTGTGTCAATTGGACAAGTTTGCAATTTACTGTGATTTTGTGATTGAGCATTGTGCTGTTTTCAGCCAGTTTCGACACTCTGTAAAGGTTGGGAAATTGAGACCTGTTAGAGACATATTTTGAGGATCATGACCCAGGAGAGAGTTGTAGGGGACAGCTAGACCTTTCCAAAAAAACTAGTTTGAGGCAAATCCAGTAAACGGTTGAATTATTATAATTTTTGTAAGACTGGACAGAGGACTAGAGTAGAGCTGTGTGCTCTGAATTGGAGAGACCAATTGTGTAATGGGTGTATTGATGATAGATGAGTGTGTTAGGGTGACTTAAGGGTACAATTTGTACTCATGACCAACTAGAGAGTTGTTGAGGACACCCAAACCCTTCTACGAAATTTTAGTTTGTGTCGTTCTGATGAACGAGTAGGATTTTGTGTTACTGGTAAGGTGCAGCCCGTGCACAGGAAGCACGCAGGTTGGAGCTTGAAAAGCTAATTCGAGGACTTAGACGGTTGAGTCTAATCTCGTGATCAACTAGGTAGTTGTAGCCTAGGATCGTACCTTTCCAGGTTGGGTCATGCACTCCATCGGAGTTGTATCAATAGAGTTATGACCGTTTTGAGATTCGGTAGAAACCCGTAGGTTGCTTAGTCTGGGTTAGGACTAAGGATTGTGAAAACATTTTTCCCTTATGTGTGAGCCGAGTCGGTGACTCGTGGCTAGGGATGGTTGAATCTCTGTTATTGAGGTTGTTGATTCCCTGAGTGGGATGTGTGACTCGAGTTAGTCACTAGGGTAAAGGATACCCTGCACCTATCAAGCCTATATTATTAGACTTCTGCCGAGCGTAGGACGTCCGAGCATGCCAGTAGGTGGAGCTCACAGGGCAATTTTATATTTATAGCCGGGGTAGCGGTAGGCGTAGGCCATTTTGCTGGATGAGTCCAAGTCGGGGAAGTGGCGAACCGGACCGGTATCGCCAGGGGCCAGAGGTTGACAGGCAAGTGTGGAAGCAGTAATTCTTACCCGAAATAATTAGAGTAGGGTAGGGGTTAGAATGGTTTATTAGGGGGTTGGGAAATTGCATTAGTCCTAGTAAGCAATAGTCGGTGTTGTATCTTCCAATCGTAGGGATACGTTCTCGGCCGCTCATGGATTGAGTCCCCAGCTCGTATCTCGATCTGTTGATTCCAAAAGTTTGTCGGAGTAAGGTGCGGGAGGCCCGAAGGAATTGACCTTCTGTGGTGCTCACGTCCCTAAAGCGCGGGTTGTGTTTTGTGTTTGGTGTATATTTGTTCATAACCTGGGCCAGGGGTGAACACGCATGCGAGAGTCCATGAGTGGACATGTGGAACCAAGGGTCGTAAGGACCAGGTTCAACGCGGTTTCTAAGGAGGTCCGTGCGCGGGTACCAACTGGCAGTGACCACTTGGGCACTGCAGGGTGGAATATGACCGACCGCTGCAATCTCCTTGGGCGAGGGACAGGTTATTGGGAACTGGATGGGTACATGGGTAGGATGCATGGCGAGGGATTGAACCCTACAATCAGGAGAGGCGAACTCCTTGGAAGGTATGTAGTATGGGATGCATACATTTCCATCGAAGTTGATTTTGGGAAAGTATGTAGTATGGGATGCATATGTCCCAACTGAATTGCATTAGAGTAGGTGCATCGTGTGCATTCTTGTTCGTGCATTAGATTAGGCTATGCTTGGGTCTTAGACGCATGTAGTATGGGATACATGAGCACCACATAATTTAGGATGCACGTTTCCCTTTTCCATTCAAGATGGGTTGTGATTGAATTTTAGAGGATCGCTGTTATCACCAGCTTTGCGTCAGTCGAAGTACTGACGTTCCCTACCTTTTAGGTATCGACTTCTACCTTTCGAGCAGGTGCAGAGATATCAGAGTAGCGCAGCAGAAGACTCAAGCCGAGGAGCAAGTCCCAGGAAAGCAAATTGACTGTTCAGCGGAGCTTCGGCAGTGAGCCGTCGACTGCCATTCAGAGAGAGAGAAGTTGTTAACTTTACAGAAAGGAGTGATGTATGTTGTAATAAGATGTACTGAGTTTATGTAATTTGTATTCTTGTCAAGAACAAGACATTGGTTGTAATCAATGATGTAATAACTCATTTGGCAATAAAAAGTTTTTAAATTTCCATGTTATTACTGTGTTGAGATGCATTTGAAGGCAAAGATTCTGGGGAGTGTCACGGATGCCCGGTAATGGGGATCCGGGGCGTTACAGCACGAGAATGCTACACCGCTACAATGGGGGGCTCCATTCTCCTCCTCGACGCCATAGGGTTACCGCTAGAAAGCAGTCACAATAATTCAAAAACTGTAAACGAGCTTGAAGCCACCGCCATAACCAACTCTACCAAGAACTTCCAAACCTGCCACATCATCTCTCATCAGGTCCAAACTAGTTCTCATCATGACACAGTAATAAATCTGAATCCCTCGCCTGAATCCAGTCCGCACATTCAACGGAAACAAATAATCTTGCCTAAACGCATTGGTGCATTCCAAGATTTCCCTTTCTCTATGCAAAACAATGGGGGGCTTCCTCCAAAATAGGTAAGTCCAGGCAAGCTCTACCAAGTTATTCGCCTAAAAGGCTCATCAACTTGAAGACCCGGGGGGCAAGGAGATATCAGCAGGGACTTGCAAAGTAGAACACCTTATGAAGTACAACGAGTGTCTAAAATGTGATCTTCTAACAACGAGAGTATCTGAAATGCGCTCTCCTAAGAACGAGGGGATCAGAAACGTCCTCTCCTAATATCAATAGAAATAGCAAATTTCGTCAATTTGTAACAGCGGCCAGCCACTAGAGCAGCCGCTTTGTTTTATTTTCCAGCAAATATAGTATGAACTTTTGCAAAGCTATTGTACAGCTCTACGGATGCATACAATAAGTTGAGGGCCAAACTTGTACACAAAAACGGCACCAAAAACTCGTTAAAAGCTTCCTACAAGACGGGTTCGGAGTCCATACCCATGGTTCGAAGTTACTCCAGCAATTTACAATGAAACAAGTTCAGAGTGCGCTTCGCCATTAGATCTGCTCCTACAACATGTTAATTCATCAAAGGAAATAACAAGCTCAATGCCCAACTTACACTTAGAGTGGCGCTAAACACTCGTTATAAGCTTTCTACAATGCAAGTTTGGTACGCAACGTGCAATCATGCCATTTAGAACCCAACTCACCAATCGATCTGTTCCTGCAACTAGTTGAAATTCCTTGGAGACTTATACAACGAGTTGAGTGCCACACTTATACATTTAAGCAGCACCAAACACTCGTTACAAGTCTTCCCGTAAGACGAATTTGGAGTCCATACCCATGGCTCGACAGAGACTCAAACAATTTGCATTAACGCAAGTTCACAGCACACTTTGCCATTCGATCTGCTCCCGCAATCCGTTAGCACCTCGACGACCGGTTTGGAGTCCATACACATGGTTCAAAAGAAACTCTGTCAATTTGCAAAGAAGCAAGTTCAGAGTTCAGAGTGCACTTTGCAAAGAAACTCTGTCAATTTGCAAAGAAGCAAATTCAGAGTGCACTTTGCCATTCGATCTGCTCCTGCAACCTGTTAATACTTAAACTAACAAGTTCGGAATCCATACCCATGGTTCAGAGTTACTCTCGCAACCTGTAGTGACACACGTTCAGAGTTCAACTCATCATTCGAACTGTTCATGCAATGAGTTAAATTTCCTCAACAACAGATTAAGAGGTCCAAAATCATGGATCAGAGTTACTTTAGCAACACTTGTAAAAAGCAGCACTTGGAGTTCAACTCTCCATTTGATGTAACTCTCACAATCTGTCAGATGCCCCATACATCAAGTTTGAAAAAAAAAACTCTCCTTCAGAGTTGTCCCTACAACTAGCTGGGTTCAAAACGGAGCAATGCTAAACTCCGTCATACACCGTCGACAGCTATTTAAGCTATACACAACAAACTTGAGACCTTGTTATTTAGCGACAAAGAACCTGTCGATGGCACATCAACCATGACGGCAAGGATCAAGCATATGAAAGGAATCCTTCAAATCAAAGAATTACCGCAAACTCATATGTTCAGATATAGTGGACTACATACGTCTACAAATACAGAACGATCAGTCCAGAGTCCACCTCTCCCCAAGAGCAGCTCATACGACTAGCCAACCCCCAAGACGATGTATCACAGGACAAGACACCAGCATGTAGAAGACTTCTTAGTTCACAAATTACAAGTCTCATTACAATAGCAAAGTTACAATGACTCAACGTTTCACGTTTAGGAATTACTATCAATAGTCCTGCGAACACTGTACAACAAACTGTCATGTAAGCTATTTCTTCCAGATATACACACTGGAGAGATACTCTACCTAAGAGAAAAAACTCTCCTTGCCGACCTCCTACCAGCTAACAGCTCCATCGGGCCGCCTCAACTCTTGATGATGATATTCAAGACAAGCCTTCCTTAGACGAGCAAACTCCATGTTTATCCGACCACCTTCACTTGGGAAAGCTCCAACCCCATCTCGCTTGAAGCGCCATGCAAACAGGAGAGTTCAACTCCATCAAGCATAGCGTATCACAAGGAGGGCAAGCTCAGTATCCTGGGGAACCTCATTCAATGCACGCAATTACTTATCAGTATAGAGAAGAATGGAATCATCTTAATGCTGAATAAACACAAGTGAATTCACTTCCACATTAAGAAGATTCAGAATACCCACAACTCATTCGCTCAAAAATGAGTTCGGCATTCCGCACGCCACTTGAGTTCCTCCGGCCAACCACCCATCAAAATCGAGCAACGGGTTCAACGCTCCGCTCACTGCGTGAGTCTCATCAAGAGCTCAGTGGCTCCAAACAGCGAGTTCAATGCCTTGGTCCTTGTTTGAGTTCCACCAAATAGTTCGTTGGCTCCCAAACAACGAGTTCAACGCTCTGCTCCCCGCACGAGCTCCGTCTACAACTCGTTGGTCCCAAACAACGAGTTCAACACCTTCATCTTCTCTCAGGCTACATCAACATCTCGTTGGCCTCGAACAACGAGTTCAATGCCTCGGTCCTCGCCCAAGCACTGCCTACAACTCGTTGGTCCCAAACAATGAGTTCAACGCTCTGCTTTCTGCATGAGCTTTGCCTATGCTTGTTTTCTCCGAACAACGGGCTCAACGCCATGCTTTCTGCATGAGCTCCGTCACAACGGGTGTCTACACTGATTACCGCTTAAGCACTGTCAACTACTCACTGGCTTTATACAAAGAGTTCGACGCCTTGGTCTTCTCCCAAGCACTGTCAACAACTCGTTGGCACTAAGAAACGTGTTCAATGCTCTGCTCTCTGCAAGAGCTCTGACTACGCTTGTTGGCTTCGAACAAAGAGTTCAGTGCTCTACTCTCTGCATGAGCTCCATATACAACTCATTAGTCCCAAACAACGAGTACGACGCCTTGCTCTACACTCAGGCTTCACCAAATAGCTTGTTAACTCCAAACGATGAATTCTATGCTCTGATTGCCACTTGAGTACCATCAACTACTCGTTGGCCCTACACAACAAGTTCGATGCCTAGGTCTTCGATCAAGTTCTCCCAAAAAAGCTCGTTAGCTCCCCACAATGAGTCCAATGCCTTGTTCCTCGCTTAAGCTTCACTCAACAACTTGTTGGGAATAAACAACGAGTTCAACGCGCTGCCCTCTACACGAGCTCATCAACAACTCGTTGACTCCAAACAACGAGTTCAATGCCTTGATCTTCGCCCAAGCACCGTCAACAACTCATTGGCACCAAACAACGGGTTCAATGTTCTGTTAACTGCTTGAGCTCCATCAATCACTCGTCTGGCTCCAAGCAACGAGTTCAATACTCTGCCCTCCGCACGAGCTCCATCAATGACTCGCTGGGGCAAAACAACAAGTTCAAGCTTAAGTTCATCTTATATCTTTCCCTACAAACTCGCCAGAGTTAAACGATAGTTTCTAGACCAAATCAATCAAAAAGTTGTCTCTATACGCCTGCTGGGTGCAAACAGCAGGTGACACATCAAACTCTGTCATAGAGTCCTCTCCAAGCTCGCCTAGATCAAACAGCAGTTTCTACATCAACACTATATCAGAGTTCTCCCTTTAAATTCGTCGGAGTCAAACGACAGTTTCTGGACCAACTCAATTAAAGAGTTGTCTCTACATACTTACTGGGCACAAATAGCAGGTGCAACATCCAACTCTGTCAAAGAGTCCTCTCCAAACTCGCCGAGATCAAACAGCAGTTTCTAGACCAACTCAATCAAAGAGTTGTCTCTACACACTTGCTGGGCGCAAACAGTAGGTGCAACATCCAACTCTGTCATAGAGTCCTCTCCAAACTTGCCTAGGTCAAACGGCAGTTTCTACATCAGCTCTATCTCAGAGTTGTCTCTAAACTCGTCGGAGTCAAAACGATAGTTTCTGGACCAACTCAATCAAAGAGTTGTCTCTACATGCTTGCTGGGCGCAAACAGCAGGTGCAATATCAAACTCTGTCATAGAGTCCTCTCCAAGCTCGCCTGGATCAAACGATAGTTTCTACATCAACTCTATCTCAGAGTTCTCCCTCTAAATTTGCCGGAGTCAAACGGTAATTTCTGGACCAAATCAATCAAAGAGTTGTCTCTACACGCTTGCTGGGCGCAAACAGCAGGTGCAACATCCAACTCTATCATAGAGTCCTCTCTAAGCTTGTTGGGAACAAACAACAAGTCCAACACACAACTCCATCACGGAGTTTCCTCTATAAACTCGCCGGGGTCAAACGGCAGTTTCCACATCAGCTCTATCTCAGAGTTGTCTCTAAATTTACCGGAGTCAAATGGCAATTTCAAGACCAACTCAATCAAGGAGTTGACTCTACACACTTGCTGGGCGCAAATAGCAGGTGCAATGTCCAACTCCGTCACAGAGTTTACTCTCCAAACTTGATGGGAACAAACGGCAAGCTCAACATTCAACTCCATCGCAGATTTATCTACACGCTTGCCCGGTGCAAACGGCAAACTCAAACATTCAACTCTGTCCCGAATATGCCACAACAACTTATTGGGATCAAACAGCAAGTCTGTAATAGCTCTCCTGGCATAGCTATTTATATGCGTACAAGATCCACCAGTCAACAGTGATGGAGTAAAAAGCTGGGTATACACATATAAGTAATTATATATATATATATATATATGAGTTGTTGCATATACACAACAATAAATATATATAAAAAAATTTGCATGCAAACCCAAGCCCAAGAAACTTCAAAAAATCCCCCAAAATACAACTCTCGTTGAGTTTGTGAAGAAAAGAAACCAGATCGGGTTGGGTCTACGACCTAAACCCACAAACAAAACTCAAGAGAATCAAAGAAGAGGCGTTAACGGGTCGGATCCAAACCCGGTTCCACCAACCAAACTCACTTCGCTTCTCCCTCTTCTCCATCTTCTTTGAATTCGAGCGCCAAAAAAGAAAACCGAACCACGTCGACGCGCCTTCTTCCTCCTCACCCCAACTCTACCTTCGAGCTGTCGCCCTGCCAAAAGCTTCGCACCTCTGCTCCACCTCTGAGCTACAACGCACCTCATCGAAACCCACAAAATCGAAACAAACAAGGCACCCATGTCCTATAGCTCGACAAAGTGACTATCCCCATAGCTCAGAGAACTCGTAGCTCGGCAAGAGCGTCGACAATCTCCGTAGCTCGGTGAAGTGCCCAATGACCATAGCTTGGCGAAAGCCTCGACAACTCATAGCTCAGTGAAATCATAGCTCGGCGAAGTGGTGATAGCTTGGCGAGACTTCGAGATAGCTAGGCAAGGTGACTATAGCTCTGCGAAGTGCTCAATGGCCATAGCTCAACTCGAGCTCGAGCTCCGTAGCTCGGTGAAACCCAAACGGCCACAGCTCGGTGGAGCGCTCTCGTAGCACGGTGAAGATCCACAGTCTCCATAGCTCGGCCACTGCAAGCTATCGCCATACCTCGAACAAGCCAGAACTCCATAGCCCGACGAGCTTGGTGAGAAAATGCTCGATGATGGTGAGAACGGTGGTCGAAAAAGCCAGGGCTCCCCACATAACCATAGCTAGGCGAGAAGCGTGGTCGAGCAGTCCACAAAAATCAAGAGATCGCCTATAGCTCGACGAAATGGTCGGCCGAGCTAAAGGGTCGCTCGCAACTGCTTTCAGCCATTGGATCTCCCCAAAATGCGAGCTTAAATGAAGTGGACGCACGAGATTTGTCCACGTCGCCATTCGTCTTCCCTAGAGCTCTCCTCGCCTCTCCGCCGTCCGATCTCCATCAGCGGACGAGCCGAGCGATGATGAGCGTCGCTAATTGCGCCATGTCGCCCCTATTGCAGGTGATTAGATCACGGCCGCTCGATCTCCTCGACGCGCGAGCTGCCACCTGATGAGCAGTCCAGATCGCGTTAAGATCTGTGCACCGGTCAGATTTTTACAAAAAAAAACCCCAAAATTCAATTTAATTCAAAAAAGTAATTAAAATCCAAAAAATAATTAAAATTGAATTTATTAATTATAAAATTCGGAAAAGTGATTTTTAAAAATTGGGGAAATTTTGGAAAAATTCAAAGAACTATGGAAAAATTCCCGAAATTTTCAGAAAATTCGGAAAAATCCGAAGAAATATGGAAAAATACAAAAAAATATATTCGTTGCCATCTGAAGCCACAAATCAGTTATAGGTATCTCCGAACACTCCGAATACTAAGATTATACACCAGATTCTAAAAATAAGACGTACTACATCCCGAAAGTCAAGAAAATTGCCTTCCGGGAGTGGGGGGCTTATGATGATGGTAAAAATCACAGCAGATCAGAGCCGTACGATCCTTACACAGATCTCAAAGCATCTACAGGCAGATTAGCCATTACCGGCCTATTTTGCAGGCCTGGACCCACTCTGTGACATGGGCTTCCTTCAAGCTCATAAAAAGTGACAGACTAGACCCACTAGGAGAGACACCCAGCCCATGTAGGCTAGGAGTCAATTCTCTTATCCCCTAACAAGGATATCTTATCTCTTGAGGGGGAGAGACATAAAAGATCCAACGGACACGAATCGATGTCTTGAAATGTCTCTCAGGCCTATAAATACCCCTCCCCCTCTTCAGTCACCAGCTAATTAATAATTTGTCAGTTTTCACTCTCATACTCTCTCTCTTTCTGGTTCTGACTTGAGCGTAGGAGGGTCTGTCGCCGGGGGCCACCCACCGGTGTTTCTGGCTTTTTGCAGGTCCATCGGCCGCATCAACAACCGTCGAATTCAGATCACAGGAGGTCAATCAACGATCCAGATTTAATCTCAGGAGCTCTAACCTCTTTTAACGGCCAAGGCACAGGTTTGACTTTTAGTAGTTTCCATCAATTATTAACTCACTATCTGTTTGCTCCCACACAGAAATAAGCAGCAACATGGATCGTGGGGAGACACTGACGATCTCCATCCACTGAGGAGGGTAAGAGGGAGATCAGTCTAAGTTGTTCGCTGATTCTGGTTGAGCAACCCCAACAGGACAAATGCAACGACATTTTTCATCATCGTTGTTTCTCACCTCATCCTAAGGGACAAGCCCTTAGAGGGTGTCCTTCTACTAGCCGCCATGGGCATAAAAGAATCCTTCTTAGAGATCACCGAAGAAATCCTACCCCACCGAGAAGACAAGAGATGAGGGGATACGAAGCGACAAAGAGGTGATGAAAGTTGATGAGGAGGGAGAAGGAGTGGGTTGCACATCACAGGCAGTAACCTCACTACCTCCACCATCCCCAACAATCTCACCGAAGGAAAAAACGGCAACCCACTACAAGCCTAATCAATTGGTTCCCCCCAAAACTAAAACACCACACATACGGTTAATTACCACTCCTATACTCCCCCAACTAAGGCTACTGAAGAACCTGTTTGGGTAGCTAAGTAACCACAAGTCGAGCTAGCTAGGGCTCCAGAAGGGAACCCAACTAGAGACGCAGATTAAATTGTCAATGTGGGAGGGGAGTTGAGGCAGAAGAGGCCTTGGGTAGTGGTTGTTAGAATGGCATCGAAAAGGAGAAGATCTACGGTGGCTACAAGTGCAAAAGAGGTGGGGAAAAAGTTCAGCAAATGGAAGAATAATCCACCCCCATGCTTCAACGGTAGAGACACATGCCACTTTCCGGCAGACTGCACTTTAACACCCTACAAAATTAAGTTATGACAATTTTGCCTTTCGTGCGTTACGCACATATATTTTGTACCATTACGTGTAATATCTGTAACATTATTAATATAAATATTTCTATTTATTTGGTATTTCGATGTTTTAGAAATATTTTTTGTTCTCTCGAATGCAATTATGTATTTATTTTGATCTTCTATTTAAATTTCAACTCAAATATTTTAGCATTTTGTTTCCACGTGCTTTATACGTGTTTTTTTTCTTTTATTCACGTGCTAATTATGAAATAAATGAATTGTGCACAAAACTTTTATTATGATTAATTTAAACTAGTTTTATTAAATCCATATTAAATTAAATAACTTATGTAATTGTAGAAATTAAAACCTGTAATATTTTTGTGTGTAGTTCAGGTGCACACATAAACACATTTAGAGCCCATGCACACACATCACGTTCTCTACCCATTCTATTGGCCGGCTAAATTTCCTATGGGAGGAAATTTTTTTTTTGAATTTGGTCAAGGGGTTGTGTGTAGTTATTAGAAGGGTGGGTGGTTTTAAAAACTTCTCATTCACACTTTCCCTTTAAAATATTTCCCACTGGCCAATGCAAAGGCTTCCATTTTATTATATTTTTTGGTTTAGAAATCAAATTGACATTGGAGCTCGGTCTTGGAAGGAGGAAGCTTGGGATATTTTGTTCTAGGAGTTGCAGCTGTTAGAGACACATCAAGAGGTGGGTGTTTCTACTATTTTATGATGATTTGTAAATTATGCATGCTTAGATGTAAATATATAGATAATGATTAAATTCATATGTGAAATGTATATGTGTAGGAGTGCTCTCAAGATTTTGTCTAAATTGACGTAGGAATAGATTTTTGTTCTAAATAATATGTGCAATTGTAATTAGATTTCATAATTGTAATAATGTCTTATGTGATAGCCTTCTCTAAAATTTTTGATATTGAATGAATATTGTGCATGTGAATTAATTTATTATTATGAACCATGAGTACGAAAAAATTTATACATGCGAGTTATGTTAAATTTCATATCAAGTACTAGTAGATTGACACATGCATGGATTTATGTCGAAATGTACTAGGTTAAATACGTTTTTCTCTGGAAATTCATTAGAAATCATAGTATAGTGTGTAGAAATTGTGAGAATGATTGTAGAATTGAATTATGGCTTAATTTTTATAATGAGATGTGAAACAGCCAGCTTCATATTCAAAATAATTTTCTTACAATTGTAGACAGTGAGTGAGGCGTGAGAGCCTGGTTAGAGCGTTCGGATTAGGACGCTATATACAGTGTATTAGGTCTGCAGTTTGAATCTAAACGAGTGCAAAATTGATTTATTTCATTTTTAAAATCAGATAGAGTGAGGGTTGTTTATATTAATAAATTGTAAGCTAGTTGACAAAATTATAGAAATGGGAATCTGGTTAGCCTGTTCGAGTTTGGGCGCTGTGTACAGTACCTCAAGTTCGTAGGGCTCTGTTTCTTTTTAAAAACACTTATAATTTTCTAAACAATGGACATAAATTTATGAGAATTTTTGAGAGTCTCTTCTACACCAACAGTGAGTTAGAATGTTGGTTGTTGCGTGCGGTTTGGAGCGGGGTGCACGCTCTGGTTTGATTCCTAATAGGGTCGGGGTGTTATTTTTTAAATTTATTTTATTTTATAAATCTTTTTTTTTAGAAGAAGTTTAGAAATATTATAGAGTATTAAGGGAATATTTTGATAAGATGGAATATATAATTTCAAGATTTATTTGTAGACAAAATACATGGTAAATTAAATTACTTTAAAAAGAAATTTTTGAAGTTATTTCGTTTTAAATTAAATATGATTAAAAGATCAAAATATGATGGTTTTAATCTAGATTTATTCTAGAATTTTATATCGTGTGAAGACAAGTTTAAATTTGGAATTTATGTAAATTGTGCTAGATGACGAATTAAGAGATAATTAAATGATGAATTTGGAAAATTAGATGTATGATATTCGCAAGGGTTGAAATACTATAGAAATGTTGTTATAAAGGGATAAAAGTTAATTATTACTTCGAGATTGATAATATAAAGAGAATGAATGAAAGAATCAAATGATTTGTAGTGAATGAGAACTTTTATGGATGAGGTTAAGAACAACCTAGAAGATCTCTGTGTTGAGATGGATGGACTTTAGAGGCTGAGTGAGACTCGTAGTAACCGGCAGATTGTGATAAATGAAATTTGGAGAAATGGTCAGTATGGGCCTGAGTTCTCGGTGTGTTAGTTTAAGTTTGGCAAGGTAAGCTAACTTTAGGCCATAAAAACTATAATTGAATTAAGGATATGCACTAAAAGAAGATATGATAGAAACGATGACGAACTTGTTCGATAAAGAAATTGCAACTCCTAGGGGTTCGAGATCGAGAAATACGCCCGGTAAATCCATGTATATGGGCTATGGGTATGTTTGTCTGTCTACGAAAAGACAGGTAAAGAGCTTGCATTTTCTAGCAATGGTCGGGACTGAGGATACGCCCGGTAAATCCATGTATATGGGCTAGGGGTATACCGGTAAGGTCTGTAGTTACGGACGATCGACTTGCTGGGGTTCGTGGCTGAAGATACGCTCGGTAAATCCACGATGTGTGGGCTAGGGTTAGGCCAGTAATGTCTAATATCCTGGGGGTGCGACTGACACGTGATTACGCATTGGAATTGGGTTTAGGTATTGCTTAGTGGGGGGTTGAACCCCATAATGAGGAGTACGTTAAGGGCTTGCCCTCAGACATATGTAGTATGTGATGCATAGAATCCAAACAAGTGTGCATTAGAGTTGCATCGTAGTATGAATGTCAGTATTTGTCATTAGGTTCATATCATACTCTGACATGTTTAAGATAGCCACATTTTCTGTTTCTGTATTCAAGTTTGTGACTGTTAAATAGAGGAATCATTGTATTATAGCATTGCGTCAGTTGTATGCAACTGACGTGTCCGCGGTCTTCAAGTTGTAGGACCCGGATTAGCGAACGACATGAACATGAATTTGATGTCGATGGTGGTTGCAGGATTGAAGAAAGTTTGATGTTATAAATTGTAATTCTTTTATGTAAATTTTCGCTGCATATTATAAAGAATAACATTGTAATGAAAAAGTTTTAAATTCCTTGTATTTTTGTACGAAATTGAAGTAAAGATCCTGTGTGTGTTACGAATTACCTGTGTTTGGAATTCGGGCGTTACATGTACCAAGAAAATTCGGTGCCTAAAATGCATGAGTTGCCACATTTCATATATTTGTACCATCATCATCATCTCTCAATTAAGGAGAAGTGGAGGATCCAGGGAGGAATATCAACTGAGAACTCAGTCCAGATCATACTGGATAGAAGTCTTGAAGTAATACGGCAAGAGGAGGTGCGGTAACAAAATTGGTGCGCCATGGAAAAAATCAGGTCTCGACGACCGTTGGAGAATCACTTTCTTGACGCGCTCAACGAGCGGTGGCTAATGAGGGGCCACCACAATTAGTTGGTCAAAAAGATGTGCCATCTACAATTTTTGATCTCCTTCTCCTCGCCGGAGAAGGTGACCGACGTTACGTCTATGAGTGTTGTGGATTTTGGACAATTCAAGGTAGAGTTTTGTACAGTGGATGCCAAGTTTTGGGGCAGAGCAACACCAAGAAGACCGCTATTGGATTTGGATGCACAATGTCCTACTACATTGGTGGAAGATGGAATCCCTTCAAGAACTAGTGTCGAATTTCGGCACCTTGGTGAAGATTGACCCCAATATGCTACAGTATTTGAATTTTAATGACGACTAGGGTGCTTATCAGGAGCCCAAACATCTCAGTGATGCCTAGGTTTGCAAAAGTTTACCCTTACGATGACTCATATCTCATCAGGTTTGTGTTCATGGCGAAGGTGTATCAAGGGATGGAAGCCAAGCCCATCTGTTTCGTCTTCACTACAAGATGACCACTCATTCAAACAGATGAGACTGCAAGGTTGGGATTTGACCATAGATGGTGCTCATGAGGTGGAGAGGGTTAACCGAGAGGTGTTCTGAGCCTTTAGGAGGTGGAGGAGCACCGATGAAAAACCCATTCGAACAGTCAACCCTAAAGCCACAATGATCATGATCAAGTCTTGTCCAAATCCAACTGTCGAGATTGAGATCTAGATTTAACCAGTCAAAGCGAGGGTCAGGATATGGCTCGAAAGACAGGCCAAGCACTGAACCATCATGCGCAAAGCACTGAACCATCATGCGCAAACACAACCAGATTCAGAAATGGGCTCAGAGATGCTAGAAGAGAAAAGCTGTGGAAAAAATAAGATAGTGGTCAAATTAGGTACAGAGAGGGAGAAGAAGGGGGTGCAGAGAGCTATGGAAAAAGAATCGGAAGCTGGAAAAGGAAACCAAAGAGCAGAGATGGAGCTGGAGTTGGAGTTGAAATGGAAAAATTGGGGAACAGAAGAAAGTTTTAGAGCAAATGAAGAAAAGAATAGAAGGAAAAGAGAAAGAAGAAGAGCAGGTGGAGAAGACGACAAGGGTAGGGGTGAAATCCCCAAAACACCCACTGCCGCATTGAAGTCTACGTTAGAGCTCCTCCAAGGCACGAATTCTCCATTTTCCCCTCTTCGACCCCGACAATAGAGACACCCGTGCCCTAGGCTGTGCCACGTGGTCGGGAATGTTCTGTCTCAGGCACTTGCAAGTGGGTGAGACAGGGGGTATTAGACTTATGTGGGCTGGGCCAATTGAGGGGTCTAGTTGCATTAATTCCCCTATTTATCTTTTTCGGCCTAATTCTGTTATTGGTCCAGCGGTGGAAGTTGGCAATAAAGAGGGTCTGATTTAAAATTATAATGGGCCTATCATGGGGTCCATTAAGGAGGTTAAAGGAAACTTGCTTTCTAGTTTTCCAGCCACTACAAGTGTTAGCAATTTGGTGGATTTATCCTTTCCCATAGATGAGGGAGAAGCTTTCCTGAACTTTGAAGATGATGACCCCTACTATGAAGATGATTCAGAGGTGTTGCCGTTTAATCTGGTGCGGGGGCAATAGATGAGATTTGTAGGTTCGCAGGAACTCGAACGGGCAGAATCCTACTTCTTTCTTGGTGACAAGTTGACTCCTGGGTGCTCCCTTGGTACCTACACAAACGTTCGAAACATCGGGATGGATCCCGGCGACGAACCCTCCGACGCTCTTGTCAATACATAGAAAAAGGTAAAGGGAAAGAGGTCAAGTGCACAAAGAGTGATCACCTTTGACAGTAGGAGGTAGGGGGTATTTATAGTCGCCATGGGGATCTCTTTGAGGATAAGAGTGAATCTCTACTTCCCGGTGTGGCTAGCTAGGGGTGGTTATAACCATCTCCTCAAGATAAGGAAAAGCCAAGATTTGCTCTTATCCTGTTGAACTGGTCCCTAATGAGTTGAGACCCGTTCTCAACTGAACAGATCCGTTCACGGATTAGCGGGTCCTAAAGGAGAGACCCGGTTCCCAATTCGGACCCGTTTGTAGGTGAAATTACCATCTTGCCCCCGCGACTTTAAGATTCGTGCCCACTTTGAATGGTTCTGATTTAATCCTATTTTTAGCCATATCACGAGCCCCCCCACTCCCGAAGACTGTGTGTTACAGCCTTTGGGGAGTAGTTATGTTGTTTTAATGACATATAGGGCTTTATCGGAGTCCCCAAAAGGGTGCTCGAATCCTGTTCGAGGGGTGATGGTGTTTCTCTGAGTTGTTAGCATGCTCAAAGTCACTTCCTGGTTCTTTTGGACTTTTTGGTGATTTTTCTTGATTTTTTATTTATTTTTTGGACCATTTATTTAATTTTGCGCAACGATGATTTATTTTCCAGGAGCAGCAATTAATTATTCCAACCAATAATTATTCTTCCAAGAGCTCCAAAATACTTCCCCAAATTTATAATTATTTTTTAGAATTTTTAATTAATTTTCCTGAATTTTAAATTATTTTCTGCAATTTTTTAAAATAAATAATTCGAATTAATAATTAACAAAATAATTTTAATCACCTATTTACGATGTGGCGCGATCTGGATCGTTCATCAGCCATTAGCGCGAAATTCTGAACGATCTGACGGAGGGATGGTGTCGAACGACATGGGTGCATCTGAGGCCTAGATCGGGTTGCGGCCCAAATTCAGAAGTGATCCGACGGCACTCGTTGCTCGGCGGAGTTTTCCCCACATGAGTAGCTTGGATCGCCTGTCGCTCGGATTGGGATTCCGAGCGACGTAGTGTAATATAGGGCGTCCATCTGGATGCGGCACGAATTCCGAGGTAATCTGACGGTTGATCGTGCGCTAACGTGGCCGAATCAGGGACGTTCATCAGGTCATGGCACGAGTCACGAGGCGATCAGACGGCTCTCATAGCTCGGTGACATTTTCTCTGTATGAGCAGCTCGGAATGCGAGTCGCTCGGATTTGGTTTCCGAGCGACGTGGCACGATCTCAGCCATCTGATTGAAGATCAGGCACGAATCTCGAGACACGATGGATCACGGGAAAACGTGATTTTGGTCAATGCGGTCAGATCTGAGCCGTCTGATCAAGATCTGGCACGAATCACGAGGAGAAAGTTATTTTTCTCCAATACGCAGCTCGGAATGCCTGTCGCTCGGATTGGGATTCTGAGCGACGTGGCGCAATCTGGGCCATCCATCTGGCTTCGGCATGAATTTCGAGATGATCTAACAGTAAATCTTGGACTTGATCGCGTGGCTGGATCAGGGACGTCCATCAGGTCGTGGCACGAATCACGAGGCGATCAGACGGATCTCATAGCTCGGTGACATTTTCTCCATTTGAGCAGCTCGGAATGCGAGTCGCTTGGATTTGGTTTCCGAGTGACGTGACACGATCTCAGCCATCTGATTGAAGATCAGGCATGAATCTCGAGACACGAATGCGTGGATCACGGGAAAACGTGATTTTGGTCGACGCGGTTAGATCTGAGCCGTCTGATCAAGATCTAGCATGAATCACGAGAAGAAAGTTGTTTTTTCTCCAATACGCAGCTCGGAATGCAAGTTGCTCGGATTTGGTTTCCGAGCGACGTGGCATGATCTCGGCTGTCTGATTAAAATCAGGCACAAATCTCGAGACACGACGGCATGGATCACGAGAAAACGTGATTTTGGTCGACGCGGCCAGATCTGAGCCCTCTGATCAAGATCTAGCACGAATCACGAGGAGAAAATTGTTTTTCTCCAATACACAGCTCAGAATGCAAGTTGCTCGGATTTTGTTTCCGAGCGACGTGGCATGATCTCGGCCGTCTGATTGAAGATCAGGCACGAATCTCGAGACACGATAGCATGGATCACAAGAAAACATGAATTTGGTCGATGCGGTCAGATCTGAGCCGTCTGATCAAGATCTACCACAATCACGAGGAGAAAGTTGTTTTTCTTTAATACGCAGCTTGGAATGCAAGTTGCTCGGATTTGGTTTCCGAGCGACGTGGCATGATCTCGGCCGTCTGATTGAAGATCAGGCACGAATCTTGAGACACGACGGTGTGGTCACGAGAAAACGTGATTTTGATCGATGCAGTCAGATCTGAACCGTCTGATCAAGATCTGGAGAAAATCACAAGGAGAAATTTGTTTTTCTCCAATACGCAGCTCGGAATGCAAGTTGCTCGGATTTGGTTTCCAGCGACGTGGCATGATCTCGGCCGTCTGATTGAAGGTCAGGCACAAATCTTAAGACACAACGGTGTTGATCACGAGAAAACGTGATTTTGGTCGATGCGGTCAGATCTGCCTCGAATCACAAGGAGAAAGTTGTTTTTCTCTAATACGCAGCTCGGAATGCAAGTTGCTTGGATTTGGTTTCCAAGCGACGTGGCATGATCTTGGCCATCTGATTGAAGATCAGGCACGAATCTCGAGACAAGACAGCGTGGATCACGAGAAAACGTGATTTTGGTCAACGCAGTCAGATCTGAGTCATCTGATCAAGATCTGGCACGAATCACGAGGAGAAAGTTGTTTTTCTCCAATACGCAGCTTGGAATGCAGGTTGCTTGGATTTGGTTTCCGAGCTACGTGGCATGATCTCGGCCGTCTGATTGAAGATAAGACACGAATTCTGAGGCAAGAGATGTTTAGGCTTCTGGTTCTGGCATTTAAGCATCTGATGAGCCGTTGTGGGGGCCCAAAGTATTCGAAAGACCACCCGAATCCGCCTTAACACTTATAAGTTTTCACCGCCTCTCTTTCCCCTCATTTCTTACTCTTTTTTCTTCACTTCACTTTTTACTCAAGTCACTTTTGCTCTCGAGTGGCACTGCTAGCATTCGTGGCCAGGCTTTTTAATCTCCGACAAGCTATTCCGATCGTAGACGTCACTTCAGGGTAAATTATTTCAAACCTAACTCGAAAATGTCTAGAGTGCTGTCGGGGAATGAGACCTCCACCTCGGACCAAGGTACCGATCGAGCCGTAACGGTCCCCCCGAGCAAGGGGAAAGAAGTGGCGAAGTCAGCTATTGTCGAGACGATAGTAGAGAAGACGAAGGAGGCTGGAGCATGTTGTCGAGCCTCGGAAGGGTTAGGAGCTACTCCGAGGACATTTTGGCGAAGGCGGTGCATGGGATGTCCGCAGCGTATGAGGAGAACAGTCTGAGGGATCCTTCTGTGGTGGACGAGATCCCCTCGGTCATGACCGAGGCGAACCTTCATCGGATTAGGAAAGGATTCCGCATCCCGAAGGAGTATGCCCTGCTCCTCCCCGGCCCAGGCTTCCGAGCGTGTATGGGGACGTCGCCAGATACATGCGTCTTCCCGTACGATGCACTCAATGCCGGCCTTCGGCTACCCCTCCCGCCCTTCGTGGTCGAGGTGTTGCAGTGGTACAGCTTGAGCCCGGTACAGTTCATACCGAACATGTGGTGGCATGTCATCGCCTTCATCCTCCAGTGTCAAGCGGTCGGCGTGCAGCCCCAGCTCGTCATCCTCCACAGTCTCTACCGGATCTGCCGAATGAGCAAGATGGAGTACCTGTATTATCTATCGCCGAGGAAGGGGGTCAAGTTGATCGAGAACCCGGACTTCATCAAACACTGGAAGGAGAAGTATTTTCTGATCCGAGGTCCCGAGCCGTGGGGCTTTCCGATGGCGTGGAAGGAGGAGGTTCCAAAGTGGGCGAAGGCCGAACCGGTACTCACCAAAGAAGAAGAGGAGATCGTGTCGAAGATCCTCGGTCTTCCGACCCTCGGTTGGAAAGATATCACCGAGGAGGTCCTGTTCGGTGGGGGTCTCAGTCCGATCGACCTCAGTACGCTTCGTTACTTCTTTTTCTTTAGTATATATATGTTTGCTTTTTGTGTTTGCATTTATTTTGCTAACTCTTTTGCTCTGCTTTTCGTTGTTTAGAAGCCCCTGGTATGGATTACTGAGCTCTTATGGCAAAGAGGACTGCAGCAGCGGCAAAGGGGGTGGACAGCAAGAAGAGGAAGAGGACGACGACAGGGCCTCCTTCCAGTCGAGCAGTTCAGGCGCCCTCGGCTCTAGCAGCTGTCGTCGACTTGGTCAGCGACTCCCTCTCGGCATCGCAAGTCATGCTCCCCTCGGCCGATGCCCCCGGATCTTTGAGCGGGGTGTTCTCGGCCGGTGTCGCTCTGGCCCTCGAGGTGCCACCGCTGACGGCCGAAGTGGAGGCCATCCTCACCGAAGAGAACAAGAGGATCTTCGTCCCCAATTGGCAAGTGATGAAGCTAGACGGCTTCCTCGGCGATGCGGTAATGTGCATGCAAGCGGTGCGCCATTTGCCGACCCCGAAGGATCGCGCGGCGCTGAGGGCTGGTACAGTCGGTGACGATGCATTAGAGATAGCCCGGTCAACGATGTCGGTAAGTAGTCTTGCTCTGTTCTCTTAAGTTTCGGAGTTAATGATTTTGAGTTCTCACGTTCTTCTTCTTTTGTTGTTAGACCCTCTGCTACTTCAGCCATATGCTCGAGCAGTTCGCCTAGCAAGAGAAGGAGATGAAGGCGACGAACGACCGCGAGCAGGCGGAGCGCGCCAAGGCGATGAAGTTTTTTGAGGCCGAACAGCGGCTCTCAGCATCACGAGCAGCCGAGGTCAATGCCTTCGAGACTAAACTTGCTGAGGCGCTCGAGCACTCAGCGGCCGAGACAGCCAAAGTCGAGGCACTGGAGAAGGAGAAAGCTCGCCTCGAGGAGGAGTTGGCGAAGGCTCTAAGGGCGTCCGAGGAGGCACTGAAGGAGCAGGAGATGAAGGTGGAGGAGGCAAAGAAAGCCATCCAGGATGAGGCGGAGGCCCATATGATGACGAATATGGAAGAGGCCTACGCTCGAGCTCTAAAGCACATGGCAGCTCGTCTCCCCGGCTTCGACAGCTCAGAGTACTACTTCTACGACCCAGTAGAGGGCGAGGAGCTCATCCCGCTGGCGGAGGTCGAGCCCGAAGGGGAAGGCGACGAAGCCAAGGGCAACGGCAAGGGGGAGGTGAATCCCGAAGGGGCGCTCGTCGCTCGGCCAAATGAGGATGCCTCGGAGCACCACCTAGAGGTGGCTCTTTGACTTAGTCGCTTTTTCTTCTCTTCTTTTTTTTTCTTTTCATGTATTGCCGAACTGCGGACTGGCCACTGCTATAGTTTTGAAGTGAATGAGAAGACTATCTGTTTTCATCTAAGTGTTGAAAATTTTTTTGAACTTTTTTTTTTCTAAGTGTTGGAGATTTTCGAACTCTTTTTTGTCTAAGTGTTGGGGAAATCTTCAAACTCCTATCTTCTAGTTGTACGAATAGCAAGAATCTTAATAGCTCTGTGCTCTGGTTCTTTTCAGATTGTCGAAGCGCTATAGGTCGCCGAAGTGCCTCGGATTGCCAAAGTGGCTCATCTAAAAGCTAGTCTAGGGGCGACGATGTTGGGGCTCGAGCAGAACCGAGAGCGGCTTCTCGAAGTAGAGTCGGACCTCCGTAAGGCGAAGTATCATGAGCTGAAGCACCTGAGATCGACCCTAGTTCGCCAAGACATAGAGAGGAGGCGATTAGAAGACCGGATCCATGAGAAGACCCCCGAAGGTAATGATGTGGGCTCGTCGGCGGAAGCCAACCTCGGCCTGAAGATTAAGCGCCTTCGCGACTCTGTCTAAGGTGACAGCGTAGATGGACGAGCTGAAGAAGATGACCCTCGATAAGAGCATGGAGATTGCTCACCTTCGGCAGATGATCATCGACGGCTCTCGAGGGGCAGGCTCGACGTGACTGCCTTGTCTGAAGATAACGGTGAAAGATGACTCGCTTAAAGAGCGAATTATCAAGCTCGAGACAGAAGTCACTCGTCTTCGATCCCGATCCGAGCAAAGCAATGTCAGATCAACTTCTTGTACTCGGGAGGAGCGTGATAGAGGGATAACAATCTACGAGCTCGCGCGCCGCTTGCCGCTAATGCATTGAAGCACGGGTGACGCTTCGTCAAGTGGAGCATCCGTTGGAGCCACCATTAGAACGAGTGCCGACGATGCTTCTCGGCTAGCCGGCCGAGAGACGAGCGCTGAGGTGGGGCATCGGCAGTACAACATTCGACGCCCCTCGGTGTCTCTTAACCGAAGTATCCCCGCATCTAAGAGGCGTTGAAGTAGGCCTAAGAAGTCTTGTACTTTTGGTTTCACAAGTGTTGTATCTCGTTGTAAAGATGAGTAGTTGGTCTTGTAATTAGACTTGTTTCTCAAACTTTAATGAAATATTACTTATTTTCGCACTCGTGTGTTTTGCTAGCATTTGTAGTTGTCAATAGTTGTAGGAGCAATTCTGAATGGTGAGATGCTTTGTACTTACTCGTTTGCGAGTAGCAAAAGTCACGTCGAACCAAGTGTTGGACTCCGAACTTGTCGTCTAGAGAATACCAACTAATGTAGGAGCAATTTCGAATGGTGATCCGCTCTTTACTTGCTTAGGAGCAAGTGGTTGAAGCAGAGTCGAACCAAGTGTTGGACTCCGAGCGTGTTGTTTTGAAAGTATCAACAGCTGTAGAAGTAATTCCGAATAATGATCCGCTTCGTACTCGCTTAGAAGCAAGTAGTTGAAGCGGAGTCGAACCAAGTGTTGGACTCCAAGCGTGTCATTTTGAAAGTATCAACAGATGTAAGAGCAATTTCGAATGGTGATCCGCTTCGTACTCTCTTAGAGGCAAGTACTTGAAGCGGAGTCGAACCAAGTGTTGGATTCCAAGCGTGCCATTTTGAAAGTATCAACAGCTGTAAGAGCAATTCCAAATGGTGATCCGCTTCGTACTCACTTAGAAGCAAGTAGTTAAAGCCAAGTCAAACCAAGTGTTGGACTCCAAGCGTGTCGTTTTAATTCGATTTTTTTTTGTAAGTAGAGTTAGACTACCCAAAAATAGAGAACTTGAGAAGTAGGGCTAGACTACTTGACAGATAGGAAATTTGAGAAGTAGAGATTTCTTTTTATTGAGAACAACTGTGCGGCTGCTTCTAAGTTGCGAGCCGCATTTACACTTTGACAACAGGAAAATACAAGTAAGGACTCTAGACATGTCTTCTGGAGCGCTCTTGGGAAAGTTGCTTGGAGCGGTGTTTAGACACCCTCTTGGTACTTCATCAAGTGCTCCGCATTCCACATCCTCGGTATTCTCCTGCCCCCGGGGTCTTCGAGTTGATACGCTCCTGGGCGAATAACTCTGGAGACCTTATATGGTCCTTCCCAATTGGGTGCCAACTTGCCTCTTTTGCTCGGATCGGAGATCGACAACTTTCTGAGCACTAGGTCACCCTCTTTCAGATTGGCTGGCCATACCCTCTTGTTATAAGCCTGAGTGATCCTTCGGCGGTAGGTCTCTTGTCGAATGGCTCTCTCACGGATCTCGTCTATGAGGTCTAGGCAGTTGCAAAGCTGGTTCACAATCTGCGCTTCATTGTAGGCTATCAGCCGGGGTGAAGGGAGGCCCACTTCTAAAGGGACGAGAGCTTCGGTACCATACGTGAGGTTGAAGGGGACTCTCCTGTCGGGGTTCTTTTGGTTGTGCGATAGTTCCAAAGTACATTGGGGAGTTGTTCGGCCCACAGCCCCTTAGTGGATTTGTCCAGCCTCTTCTTCCGGCCAGAGAGGATTTGTCGATTTGCGTTTTCTGTTTGTCCATTGGACTGAGAGTGAGCTACCGAAGAGAAACGCTGCTGAATGCCGAGGTCGGCGCAAAAAAATATGGAAGGTTGCTCCCGAGAATTGAGTCTCGTTGTCGGTTACGAGGATGCGGGGTACCCCGAACTGGCAAACAATGTTCTTCCTAAAGAACTTCTGGACTTTGTGCTCGGTGATTGTCGAGAGAGTTTTAGCCTCGATCCACTTTGAGAAGTAGTCTATTGCTACTACTAAGAACTTCAGCTGGCCCGAAGCTGGAGGGAAAGGTCCAAGCAAATCCATCCCCCACATTGCAAAGGGGATTAGACTCACCAAGGAGGTGAGTTGTACTTGGGGGAGGTGACGGATCAAGGCGAATTTCTGGCAGGCGTCGCACTGGCGAACGTATTCCTCGGAGTTACTCAATAGTGTGGGCCAGAAGTAGCCGTAGTTCAGGAGCTTATGGGCGAGGGATCTCGCTCCTAAGTGCGCGCCGCACATGCCGTCATGGGCTTCTCTTAGGGCATAAAGTTCTTCTTCCGGGGAGAGGCACCTCAGATAGGGTCGCCCGTCAATCTGAGTGTAAGAGCATTTGTACATGACTTCATCGAGGTGTGTGTACCGCTCGGCTCGTGTCCCGATCCTTCTTGCCTCTTTCGGGTCTTCGGGAAGGAGTCCGTCTCTTAGATACTCGAGGAGGGGCTTCATCTAGTTCTCCCCAATTGTCAATGGGTAGGCTTTCATTGGCTCCGGGCCATCTTCATCAATACTTGGTCTGAGAAGGACCTCTATTAAGATGGTCCGCTCTAGGCCTTGGAGGGAGGAGGAGGTGAGTTTAGAGAGAGCATCCGCCTGCGCGTTTTCCTCTCGAGGGACGCGCTGGAGTTGAACATCTTCGAATAAGGCTAGAAGCTCCCTAACCTTTGCCAAGTTGTAGTACCCCGATTTATTTTTTTCTATATATATATGGAAGGGGATTTATTTTTCTTATGATAGCCTATTATTACTACTTTTCTCCATGATAAATAAAGTGTATTATTTCCTATAAAACATTCCTCTCAAAGCCCAAATGTGACTTGTTTATTTTCTTATATAAAAATACATATTTTGGCCCAAATGTATTTAAACCCCTAAACTTAACCTTTTATTTTCACAACCGGTATATGTAGCTTTTTCTCTCTTTATTCTCCGGGTAAGATGTGCATTTTATGGGGTTTTGTGTGTGTACACGTGCACTTCATGTACACGTGCACAAGACATTCCTCTTGGCCGGATTTGTGGAGTGATGGGCTAGGATCATGGGCGGTTACATCTTGAGGTGTGGGTAGTTTCTTAACTCCCGATTAGATCTCAGCCTTTGATTCTCCAACTCCCCTATTAATCCTAGCCATCTATTCTATCTATTTTCTAGTATAAATACCCCTTCTCATCTCCTATCTCTTTTACACTAAGATTATTGCTGTAATAGAGAGTATTTGTGAGTTGTGTGGGAGCTTTTCTGTGGAGGCAAGCAGCATTGGTGAGGAGCTCGGCGTGGAACAAAGGAACAAGGAAGTGCAGCGCGATATTGAAGGACTTGCGGGATTTCGTTATTTTCTTCACAAAAGGTGGGTGTTTCTCAGGACTTCTATTGTAGGAATGTTATTATAATTGTTATGATTGATGCCATGCTACGAAATTGAATTAAACGCAATAGAAATTGCTTGACATGCTGTTATTATGAAAACTAGTCTGTCGATGCAGTCGACTGCCATGTGAGCCAGTCGACTGGTACGAGACATTATTTTGCATGATTGTGATGATAAACATGTGTATAAATGAACATGATGGTGTGATTACTATTATATAATTTCCCTATGACACATATGATGGAGGGAAAGTGAATGAATGAAAAGAACTAATGGTGATTAATAAATTAGAGTTGTCGAAGCAGCCGACTGATGTTGTGCTAAGTCGACTGGTACTTCAATCTGACTGTGATTATTTGGTAGTTTCATAAATTGAGATATTTTCATCATGTGGACCCAGTTTGATGACTTGGGATTTACATCTTTATCGTTGTAAGGAATTATGAGCATATGTGAATGCATGTTTTAAGTATTCCCCTAGCGGAAAGAGCATGTTAGTAATTTGAAGATCCATGCTGTAGTGTTACTGAATGATAAGAAACCTTGTCCGTGGAACATGAACTTATGTATACTGTTAATTGACATCATGAAGAAATACACGTAAGAACTGTAAATAATCTACTGAAAATGGATCTGTCCAGTCGACCGATTGCGTGTAGCAAGTCGACTGATCTGGACATAGAATTATGCTGTTGAAATTGCTAAGACAGACGACTGAGGTGTGAACAGTCGACCGTCGTGTGACTAATATTGCGAACTTGAAAGTTGCGGGACAGGCGACTGGTGGTGTACACAGTCGACTACCCCGAGCCTTATGATAACCCTGTATATGACTGTATAAGTCGACTGGCGTTCTTATAAGTCGACTGTACAGAGTGAACTTTGGTATGTTTGAATTCATGTTACTTGGCTGTTGGTAATTGTGAACTTTATGATTTAAGTCAATGAACTCTGTTTATGGATGCATGAATTGTGTAAATGAATCACAGATGAGAATTGGGAATTAAATGAAATTATGAAATGTGAAATCATGATGGGAAAGTCTGTGAGACTCTAAAATGAATGATGAGCTGATGATGCTCCATTGGATATTGTGAATTTGAAATTGAACGAAAGAGTAGCTAAGTCTCCCCGGCAGTGAAATGAAATGATATTGAGAAATAGACCAGGTTGGTCAAGTGAAATGAAATGATGAGTCCGGATGATGGAGAGGCTAACTCTAGAGCTTGATTTTTATTCATGATTCTAATATAACTTAAATACATAGTGTGGAGGTGATGAAGGTGAGAGAAAAACATGAGTATGAGAGCTAGAGTACGGTGCGGGTGTGTGAGCCGCAGAATGCATGCTTGATGAGTCAAGACATGGCGCGGGCACAACTCAGTAATGATCGGATTCTAGTCACGCTTGTGGGATGTTTTGGTGACTGCAAGAGGAGTGTGTTCAGGGAGGAGGCTGAATTATCGCAGAATGCATGCTTGACGAGTCAAGACGTGGCGCGAAATTCTACTCCAGGGGCCAGGATACATGCTTGTACTCATAGATTCATCTAGGATACTCATTGGAATTACAGTAGTAGAGTAAGTCATGGCGGGGGATTGAACCCTACTAAAATGAAGATCGATTAAGAGGCTTGCACTCGAACCTATGTAGTATGGGATGCATAGAATTAGAACAAGTATGCATTAGCGTCATAATTAACTAAGTAAATTGCATTAAGGATTTAAGTGCACAATCACGACACGACATCATTAAAAGTTCCCTTACCTGCATGCTTATGTTGAATTGGCTTGTGATTGTAAGAAATGAGATTCATTATACTGTTTCTGGCATAGAGAGGATGGCCATGTATGATTATCGTCGGTTGAATAAACTGACGTACCCACAGTGTTTTATGCAGGATAATCACATGTAAAAGGAATGGATGCACAAAGGGTTCATTATATTGTTGTTCATTTATGTAAATATTGTACATTTTGCTTCCGCTGTGTAAATTCGAATGTAACATGCTGTAACTCTGATGTAAAAGTAAAGATTTTAAATTCCTTGTAAAATTGTATGTGAAGAAAGCGAAAAGATCCTGAAGAACATCTCGAATTCAGTAAATTGGGATTCGGGGCGTTACAGAGTGGTATCAGAGCCACGCTTTCTATGCTTTCACACTCGTACAAATTTATAAGGAACGACACCCTAGATGTGGACATTAGAGTGTGTGTTTGGATTTAGAGATTTAAATGTAAGTAACTTACATTTGTGTTGCTCTATGATTTATGCTTCTCCCTCTCTATTCTAAGATGGCTGATCACTTCGACCCTGCTGGAGGCGACGACTGGCACATTATTGAGGAAGAGCACCATCCTGGACAGGCTGATTCTGAGGACGAATATCACCCTGGGCAAGCTGATTCTGATGATGAGGAGTACCCTGAATCCCGAGAGATCACCCCACCGCCGAACTCACCTGATGATTCTTCTTCTTCCGATGAAGAAAAGGGACCAGCTTTGGGTAACGCTGTGGCTTCTCTGCAGAGGCAAGTGGATACCTTGAAGTATAGAGTTGGAGTTTTGGAGGCTCAGCTGGAGAAGCGGAATGCTGACTATTCTGTTCTTAGCCATCGGATTTGGGAACTTGAGAAGAAAAAGAACCTAACTGATGTGCTGAAGGATGAGGTGGATGAACTGCGGGATGAACTTCGAGCAGCGAAGAGGACCCGTAGAGATTAGATTGTTTTGGTTTCTATTTTCTTCTATTCTGATGTTAAAACGTTTTTCTAATTCGAATGTATAAACTTTGAAATTCAATGAAATGAAAGTTGGTTTAAATTCTTGTTTTATACTTCGAATTTAATGGATCTTTTGCATCAGAATATGGCAAGAAGGGGAGCCAGGAATGGTGAAGGTTTGGACCTGGATGCCGAGTTTGCAAGGGTTTACCAGACGCTGAATGCAGTGACTGCAAACCAAGGAAGGGGGCCGGTGAATCCAGTACCCGAGGCAATCAAGCTAGTGGAATCGTTCAAGAGAATGAAACCACCAGTGTTCGAGGGAAAATCCGACCCGGATGTGGCCGATAACTGGATTCGGCAAGTGGAGACAATCTTCGAGGTGTTGGAAACACCGGAGGGCAGCAAGGTCAAGTTGGCGACCTTACAGTTGGAGAAGGATGCGGCTGTTTGGTGGCAGTCGATGAAGAGGACTATGGGCGGCTTGTTGCTTGGCTGGGAGGAATTTTTGGAGGAATTCCGCAGTCATTATTTCCCCTCCGACGTCCAGGAGAAAAAGGCCATGGAGTTTCTGTCACTTCAACAAGGCAGCATGTCAGTGAGAGCCTATGAGACCAAGTTCACTCAACTCTCCAGGTATGCTCCAGAATTGGTGATGGATGAGGCGAAGAAGGCTCGCAAGTTCGAGCATGGTCTGAGGCCGAGCTTGAGATCTCGTATGATACCCCTTGGTATCAGGAGATTCGATAAGCTGGTGAAGAGAGCGGCAGCAACGGAGGCGGATATGGAGCAGTTCCATGTTGCTCAGCATCAGAGGAGCAACTGGCAGTCTGGGAAGAGGCCCGCGCCATCGGGGAGTTTCAAGGGGCAACCATCTGCACAGAAATTCAAACCGACAGGGGCGAATGCCGTCAGTGTAGCTGGGAGACCTGGAAATGATGCAGGGAGACCTTCTGCAGTCACTTGCTTTAACTGTGGTGAAGTGGGACATTACCAATCTCGATGTCTCAAACCGCGGGCTGGCAATCACAATGTGCCAATACAGCAGACTGGGAAGAGGCCGTACCAGTCAGGGCGAGTATTTGCTTTGACAGAAGCTGATGCTGAGGAAGCAGATCAGGTTATCTCTGGTACGAGGGCTGATGTCTAGTGTGATTTCTTTTTCATTTCTCCTTCCCGATCATAGTGTAAAACTGTTATGTAATGATGTATGTTATGTAACAGGAGAACTCTATATTAATGGAAAGGGAGCTGTGGTGTTGTTTGATACTGGATCCTCTCATACTTTTGTGTCTCCTAGATTTGCTAAAGTGTTGGGAGTTGAACCGAAGATTTTTCCAGGCAAGATCTTAGCAGTGGCTACACCATCAGGGGAAACTTTGACCACTGATCGGTACTATGTTGATTGCGAGATAGTGATTGGGGATCGAATCTTTGGCATTGATCTGATCGAGCTGACTATCTTGGGAGTCGATGTTATCATTGGCATTGATTGGATGTCGGTGTACAGTGCGAGCATCGAGTGTAAGGCCAAGACGGTGACAGTGAAGGCTCCAGGTGGACCTGAAGTCACTTTCCAAGGGAAGTTGAAGTGTCCTAAGCTGGTGGCAACTATCCGCAAGGAAGAGACTCCTGTGGAATTGCAAGGGATTCCTGTGGTTCGGGACTATCCGACTGTGTTCTTGGAAGATTTTCCTGGGTTACCTCCGCATCGTGATGTAGAGTTCAGCATCACTGTTCAACCGGGAAGTGCACCCATTTCTAAGGCACCGTATAGGATGGCTCCAGTGGAACAGGATGAGGTGAAACGGCAGATTAAGGAACTGTTGGGAAAAGGCTTTATTCAACCTAGTGCGTCACCGTGGGGAGCACCAGTGCTCTTGGTAAAGAAGAAGGATGGATCGATGAGGATGTGTATCGATTACCGGGAGCTGAATAAAGTCACTGTTCAGAATAAGTATCCGATTCCTCGAATTGATGACTTGTTCGATCGTCTGCAAGGAGCAGCTGTATTCTCCAAAATAGATCTTCGATCAGGATATCACCAAGTGCGAGTGAAAGCTGAAGATGTGCATAAGACTGCATTTAGAACTCGGCATGGGCATTACGAATTCTTAGTTATGCCATTCGGAGTGACGAATGCACCTGCAATCTTCATGGACTTGATGAACAGAGTTCTGAGGCCGTTTATTGATTCTTTCGTCGTGGTGTTTATCGACGATATTCTCGTGTACTCCAAGTCTGAGGAGGAGCACACTGAGCATCTGGCAGCAGTTTTGCAGAAGTTGGAAGAGCAGAGGTTGTATGCCAAGTTATCCAAGTGTGATTTCTGGAAATCTGAAGTGGCATTCCTAGGTCACATCCTTTCTAAGGAGGGAGTGGCAACTGACCCTCAGAAGATAGAGGCAGTAAGAGATTGGGCTAGGCCTACTACAGTGAAGGAAGTCAGAAGTTTCCTTGGGATGACTAGATACTACAGGAGATTCATTCAAGGTTATGCTCAGATAGCTGTGCCGCTTACCGAGCTGACCAAGAAGAATGCGAGCTTCAAGTGGACCGAGCAATGTGAGGCGAGTTTTCAGGAGTTGAAAGATAGACTGACTACTGCACCTATTTTGGCTTTGCCTAGAGCAGGAGTTGAGTATGATGTCTATAGCGATGCTTCGCATCGGGGGCTTGGTTGTGTCTTAATGCAAGAAGGTAAAGTGATCGCATATGGGTCTAGGCAACTGCGACTGCATGAGAAGAATTATCCCACTCATGATCTAGAACTGGCTGCGATTATCTTTGCTTTGAAGCAATGGAGGCACTACGTGTATGGTGAGAAGCTGAACATGTACACGGATCATAAGAGCTTGAAGTATATCTACCAGCAGAGGGATCTCAATTTAAGACAGCGGAGATGGTTGGAAGTGCTCGAGGATATGCGACCTGAGATCAAGTATCATCCCAGAAAGGCTAATGTTGTTGCTGATGCACTTAGTCGCAAGAGCAGTTTGGCCTGTTTGATTACGACTCAGAGGCATTTGATTGAGGAGTTGGACCGAGCAGGTATTGAGGTTGTCTTGCAAGGATTGGGAGCATCTTTATCTCAATTGAAGCTTCAGCCTACTCTGAATGCAAGGATCATTGCAAGTCAGGAAGTTGATGCTGATATTCTGGAGATGAAGGAGCAGGTTAGTGCTGGCAGGTTGCCCGGTTTTCAGACCAGGGATGGAGTGCTGTGGTTCGGAGATAGGCTGTGCGTTCCAGATCAGGCGGACCTGAAAGAGAGTATTCTTCAGGAGGCGCATGCTACTCTTTTGTCGGTACATCCTGGGAGTACTAAGATGTACAAAGACATCAAGCAGCATTTCTGGTGGTCAGGTTTGAAGCGGGAGGTGGCCGAATTTGTCGCGAAATGTGAGGTTTGTCAGCAAGTCAAAGCCGAAAATCAGAGACCCGGAGGTCTATTACAGCCATTACCTATTCCGGAATGGAAATGGGATAACATCAGTATGGATTTCATCACGGGTTTGCCTAAGAGTTCTAAAGGCAATGATGCTATTTGGGTTATAGTCGATCGACTTACCAAGTCCGCTCACTTTTTGGCGATGAAACTCACAGCTTCGATGGACAGGTTGGCTGAGATGTATGTTGGTGAGATTGTCCGACTTCATGGCGTTCCTTCGACCATTGTGTCTGATCGAGATGCGCGGTTTACCTCGCATTTCTGGAGGAGTCTTCAGGCAGCTTTGGGTACCAAGACAGATTTCAGCACTGCTTTTCATCCACAGACCGATGGGCAGACCGAGAGAGTCAACCGTATTCTTGAGGATATGCTTCGGTGTTGTATACTAGACTTCGGAGGCAGTTGGGAAAGGCATTTACCTTTGGTGGAGTTTGCCTACAACAACAGTTTTCAAACTAGCATTGGGATGGCGCCGTATGAAGCTTTGTATTGCAGGAAGTGCAGGACTCCTGTGTGTTGGTATGAGGTTGGGGAGCGTCAGTTGTTTGGTCCTGAGCTTGTACAGCTGACTTCTGAGAAGATTGATCTGATCAGGAAAAGGTTAGTGGAAGCTCAGAGCAGGCAGAAAAGCTATGCAGACAACCGGAGAAGGGACCTTGAGTTTGAGGTTGGTGACTTTGTCTTTCTGAAGGTATCACCCAGCAAAGGTGTGGTTCGTTTTGGCAAAGGCGGGAAGTTAGCCCCGAGATTTATAGGCCCATATAAGATATTGAAAAGGATCGGGAAAACTGCTTACCGGCTTGAATTACCGGAAGAGTTGTCTCAGGTGCACAATGTTTTTCATGTGTCTATGTTGAGAGGTTATATTCCAGACCCGAGTCATCATTTGCCAGAAGTACCGGAAGGTTTGCAGTTAGACCTGAATTACATCGAGACTCCTGTTGAGATCGTTGACCGTAGAGAGAAAGCCTTGAGGAATAAGACGATACCGATGGTCAAGGTAGTCTGGAGAAACCACTTGGTTGAAGAGGCTACTTGGGAATCCGAGGACAAGATGTTGAAGGACTATCCTGAGCTTTTTGCTTGATTGTATTTGTATTGATTGTATCTGGTATCTTGTATCTTATGCCTTTTGTTCTGGTTGGGTGTGTTGTACTTCTTCTGTTCTCATTCTTGGTTGTAGTTCCGGGGACGGAACTATTCTAAGGAGGGAGTGATGTAGTACCCCGATTTATTTTTTTCTATATATATATGGAAGGAGATTTATTTTTCTTATGATAGCCTATTATTACTACTTTTCTCCATGATAAATAAAGTGTATTATTTCCTATAAAACATTCCTCTCAAAGCCCAAATGTGACTTGTTTATTTTCTTATATAAAAATACATATTTTGGCCCAAATGTATTTAAACCCCTAAACTTAACCTTTTATTTTCACAACCGGTATATGTAGCTTTTTCTCTCTTTATTCTCCGGGTAAGATGTGCATTTTATGGGGTTTTGTGTGTGTACACGTGCACTTCATGTACACGTGCACAAGACATTCCTCTTGGCCGGATTTGTGGAGTGATGGGCTAGGATCATGGGCGGTTACATCTTGAGGTGTGGGTAGTTTCTTAACTCCCGATTAGATCTCAGCCTTTGATTCTCCAACTCCCCTATTAATCCTAGCCATCTATTCTATCTATTTTCTAGTATAAATACCCCTTCTCATCTCCTATCTCTTTTACACTAAGATTATTGCTGTAATAGAGAGTATTTGTGAGTTGTGTGGGAGCTTTTCTGTGGAGGCAAGCAGCATTGGTGAGGAGCTCGGCGTGGAACAAAGGAACAAGGAAGTGCAGCGCGATATTGAAGGACTTGCGAGATTTCGTTATTTTCTTCACAAAAGGTGGGTGTTTCTCAGGACTTCTATTGTAGGAATGTTATTATAATTGTTATGATTGATGCCATGCTACGAAATTGAATTAAACGCAATAGAAATTGCTTGACATGCTGTTATTATGAAAACTAGTCTGTCGATGCAGTCGACTGCCATGTGAGCCAGTCGACTGGTACGAGACATTATTTTGCATGATTGTGATGATAAACATGTGTATAAATGAACATGATGGTGTGATTACTATTATATAATTTCCCTATGACACATATGATGGAGGGAAAGTGAATGAATGAAAAGAACTAATGGTGATTAATAAATTAGAGTTGTCGAAGCAGCCGACTGATGTTGTGCTAAGTCGACTGGTACTTCAATCTGACTGTGATTATTTGGTAGTTTCATAAATTGAGATATTTTCATCATGTGGACCCAGTTTGATGACTTGGGATTTACATCTTTATCGTTGTAAGGAATTATGAGCATATGTGAATGCATGTTTTAAGTATTCCCCTAGCGGAAAGAGCATGTTAGTAATTTGAAGATCCATGTTGTAGTGTTACTGAATGATAAGAAACCTTGTCCGTGGAACATGAACTTATGTATACTGTTAATTGACATCATGAAGAAATACACGTAAGAACTGTAAATAATCTACTGAAAATGGATCTGTCCAGTCGACCGATTGCGTGTAGCAAGTCGACTGATCTGGACATAGAATTATGCTGTTGAAATTGCTAAGACAGACGACTGAGGTGTGAACAGTCGACCGTCGTGTGACTAATATTGCGAACTTGAAAGTTGCGGGACAGGCGACTGGTGGTGTACACAGTCGACTACCCCGAGCCTTATGATAACCCTGTATATGACTGTATAAGTCGACTGGCGTTCTTATAAGTCGACTGTACAGAGTGAACTTTGGTATGTTTGAATTCATGTTACTTGGCTGTTGGTAATTGTGAACTTTATGATTTAAGTCAATGAACTCTGTTTATGGATGCATGAATTGTGTAAATGAATCACAGATGAGAATTGGGAATTAAATGAAATTATGAAATGTGAAATCATGATGGGAAAGTCTGTGAGACTCTAAAATGAATGATGAGCTAATGATGCTCCATTGGATATTGTGAATTTGAAATTGAACGAAAGAGTAGCTAAGTCTCCCCGGCAGTGAAATGAAATGATATTGAGAAATAGACCAGGTTGGTCAAGTGAAATGAAATGATGAGTCCGGATGATGGAGAGGCTAACTCTAGAGTTTGATTTTTATTCATGATTCTAATATAACTTAAATACATAGTGTGGAGGTGATGAAGGTGAGAGAAAAACATGAGTATGAGAGCTAGAGTACGGTGCGGGTGTGTGAGCCGCAGAATGCATGCTTGATGAGTCAAGACATGGCGCGGGCACAACTCAGTAATGATCGGATTCTAGTCACGCTTGTGGGATGTTTTGGTGACTGCAAGAGGAGTGTGTTCAGGGAGGAGGCTGAATTATCGCAGAATGCATGCTTGACGAGTCAAGACGTGGCGCGAAATTCTACTCCAGGGGCCAGGATACATGCTTGTACTCATAGATTCATCTAGGATACTCATTGGAATTACAGTAGTAGAGTAAGTCATGGCGGGGGATTGAACCCTACTAAAATGAAGATCGATTAAGAGGCTTGCACTCGAACCTATGTAGTATGGGATGCATAGAATTAGAACAAGTATGCATTAGCGTCATAATTAACTAAGTAAATTGCATTAAGGATTTAAGTGCACAATCACGACACGACATCATTAAAAGTTCCCTTACCTGCATGCTTATGTTGAATTGGCTTGTGATTGTAAGAAATGAGATTCATTATACTGTTTCTGGCATAGAGAGGATGGCCATGTATGATTATCGTCGGTTGAATAAACTGACGTACCCACAGTGTTTTATGCAGGATAATCACATGTAAAAGGAATGGATGCACAAAGGGTTCATTATATTGTTGTTCATTTATGTAAATATTGTACATTTTGCTTCCGCTGTGTAAATTCGAATGTAACATGCTGTAACTCTGATGTAAAAGTAAAGATTTTAAATTCCTTGTAAAATTGTATGTGAAGAAAGCGAAAAGATCCTGAAGAACATCTCGAATTCAGTAAATTGGGATTCGGGGCGTTACACAAGTACTTGGCCATACGCTCGTTCCTAGCCTCGTATTGCCCGGACACCTGGTTGACGACTAAATGGGAGTCACTGAAGACCCTTATGCGCTGGGCACCTGCCTTGCGAGCCATGCAAAGCCCTGCTATGAGGGCCTCATACTCTGCCTCATTGTTTGATGCCGGGAAGTTCAGGCAGATGGAGTATTGGAGGACAAAAGCATCGGGGCCAGTTAGGATGATGCCAGCCCCGCTTCCATTGGTGCAAGAGGAATCGTCTACATAAATGGTCCAGATCAAGGGGTCGGCGGGCGACTCGCATGAGTCGGGGATGGTGTTCTCCACAATGAATTCAGCCAGAGCTTGGGCCTTTATTACCGTTCTGGGCTGGTAGCTGATGTCGTGCTGATTCAGCTCGATGGACCACTTCATGAGCCGCCTGGAGGTCTCACGCTTGTGGAGAAATTGTTTCAGCGGCTAGTTGGTAAGGATGACCACCGAATGAGATTGGAAGTAAGGGCGAAGCTTTCGAGCCGCCATGACCAGGGC
This sequence comes from Hemerocallis citrina, assembly GCA_017893485.1. NCBI lineage: Eukaryota > Viridiplantae > Streptophyta > Magnoliopsida > Asparagales > Asphodelaceae > Hemerocallis > Hemerocallis citrina. The sequence goes on from JACEHZ010000571.1 coordinate 286,296, forward strand.
GAGAGCCATCTTCTCCAGCTTCGGGTAATGGAGTTCGACATCACGGAGCACCTTACTCACATAATAGATGGGCCTCTGTGTCTTATCCTTTTTCCTTACAAGGACCACACTGAGCGTCTGCTCCGAAGTTGCGAGATAGAGGTAGAGGACTTTCCTAAGTGCTGGCTTGCTCAGGAGCGGGGGGTTGGCTAAATAATCCTTGAGCTTGTTGAAAGACTCCTGTTGCTACTGTCCCCACTTGAAGCCTTTAGCCCCCTGAGGGCCTTGAACAAGGGAAGGAATTTCTCCTCGGACTTGGAGAGGAATCACCCAATTGCGGCGAGGTGCCCCGTGAGCCTCTGTACTTCTTTGACGTTGGAGGGAGGAGCCATCTTGAGGATGGCCTGGATCTTTTCGGGGTTGGCCTCTATTCCCCTCTGGCTGACCATAAACCCCAAGAACTTGCCCGATGAGACTCTGAACGCACACTTGTTCGGGTTCAGTCTCATATTGTGCCTCCTTAGCACCCCGAAGGCTTCTTAAAGGTCGAGAATGTGTTCCTGCCCTCGGGTGCTCTTAACCAACATGTCGTCTACGTAGACCTCCAAGTTTCGGCTAATTTGGTGTTGGAAGGCCCTGTTCACAAGGCACTGATACGTAGCTCCTGCATTTTTCAAGCTGAACGGCATAACTTGGTAGAAATAGAGGCCTTGGTCTGTCACGAACGAGGTCTTCGGGATGTCGGGAGGGAACATCCAAATTTGGTTGTACCCTGAGAAGGCATCCATAAAACTGAGGAGCTCATGCCCAGATGTTGCATCGATCAGGGCGTCGATGCTGGGAAGAGGAAAGGGATCCTTCGGGCATGCCTTATTGAGGACGGTAAAGTCAATGCATATCCTCCAGCTCCCATTGGCCTTCTTGACCATCACCACATTGGAGAGCCATTCAGGGTAGTTTACCTCCTGGATAAATCGGGCGTTGAGGAGCTTCTCGAACTCCTCTTTGATCGCCTGTTGTCGCTCGAGAGCAAACTTCTGCCTCTTCTGTTGGACAGGCTTGACCCCAGGGGTGACGCTCAGACGGTGCATTGAGAGCTCTTCTAAGATCCCGGGCATATCGGCTGCTGTCCAGGCGAAGAGGTCGCAGTTCTCCCGTTTGCAACGGGAGATGTCTTGCTTAATGGAGGGGAAGAGAGCCTTGCTGATGCGGAACGTCTTAGTGGCGTCTTCTTCGGAGAAGGCCACTTCCTCCAACTCGTCCACGGGTTCGAAGATAGTTTGACTGACTTCCTGAGAAAGTTCAAGTGCTTCTAAAGAGAGAACTGGACCCCCCATCGAGGTCATATAGCACTTCCGAGCCGCTTCTTAGCTTCCCCTCACTTCTCCCACTCCTGAGGGCATAGAGAACTTCATCTTCATGTGGTAAGCTGAAGAGATGGCTTGAAGCGCGGCCAAACCTGGTCTACCCAGGATAACATTATAGGCGGCCTTGACCTCCACCACCATGAAGTCCATTGGCTTCGTGCGAGTTGCCTGGACCTTTCCAGCAGTTACATCGAGGGTTATAACTCCCTCGATTGTCACCGGAATCCCAGTAAACCCGTGAAGAGTGTAGCCCGCGAGCTTGAGCCGGTCCCTCGACAGCTGGAGGCCCTTGAAAGCCTCCAAGAAAAGAATGTTGACAGAGCTGCCGTTGTCTACCAAAATTCGACGAACGTCGAAGTTTTCCATTCGGAGATTGATGACGAGGGCATCGCGGTGGGGCGTGCAGACGCCCTCCAAGTCCCGATCGGAGAACGTTACAGGGACTCCTAGGCCCCTAGGGGGAGGATGGCTCTGCACGGAATTGACTTCCCTAACAAAGGCTTTTTGGAAGGAGTTAGAATCTCCCCCCATTGGGCCTCTGTGTATCAGGTGCAGGATGGCCTCTGCTTCAACCTCCGGAGCCTCCACATGCTGCTCGGCTCGCCGGTTAGCCCCCCTGGGCGGTAGGGGCGGATCGACCCTGTCCTTCCTGACGAACCGAGTGAGCTGCCTGCTCTGGATGAGAGCCTCAATCTCTTCTTTGAGGGCCCGAAATTCATCTGTGTTGTGCCCATGGTCCCGTTAGAAATGGCACCACTTATTCCAGTCCCTCCTCTTTCCCAGAGTGTTCATCTTTGGGGGAGATGGGAGGAGACCTTCGTTACCGATCTCCATCAAAATGGCGGACACACTCGCGTTTAGCGAAGTGAATTAATCGAACCGAGGAGGAAGACGATGCTGATCCCCATTATCCTTTTGGAGCTTCTTAGCTCCTTCTTCTGCACCCTTCTGCTTGTTCGCGGAAGACGACGCGTCAAAGGTGGGGCGGTGGAGAGCTTCTTCCGCTCGAATGTACTCCTCGCTCCGGAGTAGGAGCTCTGAGAAGTCCTGAGGGGGCTTCTTGGCAAGGGAAGCCCTGAGGTCAGTATTGAGGACGTTGGACTGGAAGGCGACGGTGGCCACCGAAGGTTCCAAGGAAGCGATGGACCTAGCTTCAGCAGTGAAGTGCTTGACATAGTCCCTCAACCGTTCGCCCTTCTTTTGGCTGAGGAACAGGAGGGAGGCACTCGTCTTCTCGGTGTGGCGACTGCTCACAAAATGCGTGAAAAAGAGTCCTTCAAACTGGTCAAAGGAGAAGATAGATGCCGGCGTAAGTCGAGAATACCACTCCCGAGCCGGCCCCTTGAGTGTGGCTAGGAAGGTCTTGCAGAGGAGGGCATCGGATGCACGATGGATCATCATGAGAGTTTAGAAACTCTCAATGTGATCTGCGGGGTCCGACTCCCCAGTGTAGGTCTCGAAGTGGGGAGGCTTGAAGTTGTCTGGGACTGGAGCCTCCATGATGGCTCAAGAGAAAGGGGACCTGCTTGGGCGGAGGTCCCTCGCCCATCATTCTTCATCTCGGTCGAGCTAGCCAAGGCACCTCTCCATCTCATGGAGACGGCGGTAGACCAAGTCCTCCCTTTGGTCATATCTTGCTGAGCCCCAAGACTCACCCTCATGCCGAGGAGGGCTGGGGCTGCGACGGCGATGGCTCTGAGTAGGAGGTGGACTGATAGAATGACGGGGGTGGCTCGGAGCAGGTCGCAAACTTTGGGAGCGGCGGTGGTGTTCGGGAGAAGGGCAGCGATGTCTCGGAGCTGGCCTAGGACTTCAGAAGCGGTGAGATGGGTCGGAGCCGGTCGAGGACTGCGAGAGCGGCGAGGATGGCTTGGTGCCGGTCTAGGACTATGGGAACGGTGAGGATGGCGAGGAACTGGCAGAGGGCTAGGAGCCCGACGGCCATTGTTGGGGGCAGCGTTGAGCGCCCGGAGGACTGCCTCCTGGAATTGCTGAAATTCCACTCTTGTGACAGGGGCCTCCTGCTCCCGATGGGCCCGAGGCACAGGATGGCCAGTCGGGGAGCGATTCCGTCTTGGGCGATGTTGGGGTGACTCTTTCCGCCTCCGGGGAGAGTTGGACCCTCCTCGGTCGGATCAGCACGGTGACCGATCCCTCGGGTGCTCGCGGCGAGGGTTCACCTCGTGGGTCCGCCTCTCATCCAGACAAGTATGGAGGTCTGGCACATGCTCTGCCTGCCGATTGTTGAGCACGTCCCGTAGATCCTTTAGAGTGGGTGAAGTATGGGAAGCCATAGAGTCGATGTCGGCGTTGTGGATGGAAACCCGAACCTGATGTACAAGTTGCTTGTGGTGGCTTCGTCGAGAGTGTTCCCCCACTGTGGCTTGGGGTCCGAAGGGCTGCTGAATAGACTGCGGAGCCTGTGGATCGAGCTGCAGGGTTGGTTGGTTGGGGGGAGGGAGACCCCCTGTGGAGGAGGAGGAGGATGAGAAGAGGTCGTTCTTCGATTGGAGTTTGCGGGCTTCCTCTTGGGAGGCATGGCTAGGGGTAACTTTGGCTGAAGAAGGAAGGTGGGGTTGCTTGTCGAGTAGGTTTCCACAGACGGTGCCAATCTGTTACCACTTAATCTGGTGTGGGGGCAATATATGAGATTTGTAGGTTCGCAGGAACTCGAACGGGGAGAATCCTACTTCTTCCTTGGTGACAAGTTGACTTCGGGGTGCTCCCTTGGTACCTGCACAAACGTTCGAAATACCGGGATGGATCCCGGCGACGAACCCTCCGATGCTCTTGTCAATACACAGAAAAAGGTAAAGGGAAAGATGTCAAGTGCACAAAGAGTGATCACCTTTGACAGTAGGAGGTAGGGAGTATTTATAGTCGCCATGGGGATCTCTTTTAGGATAAGAGTGAATCCCTACTTCCTTGTGTGGCTGGCTAGGGGTGGTTATAACCATCTCCTCAAGATAAGGACAAGCCAGGATTTTCTCCTATCCTGTTGAACTGGTTCCTAACGGGTTCAGACCCATTCTCAACTGAATAGATTCGTTCACGGGTTAGCGGGTCGTAAAGGAGAGACCCGGTTCCCAATTCGGACCCGTCTATAGGTGAAATTACCATCTTGTCTCAGGTTGTTCACTTGGTCCAACATGATGTAGTTTTGATAATGGCTAAACTAGATAAAGTTCTTGTTTCTCAAGACAGGGAGAAAAATTATGGGGAGCTAAGGAGACCATTTTGGAGGGAATTGATGAACAAGAGAGACTAGAAGAAATGAGGGGCCTGAACCAAAGGGAACGAAATTGGTTACTAGGTCTTGTTAGAGATTATGAGAGATAACAATAATAGAAATTAGGGTTAGGATTAATATCCTACTGCTTGAGATATTATACCCTGCTTATCATGAATTGGAATATCACAGAGTACTACCTCTAGACTAGTATATATGGGATGAAGCTGGGTTTAGGGTACTGGGCCTCATGCCAGTCAACCCGATCCAACAATTAGCATAAACATGTGTTGCCCCCATAGAACATTATACACAATAATATTCTATTATACTGAGAATATACCTATATATCCAACAATCTCCTCCTATATTCTCAATATATTCGGCAATGCCATGTTATATCATTGGATCACAAAATAATATAGTACATAGACTAAATCAGTTATAACTCAAATAGTTCAAATGAGACTAAACCAAAATAATCAAATAGTTCAAAGACCATATCAAAACAGAATAGTTCACAATGACTAAACCAACTAGAGAAACCTATCATAGTTTCAAAATCAATCAAAGCAAATAAACTTCAAGAATAAAATATGAGTTTTAAGCTCATGAACACAAGAATCTTAAACTTAACAAAAGTTTTACCAAGCAAGTGACAAATTTATTCTCGAGAGAAATAAACCAAAACTATATCCTTGCAAACTGCTTTATGTTTACTCCTTCATTTTGAGCAAATCATTATTTTGAAATTTATGTTGACAGATTCAACTCCTCCATCTTTGCTGGCTTATTGAAAACAAGAATATCAAGAGACACATCTCTAAGAATTCTAGCAAATTTTATAAAGTATCTAGTTCCACTAAAGAACTTAGTACAATTCAATGATAGCTTAGCAAAATGTAACACAAGCATCACAATCATGTTTCTTTAACAAAATAAGGAACAAGAACTATTATAGTTTCTACACAAGAACTGTATTATGTTTTATACTAGAATGATAGAACAGTCAAATCAATTATGGTTAATTCTGAATCATCAAAATTGGAATGAAACATGAATCCATAAAAGAGATATATCATCAAAATTGGAATGATATAATGAAAATTCTAAACATCAGAAATACATCAACAAATTTTCATGATTTCTTTTGAAATAATGAGATGATTCTAAGTAAATTATGAGAATATATAGCATCATCAAAATTGAAATGAAATTATATATTAACAAAATTTAAGTAGAACTTTTCAAATTATCTAAAGCAAGTCAACTGCCTAAAATTGATTCTTAAGTTTGAACTTCTCTATGGCTCCAATTGGATTATAATTTTCAAAACAACTAAGATGTTAGAACTTTTGGCTCAATAGCTTTTAACTCCATTTCCCCCACAGTTTTGATAATTATATCACTTTCAAGTCTCTTAGCAAAAGCATTAGCCATATTTTATTTTAGTTGCACTTTATTTATAAGAAAGTTCAACTAGGCTTCTTTGAGCCTTAATATACTCCTCTGACTATTATAGAGTGAGTTATGAGCTACAGTGCATTGTAGCTTGATAATCGACGAATAGAATTAGAAAGTTACTTAAACTTCTTAATGGATGACTAGCAACAAGTTCTTCAATCCACTCAGCCTCTTCCCCTGCAGAAGATAACACATAGATGTCTGATTTCATGGATGATAGCACAATGCCTATTTGTTTTTTAATTTCCATAACATTTTTGTTCCTCCTAGTGTAAACATATATCAACTAGTTATCAACTTTCACTAAATTCTAAGCATTATAATGCATCAGATCATCAATTCATTCCTGAAGGATGACTAGAGTAGTACAAAGCAAAACCCTTGAGTACCTCTTAAATAACTCATTAGCCTCTTAGGGCTCTCCAATGTGTATTAATAGGACTAGTACTGAATCTGCAGATCAAACCTACTTCAAAGGCTATGTCTGTTAGTGCAGTATATGAGACTTCTAATAAGTTTAGAATGATTAAACTGTCTCATAGTTGCACCATCATTAGGTGTCAACCTTTATCATAATCATAAGGTGTTTCAAAACACATTTTCAGTCACTATATCCCCACTTTTGGAACACATTATTGATTTAATGAGTTTGACTAAGGGTTATCCCTTGCCAATCCAAACTCACTCTTATACCTAATATGGTTTCCACAACACCATGCTGAAATCTTTGGATTGCACAGTTTTAACTTCATTTGTAATAGAAAGGTCAATTCCAATCAACAAGCATATCAACAATATACAAGTAAATGAGGGCAATTATATTTGACTCACCACAGAATTAATGACATTTATCTGAATTACTTGATTCAAATCTAAGCTCTTTAAAAGTATGTCAAATCATTTGTGGCTCAAGATTAACACATGTTTTAAGAACATACAATGATTTTATCAATTTGTAAATCTAGTTCACTAAACATATTAGTGCAAACTTTTCAGTACAAAACAGTCTGTTTAGTACAAAACTTTTCAATACAAACTTCAAGTACAAAACATTTAGTACAAAACTGTTTAAACATATTTTATGAATAACAAAATTTTCAATAGATGTAAGGGTACGAAGAATATTTATTGTAGCAATATGACAGACATGTGAGTACACTTCAAACAAATCTTCCCCACTTATCTCAGTCAATCCTTTAGTTGCTAAAAATGCATTAAAATTTCTACTGAACATTTTAAAATTAAGTTTTTTCTATAAAACCCCACTTACTTACGATAGTTTTAGCCCATTTCGGTAAATCAACTAAATTAAAGTATTATTGTATAACCACAAATTAATTTCATTATCTACCAAAGACTCTTCTTGGCTCATTTGCCATTGAAGTTTTAAGTGTCAGTAAGGCTAGTTCTTGATTCCAACTGTGAATCATTTACCATGTCTGTAGGACTAGATAATCCCATACATTTATCTTTGATGAACACATCTGCAAAGAACTCTGCAAGTCTAGATTATTCTAACACAAATTAGATAGATCCAACATCTGTCCACAGAACTACATTCTGCACTTCCTATGCACACACAAATATTTGTTATAGGTCCTAGTTTAGGCCTTCTAGGATCATGTACTCTAACAAACGTACTGCACCACACATTTTCAGTTTAACAAAATTATTTGTGTTTCTATCTCATAGTCTACAGGGTAAAAATAATTTAGAGTGTAGTAACATATTAGGAATATGATTAACAATACAATATCACCCATAATTACACAAAGTCAAACAACATCAATAATATAGAATTCAACATTTCACTAAGTGTTTGATTCAAACTTTTATCAATACTGTTTTGACTGTAGTAAATAGAGTGCACTAGAGATTATGCCAAATACAAATTTTTCTAAAATTGTTAAAATATATTCACCACCTCTATCAAATCTGAAACATTTTGATCTCTGTATTTAACTAAATTTTTAATTCATCAAAGTAGCGAGTGCTACATCCTCCATATATATATGACAAATATTCAATAATTATCTCCAAGAGTAACTAAATACTTCTGACCAATCATAATCTCATCTAGTCACAAAGCTACTGAGATCACAAATATCTGAATGTACTGACTCAAGAAATTGTGTACTCCTAGAGACCATACTAAATGGTTTTCTAGTGATCATAATCACAATTGTCATAAATACTGAGGTGTCATTTGTCAAAGTTATGAGTTTTAACAAGAATAAAAAATTTAACATATAGTTCACATGTCCTAGCCTATTATGCCGTATTCAAGGACTACATGAATAAGAACTACTATTATCAGTTGCTTCGTTTGTTAAACTCAACTTACACATGTCATTGACTATGATTTGCACATTATATGAGTTAATACAGAATTACTCTACCACATTTCACAAAACTATTTGCTTTCTCTTGTGGTTCTAACATTGTACATACGCTCAAACACATTGAGTGAAGAGTTTATTTATTTATTCGCTCTTCATCATCTTCGAAACGCTAAACGAGATAATGACTAACATGTTATAATTCTACTTTGTACACACAGTACAATGAACGAGAAAGAACAAAACGTAACTAATGGAGTCATATCCTACACTAAAAGATGTTCTCTCCTAAGTTACAGACATTTGTTATACATCTTATACATCAATTTTTATTAGAGAAGCAAACATACAATCTCACACAAACTGCAAATGATGAGTTTGTTAATATATCTATACATATAGTATGACATGGCACACTTGACAACCCTAAACATGTTAGTTTTCAAAATGAGACAAATTATGATCTAAAACTCTCAATTATGTGATCAAACACACGAAACGTTAACATATTCATCACATGAAAATACTGAAAAATAATTAGAGCGAATCATACCGACACTTCAAGTTAGAAGTGTTTTCCAAATTCAATGGAGAAGCCTGGGCAGTACAGACTTATTCAACCGTGATGCATATATGTCGTCTCCAATATACAAAATTTTGAATTTTAGCACTTGGCAACAACAAATAATAAGGTGTATATGCAGACAGTTTTGAACTTATATTTAATTTAGATCCGATCCAGTCCAATAATAGTTGGATCTAGTCAAAACAACATCCTTTTCGCTGCACTTTCTCCAAAAATTTTATCCACATCTAGTATTGTGCTTTCTTCTTCCAATTGTTAAATTTAGAAATATCGAACGTCAATAGTTTCGGAATCTTGTATGCTCGGTTCAATTTTTCCATATTAAGGAATAAACAGTAAATTTCAAAATCTAGAGAGTTTATTCTGAATAATTACTACTAGCGTAATTTCAGTAAAAGGAAAGGTTTTTCTGTAAAACTGCATAATAAACAATAAAATATAAACTTAATTAAATAGAGTAGCACATATCTTAAAGTTTAGAATGGACCAAATCGTGATAAGATCAGTCGCAATTTGAATGCACAGCACAGTACAGTAGCAGAGGATCTGATGCTTCGTCTCGAACACACAACAACAACTATCCATCCAATCAAAAATTGGATCTGAGTCAAGCCAGAGCACACCAATGATCTGATCCTAACCCCAAACACAGAACAGCAAGATCTCAGCCAATAAAAGTTTTTGTTGGTTGGATCTGAGTCAGACCAGTGGGCTTTAACAACCGACACTGGATGATCACTCCTAGGGCCTAAACACCAAACACCAAGAACACCCAATGAACTAATCGGATCTGGGATGATCCTTACCCGATCACACACACAGACCGGGAAGAGAAGAAGGAGGTGTGGCGGTGCGGTGGCTGGCGATGGCGACACAGTGGCTTGCGACGACGCCGACGTCAGGGGCGGTGGCGGTGCGCTAGGTGGTTTGTGTCGGCGTCAGCGACTCCGACGGCGGCGGCGGCGGGAGTCGATGCCAGCGATGGAGAATGACGTACGGTGAAGATCTCCTCTCTCTTAATCTCAAAAAATTATTAATTATAATATCTCAAGATTGTTAAAGATTATGAGAGATAACAATAATAGAAATTAGGTTTTGGGTTAATATCCCTACTGCTTGAGATATTATACCCTGCTTATCATGAATTGGAATATCATAGAGCACTACTTCTAGACCAGTATATAAGTGATGAAACTTGGTTTAGGGTACTGGACCTCATGCCAGTCAATCCAGTCCAACAATTAGCATACAATACGTGCAAAGCACGTGTGGCCCCCATAAAATATTATACACAATAATATTTTATTATATTGAGAATATACCTATATATCTAATAGGTCTAAGGGATAAAATAGCTCAACTATACATATTAGAAGAGATTAGATGGCAACAGAGATCTAGAATTTCGTGGCTTAAATAGGGAGATGTGAATACTGCTTTTTTCCATCATGTGGTGAGTGCACGGCAAAGATCCAACCATATCATATCGGTTCTAATGGAGGGCGGGGAGGTACAGGATGAGGAAGAGATCATTCAGATCTTACATTTGCGCTATAAAAATCTCTTTTGGAACAAATCGGAGCTTAGACTCCTACTCAGAGAATTTTTGGAAGGAAAGTCCTCAGAAAGTGGTGCAGTTGTTGCGGGGTATTGAGGCTCAGTCTACGGAGGAGGAAGTGAATGAGGTAATCTCATAGATGGGAAAGGAAAAAACACCGGGCCCCAGTGGTTTCTCTATTCTATTTTACCAGATCTTTGGGCAAGAAATCATAGATGATCTTATGGCAGTTATGACTAAATCCTTCGACCATAGATTGAAGCTAGATAGACTTAACTTTGCAGAAGTAGTCCCCATTCTTAAACGTGAAGACTCTTACAGGATGGGAGATTACAGACCCATTAGTAGCTTATTCAATTGCTCAGTCAAGACAAGACCATCGCTAATAGACTATGAAAAGTAATGGAAAGTTTGATTACCCGTGAAGAGGAGGCAAAGGTTCATACAACCATGATCAATTGTAGACTTGGTACCTTCTTTATCAAACATTTTGGGGCTGCTAATTAAGCTAGGGAAACTAAAAAATCTAACTGGATGCTGATTATTCACCGAGTAGAAGCTAGGCCAGCAAGATGGAAAGTCTAAGTCTCCATCTCTAGGGGTTAGAGTGACCCTCATCAATTCAGTATTATCCAATCTCCTGACATAATCCATATCGACCTTCTTTAAATTGATTGGGTTCGGAAGAGGATTTTGTGGAAAGAAGCTTATCGGGGGGGGGGGGGGGGGGGTGCTGCTAATCCTGATCCATATTAATTAATTAATTAATTAATTAATTTATTAATCTTTTGTGTGTGTGTGTGTGTTGGTGTTGATGATGGTGTTGTACAAGTGACTTAAGCAATAATCAAGCACAATCCATAAACAATTCATTCCAAATCATCAAAATAACCCTTCCAAATGATAATTCACTTGAATAACTTTTGATCATATATGGAAAAACCAAATATTCTAATACATAATTCAATTTATACAAAATAAACAACTTCTAAATTCACAATCAATACATCATTCACACCACCACTGTTGGCTCCCTCACCCGTTCTGTTTTTCTTGCAACTGAGATGCCTTCACCCTCACTCTTCTTCCTTAGAAAAGAAAAAAAAACCTTGTCAATTCGTGTATTTTTGAGTTTCGATGTTTGTTATGAACCAACTTATTATGCAAAAAATTAGTTGAAAAATAATATTCGTATAACTTTTCGAGGAGATAAGAAGGGGCAAAGTATTTTTCTATCAATTCAAGCTTGAAATCTTTCCAAACTTTTTTCTCAAGTAACCAATTAAAGAATCTCAATTGTTCATAACAAAGTCTCGATCTACACTTCATACAAATAATCAAATTAAATTTCTACAAGAAAACTCACCATCTCTTACCATTTGGTCCATCTTCGTAGTTAAATTGATCTACTGCTAACCTTGCTCTCTATCAAAGAGCCAGTAATCGGAGATTGCATTATCTGTCAAAGATAAATGCACACACACACACACACGCATTATCTGTCAAAGATAAATTCACACACACACACACACACACACACACACACACACACACACACATATATATATATATATATCATATTTACAAAGCATGGATACAGATATGACACAAAATCAACAAATGACAAAACAATTCTTCAAAATTAATACATGGGGATGCGACAACAAGGGAACAAGTTATATATGACCAAATATACATATATTTAAAATTGCATGCAATGTTTACATATGTGTTGAAATTTGTTACGGGCTGAATAACTCAAGAGATGATTGAGTATAGTTTTGGAGAAGAATGTATCAGAGTATATCATAATATCAGTTGCTACTATATTTCTTTTTGAATGTTTACTTTGTATAGTTATTGTTCATTATTGAAGGGATGTTTCGGGTTGGGTTGTGTAACCGGGTTGGGTAGTAATTGAGTCTAAGGTGGGTAGTTATTCTGTTATACGGTAGCTGCACGTGCTTTGATGTAATAGTTCCTCTATAAAAGAGGCATCTAGCTCATTCGTAAGAAAATCAAGAACTTAATAGAACTTTCCCAATTTCTCCTCTCCAATTCTTCTTCTTCAAACCCTAATCTCACATCCATGGCGAATTCCATTCAAGCTCATATTTTGGTCCCTAACAAATTGTTATCAGAGCCGGCCTTCATCAACGACGACTAGCGAGACATCGGAGGCACATCGGCGCTGAAGGAAGGGATTCGAGAGCTGAATTTGCAGATGAATTCGGTGATGAAGAAGCTTGATTACATCGTAGGGCAAATGAAAGAAATGGAGAACCATCTGTCATGGATTCATCCATCAAAATTTCAATCGACTCCATATCGGAACCCATCAATTGAGGTATTAAACCCTAACTTCACTCCTTTCACTTCTAGAGTTGAGAGTGACAAGAGAATTCGAAGAAGTGAGAAGTTGGAGGTAGCTCAAAAGCTTGATAATCTGGAAGATGACGAGGAAAGCAGTGAGGGTGATGATGAATATCATTGCAATCTTTGTTGGAGTTCTTGTTCTTATAAAAGATATCACTGTAGTAAATTGTTCGACTATGATTTCTGCTTCAATTGTTTTGCTAGTAAGAGATTTGAAGAGGGTTTGACTCCACTAGATTTCATCTTTATAGGGGATAGTGAGAGAGAGAAAAATTCAATTGTTGTAGATGAAGTGAGTGTGAATGATGTTGCTGTTACTATTGGAAAGAATAGAGATGGAGTAGTTGGTGATAATTCGTTAAATTTTGAAAATAATGGTGCTGATTTTGGAAGAAAAATTCTAGAAAATGAAGAGGAGTTGACTGTTGACCCAATCGTGGAGGAGGTGACTGTTGATCCAGTAGTGAGGGGTATTGTAGAGGATGATTTCAATGGCAAACAACAAGATATTAAACACGCAGCAATGAATGTTAGCATAGCTAGGAAAAATGAGGAGAAGCTCATGTTTGCTAAGAAGGTCACAAAAATAAATTCATCAAGTGTTTGTAGTAATGTCTTGATGCGGTTTGTTTCTGGGAGACGTGTGGAAGCACCAGGTGTGAGTTCGGACTCGATTTGTATTGAAGGAGAAAGCTGCTCGTCTGCCGACCCTCGGCTGACCGGGCGGTACCCGCGATGGGCTCGGAATGAGGTGGACGTCTGGGCTCGGATCAGAGGGTTCGGATCCGAGGTCTTGTGTACCTGCAGACGGTCCTGAAACACCGGGGTTTTTCCCGGTGGCGGACCCTCCGACGATCTAGTCAGTCTCTGTGAGAGAGTAGCAATAACTAGGTGAATTTAAGTGGCAAAAGATTGGTTACCTTAAAAGGTGGGTGAGGGCCTTGTATTTATAGGGAATCCCAACTGGGTTTGGATCCGCTTGGGGGCTGGGTCTGGACCCGAAAAGCCCATGGGCCTGACGTGGCAGGAGGCCCAAGGGGTTTAGGGCGGACGTGGAAGTGCCCAGAGTGGTATAGGGCTTACGTGGCAATGCCCTAAGTGGTATTTGGAGCTGACATGGCTGATTATGGGTCTCGCCTCTGGGAGAATCGGAGGGTCTAGGCTGTGCCAGGTCATCCTCAGGCCTCGCCAGAAAGGGGGGACGGCCCGTGGGGCTGTCACGGATCAGACCCCGAGGACCGTTGAGGCTCGTCGGATACGAGGAGACCAGTTCTGTGGGGGTGAACTGGAGGTTCGGCGCCGACCCTGTAGTGACTCGAAGCCGAGCTAGATTGTTGTTTTTCCCATTTTCGAGTGAGAGCTGTATTGGGCCCTGGTTGGGCCCCAAGCCATTTTTATCCTACCACACAAGCCCCCCACTCCTGCGGGAGTGCGGGAGCTAGCCGTGGAGGAGTGTTTATGGTTGTAGAAATGAGATGGCGAATTGCTGAGCCTTCCTGAGAAGGTTACCCCGGTGCCAGACCGAACCCCGAGCTGTCGAGGGATTACGGGTCGGTAAAGGCGATGGCGAGCTGTTGCGTCTTCCTGAGAAGATTACCCTGGTGCCAGACCGAACCTCGTGCTGGCGAGGGATTGCAGGTCGGCAAGGGTGATGGCAAGCCGTTGTGTTTTCCTGAGAAGGTTACCCCGGTGCCAGACCAAACCTCGAGCTATCGAGGGATTATGGGTTGGTAAGGGCGATGGCGAGCCGTTGCGTCTTCCTGAGAAGATTACCCCGGTGCCAGACCGAACCTCGAGCTGTCGAGGGATTACGGGTCGGTAAGGGCGATGGCAAGCCGTTGTGTTTTCCTGATAAGGTTACCCCGGTGCTAGACCAAACCTCGAGCTGTCGAGGGATTACGGGTTGGTAAGGGCAATGGCGAGCCGTTGCGTCTTCCTGAGAAGATTACCCCGGTGCCAGACCGAACCTCGAGCTGTCGAGCGATTGCGGGTCGGTAAGGGCGATGGCAAGCCGTTGTGTTTTCCTGAGAAGGTTACCCCGGTGCCAGACCAAACCTCGAGCTGTCGAGGGATTACGGGTCGGTAAGGGCGATGGCGAGCCGTTGCGTCTTCCTGAGAAGATTACCCCGGTGCCAGACCGAACCTCGAGCTGTCGAGGGATTACGGGTCGGTAAGGGTGATGGCAAGCCGTTGTGTTTTCCTGAGAAGGTTACCCCGGTGCCGGTCCGAACCTCGAGCTGTCGAGGGATTACGGGTCGGTAAGGGTGATTGCGAGCCGTTGCGTCTTCCTGAAAAGATTACCCTGGTGCCAGACCGAACCTCGTACTGGCGAGGGATTACGGGTCGGTAAGGGTGATGGCAAGCCGTTGTGTTTTCCTGAGAAGGTAACCCTGGTGCCAGACCGAACCTCGAGCGGTCGAGGGATTACGGGTCGGTAAGGGTGATGGTGAGCCGTTGTGTTTTAGAATGTTTGAGCGGGGTAGCCTGCTGTTTTCGCGGAGCATTGAAGGCGCTCCGGGATCTGTGTGATGTTCCAATTTCCTAGGGGCCTTAATTGCGCCGCTTAATAAATGCATGGCGCATGGGCTTCCGTCGTTTGGCTTTCCCAATGCCATAGTGGCAGGTCTACGGGGGAGGTTATAAATACCCAACTCCCCCCAGCGGGTTTGATCACAGCGAGGGTGGTTCACTGGCCACCAGAGGTGTCTGCTTCGGCGGACGTCTCTTTCTTGCAAAATTTCGTCCCTGAGCGTCGGAGGGGTGGTTACTCTGCCGCCCGGATCTTCTCTTGGATCTGATGGCCCTGATACGGTAGCCAGATCTAGGAGAGATCAGGGCGGGAGGGATAACGACCGACATCCGGACCGGGGAATAAGGAACCTCGGATTGGTGGTGACCTTGCCGTCCGGATCCTTTTTCGGGTCAGACGACCCTGACACAGTTGTTTGGCCCGAGAGAGATCAGGACGGGAGGGGTACCAACCGTATTCCGGACCTGGGGCCGAAGAGCCTCGGACATGTGGGTTGATCCGCTTTCCGATAGGGTTCCAGGCGATGGTGGCTTTTCTCCCACCCTTGAACTGTTCGGGGTTTCGGCTGTCGAGGTCGTAAGCCCCGAGCTGCTCGAGGGTGAGAGGGGAGCCGACCGAGCCCTGGAGCCCGGGGCGCAGGCGATGGTGGCTTTTCTGCCACCCGGGAACAATTTGGGGTTTCGGCTGCCGAGGCTGTAAACCCCAAGTTGTTAGCGGGTGAGAGGGAGCCGACCGAGCCCTGCCGCCTTAAATCTTTAAAACAGAAATTTTTCCGCCGAACACTTCATTTGAACCGACCCCTGTGTCTGCCTGCCAGCCTGGCACTGGGTGACGTCAGCAGTGCACGTTTCGAGGACGTGACACGATTTTCCAGGCAGTTGTTACACGTCAATCGGCGAACCATATTTGCGGAAATCGAGGAGTTGTTTTCCTCCTCTATAAATGTTCCCATTTCCCCTCCTATCGCCCACTTCTTTCTCGCATCTTTCTTTTTCCAAAAATCTTCCAACACTTCAGCGCTCGCTCCTCAGTTTGCCGCACCAGGCTCGTTCTTCCGAAGTGACCCCAGGTTAGTTGGTAAGTCTGTTTTAGTCTAGGCACAGATGGACAGGGCTCAGTCTGGCTCATCAGCATCGACGTCTGGGGGGGAAGTGAAACCCACCTCCAAATCGACTTCGTGGGAGGAGCCAGTAGGCGAGGAGGAGGTGGTACACCATGTGAAGCCGTTGCGATCTCGGAGGCCTTTTGTGGTGGAGAGTAGCGACTCTGAGGAGGGGGGCGGTAGTTCAGACGAAGTCCAGATTCTAGGGTTGGCTTCCGGAGAAGAGGGTGGTCCCGAAGGGGGTGAAGCCGAAGGGCCTCGGAATCTGACCGGTCTGGGGCGATTATCTACACCCTCGCCGGAACGAGCCAAGAAGAAGAGGGCTCCGAAGAAGAAGGGATCGAGGACCGATGGCTCGAGTCAGGCGCCTGTTTATCGTAACTTGATGACAGGGTCGCCCGTACAACCCAAGCCGTTCCGTCGATACCCCGACGATCTCTCCGATAAGGAGCTTTTTGGGGTCCAGCCGTCGTCACCGAGCCGGAAGAGGGTGCAGATGAACACACTCCGGACCGTTCTGGAGGCAGGTGACTTGGAGGCTTTGCAGTTGGCATACCAGATAGGGTCCAGCTACGAGCTCATGCTGCCGAGCTCTACTCTTCGGCCGATCGATCCCCTGCCGGATAGGTATTGCGTCCTCCCCGTTGATGCCTTCATCTCTGGACTAAGGCTTCCAGTCCACCCATTCGTTCGGGAGGTGCTGAATTGGGCGTCCTTGGCGCCGATGCAGTTTGGGCCGAACTCCTGGAAGCAGATCATCTGCTTCGTGCTGATGTGCGAGGAGCAGAAGGTACCCCTAAGGCTGAATGTGTTCCGAGCGATGTTGATGATCAGCTCGTCGGCAGAGGGTGTATACTACATCTCACCTCGGGGTAAGGGGAAGGTAGTCCACGGTCACCCAGATTCTATCAAGGATTGGAAGAAGAAATATCTGGTGATCCGGAGTGAGGACCCTTGGGGTATTCCTACTCGATGGAACCACTCTAAGCCGAGCTACAAAATGCCGAGGCCGAGGGACCTGACGGCTGAGGAGTGGAGGTTTGTTGAGCGCCTCCGTCTGTCGTGTAGCATCAATTGGGCGAAGGTGACAGAGGCCCACCTGGCGAGCGTCGGACTGAGCCCGGCCATGCTTAGTATGTAGTTGTTTCTTTTCTCTCGATCTTCTTGTACTTTCTTGCTCATTGTTCTTAATGGATCTTTTTATAGATATGTATGAAGAATCGATTAAGGCACTGAGGCTCGCCATGAAGAAGAAGAAGGCCGAGAAGAAGGGGGACGCGATGAAGACGACCGAGTTGTCCCAGGCGGTCTCCGAGGTCCCAATTCAGCCGAGGGCCAAAAGGACTCGCTCGGAGACAGGTAGGGACGCGGTGGTTCAGGGGGGCTTGGATCAGGGCAAGGCTGCTGACCTTGATAAGGGGAAGGGTCCCCTGGTGGATCCCGGGATAGAGGAGAGACTTTGGCGACCGTGGGTGCCGAATTGGTCGATCCACAAGGGTGACTGCCTGACCCGAGGGCGCCAGGCCGTGGAGGTTGCAGATAAGCTGGCGACCCCCCGGGACCGCTCAGAGATGAAGGCCGAGACCCTGGACGAGGCATACGTGCGCCTTGCGCAGGCTAATGTGCTGGTAAGTCAACCGAACCCACTTGTCTTGAGATTATGTTGCAAAGAAGGCTTTCTTAGTAGTGTCTGGCTACTGCAGGCGACCGTGCAGGGGGCCCACGTGAGAGGCCTTTACGAGGCGGCTTTGCGGCGAGAACGAGACCGGGCTGACAAGGCCGTGCAGGAGGTGAAGGAGTTGAAGGTAGAGCTCGAAGGCTCGCATAGGAGGGAGACGGAGATGAAGGCGGCCTTCGACAAGGAGAAGGAGGAATGGGCGAAGACGATGGCGGCTCAGAAGAAGATGTCTGCGAAGGAGAAGGACGAGTTCACGGAGGCGTGTCAGCTCCTGGTGATCAAAGCCCAGGACGACTGTTACGCAAAGGCCCTCAGTCATGTGAGGCACTTCTATCCGACCATCGACCTGTCCAACTTCGAGTTTGACATGGAGATTGAGGGGACACCGGAGACCCCTGGCGAACAAGGGCCCGATGATGACCCGGCTGCCGACCCCCTTGTGAACTCGGCCGACACCGAGGTGGGAAAACAAGCTGTATAATTTTGTCCTTCTTTTTCTATCTATCGATTGTATTTGCCTTCCGCGGACTGGCCACCGCATCTTTTGTATGGAGCAACTAAATTTATAAAAAAGAGGGTTTTTGACTGGCCAAGTGTTTTGACCTCGGATATTTCCGAACCTCCTTGCTTATATGTTTTGAGTGGGCTGGTTCTCTTGTAGGTCATGGTCCCCCCTCCTGAGGCGGACCCCCGTCGTTCCGACATGGCGTGGCTCCGGAGCAAGGTTGAGGCCCTGGAGGCCACTTTGGTTCGGTACCGTAAGGGGGCCCGTGACACTGATGCGGCCTTCAATTATTACAGGAACAAGTCTGAAGCCCTTAGTGAGGAGGCAAGCCGGCTGAGGAGGGCGATGGTGGATCGGGAGCTCGGGGGCATCGGTCTCGGATATACTATGTCTAGTCCCTCGGTGCAGAGGCCCTCCTCCGTGAGGCTACTTCGCGACGTGATAGTAGAGAAGGAGATGGAGATACACCGTTACAGGACGATGTTGGGCGTCTCGACATCTTCCTCGGGGGTTCGGCGAGCGGAGGGGGTTCCCTCTGCGTTGCTGCTGATGGAGTGTATGCGACCCGTTGATGCCCAGAGCTCCGTGGCCGGTGCGTCGATTGTGGCTGAGCCGAAGGACCATCATGACAAAGAGAGAGTCCCAAGTCGTTCGGTCGGAGTGATCCTGCCCTTCGTCGGACCCGAGGGGCCCTAAGGTGGTGGTTTCCTCCAGCTTGAGATGAGGGGAGTGGTCCTGTAACGGTCCTTGTTTGTTTTCCCAGGACAAAATAAAAGAGTATGAATAAAGAATTCTTTTCCTTCTTTGCTCTGGTTAGTAGTGTAGTGAATGGCGGCGAAGGCGAGGTTTGGCTCCGTCGATTCGTGAGGGATCGACGCGGGGTATTAGGATGATTCCCTGGTCTGAAGCTGGGTCGAACCTACCGAGACGTTTGGGGACGATACCGGAGTGAGAACTCGGGTGCCGATCCCATTGTCCGGTATTAGGTCGGATCTGCCGAGGCATTTGGAGTTTGACAAAAAGAGACTTCTTTTATACAAGATAGGGAGGGTCGCTGAAGTGGCCCATTACACATGAAAGCTTACAAAAGATTTAATTTACTTTAGCCAAGCTAGAACCTAGGTTCGCTCTTCCAGGAACTTCATTAGGTGCTCGGCGTTCCAGGGTCGGCTGATAGGCCGGTCGTCCATATCTGCCAGTCGGTAGGTACCAGGGCATACAGCCTCGACTACACGGTATGGGCCTTCCCAGTTGGGAGCCAATTTCCTCTTCTTGGTTGGATCCGAGACAGATAGTTTTCGTAATACGAGGTCCCCAGCCTTGATGTTTGTGGGGCGGACCTTCTTGTTGTAAAACCTCTCGATCCGTTGTTGGTTGATGCTTCTCCGGATTGAAGACTTCTCTCACACCTCGGCGACAAGGTCCAGGTTGGCCCTCAGGCCGGACGCATTGTCAGCTTCATCAAAGGCTATGATCCTGGGAGAAGGCAATCCGACCTCGACGGGGATGACTGCCTCTGTCCCATAGGTCAGACTGAACGGCGTCTCCCCTGTGGGGATCCTCTTGGTGGTTCGGTGTGCCCATAGCACGCTAGGCAGTTCCTCTACCCACAACCCTTTGGGGGAACTGTCGAGGCGTTTTTTGAGGCCGTCGAGGATTTGCCTGTTCGCGTTCTCCGCTTGGCCGTTGGACTGAGGGTGGCAAATGGCGGAGAAACGCTGCTGGATGCCGATGTCCGCGCAGAAGGTTTGGAAGTTCTGACCTTGGAACTGGGTTCCGTTGTCTGTGATGAGGACCCGAGGGATTCCGAACCGACAAATGATGTTCTTCCAAAAGAACTGTTGCACTTGGCGCTCGGTGATGCTGGACAGTGGTTCGGCTTCGATCCACTTGGTGAAGTAGTCGATGGCGACTATCAGGAATTTCTTTTGTCCTACCGCTGGGGGGAAGGGCCCCACAAGGTCCATACCCCACATGGCGAATGGCGCAGGGCTCGTCAGGGATCGGAGATTGGCTTGAGGAAGCCTCTTGATAGGGGAGAATCTTTGGCAGGGGCCGCACCTCTTGACTAAGTCTTGTGAGTCTTGGAGCATGGCCGGCCAATAGTACCCCTGATTCAGGGCCTTTCGAGCAAGTGTCCTGCTCCCCATGTGGCATCCGCCGATCCCCTCATGTAGGTCTTTGAGGGCGTAGCTGGCCTCATCGCTGGTGAGACAGCGGAGGTATGGTTTGCCGTCGGCCAAGGTGTATGAGCGTTTGAAGAGGATGTCATCAATCATGACAAACCTTTCAGCTCGGACTCTGACTCTTCTGGCCTCGACCCTGTCTTCAGGAAGCTTGGCACTGATTAAGAATCTTCAGATGGGAGTGGTCCAGTCGTCTGAGCTGGTACCATCTTGTACACACATCGCCTCCGGCTTTGGGTCACTGATACTTGGCTTCAGGAGGATTTCTATGAGCACCGTCTGATCGAGACCCTCGAATGAGGAAGAGGCGAGTTTGGACAACGCGTCTGCTTGAGCGTTCTGTTCCCTGGGGACTCTGATAACCGTGGCGCAGCTGAAGGACGCCAGGAGTCGTCGGACTGTCGCCAAATACCTCATCATTCGATCATTGTGGGCTTCGTATTCTCCGGTGATCTGATTGACCACGAGCTGAGAATCACTGAAGGCCCGGATTTGCTTGGCTCCGGCTCGGTGGGTGAGGGTCAATCCGGCGATCATGGCCTCGTACTCTGCCTCATTGTTGGAGGTCGGAAAGTTGAGGCGGAGGGAGTATTGAAGTAGGAATTGGTCGGGGCCACGAAGGATGATGCCAGCCCCACTCCCCGTTTCGCATGATGAGCCTTCGACAAAGACCTCCCAGGTCGGATCCGAACCCTCGATGCTGGGCTGCTCAGAGACGGTGCACTCAGTTATGAATTCGGCGAGGGCCTGTCCTTTAATGGCCACCCTCGGCTGATAACTGATGTCGAACTGACTCAGTTCAATTGACCACTTGACTAAGCGGCCGGAGTTTTCGGGCTTGTGAAGGACAGTCTTTAGTGGCTGGTCGGTCAGTACTTGGACGGAGTGGGCCGGAAGTAAGGACGAAGCTTCCGGGCTGCCATGACCAAGGCATAGGCCACCTTCTCTATCTTCGCGTACCTCGTCTCGGCTGGGAGTAGGACTTTGCTCACATAATACAATGGCCTTTGAACCCCTTCCTCTTCTCGGACGAGGACGGCGCTGAGGGCGCTATCCGAGGCGGACAGGTAGAGTCAAAGCGGCTCGCCTGGCTCAGGCTTGCTGAGGAGAGGCGGGTTGGCGAGGTATTGCTTCAGCTGTTCGAAGGCTTCTTGTTGATGGGTACCCCACTCGAAGCCCCCTTTTCCGCGCAAGGACTTGAAGAAGAGGAGAGACTTCTCCCCTGACTTGGAGAGGAAACGGCCGATTGCCACCAATCGACCCGTGAGCCTCTAAACCTCCTTGACATTCCGAGGCGGGGACATATCAATAATGGCTTGGATCTTCTCGGGGTTTGCCTCAATGCCGCGTTGGCTGACGATGAACCCCAGGAATTTCCCAGTGGAGACGCCGAAGGCGCATTTAGCCGGGTTGAGTCTCATGTTGTGACGTCGGAGGACACCGAAGGCTTCTTCGAGGTCGGCGACGTGGTCCGGCCCGGCCCGGCTCTTGACGAGCATGTCGTCGACGTAGACTTCCATGTTGCGGCCGATCAGGTCTTTGAAGATTCTGTTGACGAGCCGTTGGTACGTGGCTCCGGCATTTTTCAGCCCGAAGGGCATAACGCGGTAACAATAAAGACCCTGGTCGGTGACGAACGAGGTCTTGGAGATGTCTGGTGGAAACATCCGGATCTGATTGTACCCCGAGAATGCGTCCATGAAGGACAGTAGCTCATGCCCCGAGGTTGCGTCTATTAAAGCGTCGATGCGGGGGAGGGGGAAAGGATCTTTCGGACATGCTTTATTAAGATCCGTGAAGTCGATGCAGATCCGCCAACCCCCTGTTGCCTTCTTCACCATGACGACATTGGCCAACCACTCGGGGTAGCTGACTTCCTGAATGAATCGAGCGGACAAGAGCTTGTCCACTTCTGTCTTTACAATTTGTTTCCTCTCCGGGGCGACTTTGCGTCTCTTCTGGACAACCGGCTTAGAGTCAGGGATGACGCTCAGTCAATGCATAATCAAGTCTTCAGAGATCCCGGGCATGTCGGAGGGCTTCCAAGCGAAGAGATCAATGTTGCGACGGACGCAGGCGATGATGCCTGTCTTCAAGTCCTTGGTGAGTGAGCGGCTCACTCGGAACCATTTTGATTCATCCTCAGCGTCGAACATGACCTCTTCTAGTTCGTCGACAGGCTCGGGAGCTGGGCCGTCCCTCTCGGGTTCGAGTTCAATGGCGTCGAGGGGGAATACACCCCCTCCGACGGCGTTTATGTAGCACGACCGCGCTGCTTCGTGGCTACCTCGGACGATGCCGACCCCTTGGGAGGTGGGAAATTTAAGTTTCAGATGGTAGGCCGAAGGTACCGCTTGGAGGGAGCTCAATCTAGGTCGGCCGAGAATGGCGTTGTAAGCTGCCTTAATGTTGACAATTATGAAATCCATGGATTCGGTCCTCTTGACAGGAGCCGATCCTGCGGTGACGTCGAGGGTAATAATCCGCTCTATTACGACAGGGATGCTGGAGAATTCATGCAACGTGGCTGGTTTGAGCTTCCCTCTGGGTAACTTGAGACTCTCGAAGGCTTTGAGGAAAAGAATATTTACCGAGCTGCCGTTGTCGACGAGGATTCGGCGAACCTCACAACTAGACATGTGGAGGCTAATGACGAGGGCATCGCAGTGGGGTAGGTGAACACCTTCGAGGTCCTCTCCTGAGAAGGAGACTGGCCTCGGTTGTAGTTTGGGCGAGGGGTTGTCTTGGACAGCATTCACCTCTCGGATGAAGGCTTTTCGGGACGTATTTGATTCTCCTCCCATTGGCCCCCCGTGGATATAGTGCAAGATGAATGGCATATCCGCGGCGCCCTCGGACTCGTGATCCCGACCCTGGATGCAGTTCGGAGTAGGGTTCGGAGGTGAGAGCCTCCGGTTCCTAGCACCTCGCCGATCCCGTGGGCCTTCCTCCCTGGGGGTCCGTTGGAGAGCCCCAAGAATTTCCCTTCGGAAGTCCTGGAACTCCTTGTGAGTGACGGGGGCTCCCTCGACCCTGTTTGGTCGGTCTGAAGGTTGCCTTCCGATGCGGCTGAGCGCTGGCCTCCGTCCATCGGGCGGAGGTCTGGGATGGTTCGAGGCCGGGTTAGAAGCGGCCCTTCCCCTGCTGCGGCTAGCCTATCGGTTGATGATTACCCCCCGTAGGTCGGGCTGGACTTGACGGGTGACGCTCCTTTGGGACCCCTGATGGGGAGCCCTGGGCTTTGAAATGCGTGGCCTGGCATTGGCAGTTGGTGGGGGTGAGTCCCGTCGGCTGACGGAGGAAGCAACCCCCTTGCCCTTGGAGGCCATGAGAGTTTGGCTGTCGAGGTCCCTTGATGGTCGGGCTCGGGTCGGCTTCTGAAGCAGTGTTCCCACAGACGGCACCAACCTGATGCAGTTTGTTTCTGGGAGACGTGTGGAAGCACCAGGTGTGAGTTCAGACTCGATTTGTATTGAAGGAGAAAGCTGCTCGTCTGCCGACCCTCGGCTGACCGGGCGGTACCCGCGACGGGCTCGGAATGAGGTGGACGTCTGGGCTCGGATCAGAGGGTTCGGATCCGAGGTCTTGTGTACCTGCAGACGGTCCTGAAACACCGGGGTTTATCCCGGTGGCGGACCCTCCGACGATCTAGTCAGTCTCTATGAGAGAGTAGCAATAACTAGGTGAATTTAAGTGGCAAAAGATTGGTTACCTTAAAAGGTGGGTGAGGGCCTTGTATTTATAGGGAATCCCAACCGGGTTTGGATCCGCTTGGGGGCCGGGTCTGGACCCGAAAAGCCCATGGGCCTGACGTGGCAGGAGGCCCAAGGGGTTTAGGGCGGACGTGGCAGTGCCCAGAGTGGTATAGGGCTGACGTGGCAATGCCCTAAGTGGTATTTGGAGCTGACATGGTTGATCATGGGTCTCTTGTGCCTTGGGAGAATCGGAGGGTCTAGGCTGTGCCAGGTCATCCTCAGGCCTCGCCAGAAAGGGGGGACGGCCCGTGGGGCTGTCACGGATCGGACCTCGAGGACCGTTGAGGCTCGTCGGATACGAGGAGACTAGTTCTGTGGGGGTGAACTGGAGGTTCGGCGCCGACCCTGTAGTGACTCGAAGCCGAGCTAGATTGTTGTTTTTCCCATTTTCGAGTGAGAGCTGTATTGGGCCCTGGTTGGGCCCCACGCCATTTTTACCCTACCACATGTCTCAAAGGCAAATTTTCCTTATTTTGAACTCTTATTGAGTGTTCGACAAAATGTCAAGAAGAGGATATTGGAAGTTTTCATGGTTGTAATTGGCAATGACAAGATAGTGCTTAATGGATGGCCTCCGCCGATTCAAAGAAATGCTGCTGAATCAAAATTTTTGCAACCCTTAAGTTCTGGTGAGAAGGAGAAGCTTAATAACACCATAAATTTACCAGCAAAAAGGGAAACCACAAGGTTTTCAGGAGTTGCAAATTCTTATATTCCGAAACATTGTAATGAAATCAACATCAACTCGAAGCAATACAAGAGCAACCACAAAAAAGCAAATAATAAGGACTCGGCTACTAGTTCTATAGTTCAACCCCCATTGCCATCTGTACAATATTATAATCCTGGTGATACTTCATCTTCATTGATGAAGATTAGTGATCAAATATCTCTGGAAAACAATATGTCATCAGTTGAGAAAGATAAGATTGATTTGATAGGAAGGTGCACTCAACAGGTTGATGGCTCTATTTTTGATCCCTTAGACCCTAATTCAGGAACATCTCCCGGTCTTACTGCTGCGTGGGAAAATGTTGGATTCTTCACTCATTCATTGGGAAGTACATCAAGCTCTAGAAGGGATAAATCTTCTACTATAGGTCATGCAGCTTCAATTGAGGATAACTCTATTGATGTTGGTAATTTGGACCAGAACAACTTATTGGGCACTTTGGATTCATTTACTGGTGGTGGCATTAGTAGGTTGGGAATTTTTCTTCCTTGGGGTAGTCCTATTTATTAATGCACAAATCGTGTTCCAGTTACTTAGTCAGATTTATCCTAAGTTGCAAGATCTTCAAAAGAAGGAAGGGGAAGCAGGGAGAAAAAAGGAACTTCAATACACACGCTATTCCTCGGTAGGGTTTGCAGTGGTGCAAACTATTGGGCAAGTACTTTACCTCCGTCCCTATGTCAATGATTTTAGCATAGAATGGGTACTATCATTAGTGATATTATTGACACCTAGATCAGCGTTCACTACATATATCAGAGAAAGGATAACTGACCGATAAATTGGAAATGGAACATCTCTTTGGGTATTCACGAGCATAATATCGTACTTGCCTGCTTCATTTGGAAGGACAGTTGAACTTGGAACCTTCATTGTAATTTTTTCTACTAGTCCTTGGTATTGTATATGTACAGGAACCTGAGAGGAAGGTACCCACTTAACTATGCATCAAGAGACAGTAGTAGGAGTGGGGGAATTCAAAAAATCTGCATACCTTCCTTTCAAGGTGAATAGCCTAGGGGTGAGTATCCAACAAGAAATTTATTCATTTAATTAAAGAATAAAGTTCATTAACAAAAGGGGCCCTGAGCTGGAGGCTAAGAAGAAGGTTGCAGCTACTGCAAGACATTTCAAGGATGACTTGAGAGCTGTTGAGTTAAGAGGGAAACTCCAAGGCCATGTTCATACTGATACTTACAGAGCCGCAATTATGAGACATCAAAATTCAATTAGATCAAGAGCAAGTGCTCCAGGAACAATGACATCATCCACTAAGGCAGAAGCATTACAGGTAATATGTTCAAACAAGCTATGTTCTTCCCCGGGGATATCCATCAGTTTCCAAAGATCAATTAGTTACCCTGATTTTGAGCTTGGGACAAGCTCAATCCGAGGGGGATGGAGTGTTACGGGCTGAATAACTCAAGAGATGATTGAGTATAGCTTTGGAGAAGAATGTATCAGAGTATATCATAATATCAGTTGCTACTATATTTCTTTTTGAATGTTTACTATGTATATTTACTGTTCATTACTGAAGGGATGTTTCGGGTTGGGTTTTGTAACCGGGTTGGGTAGTAATTGAGTCTAAGGCGGGTAGTTATTCTGTTATACGATAGCTGCACATGCTTTGATGTAATAGTTCCTCTATAAAAGAGGCATCTAGCTCATTTGTAAAAAAATCAAGAACTTAATAGAACTTTCCCAATTTCTCGTCTCCAATTCTTCTTCTTCAAACCCTAATCTCACATCCATGGCGAATTCCATTCAAGCTCAGATTTCGGTCCCTAACAAAATTTCACAAAACATATTTGATCTGTAAGGATCATGACTAATTCAACATTTATAAAATTATCTACCTTGTTTCTGGCCTGACACGGTAATACCAGTACTAAATTAATATTAGCTTTCACACAAGTCACCATTTTGACTTTTTTTCGTTGTTATGGCATATCAATACACGAAAGTGAAGTATGAATTTTAATATACACTAAAATCAGCGAAAATATTTGAAATTATGAATGAGACTGCGTTGACATTTAGGTGTGTTTGGATCAGGTTTTAAAAACAGTTTTCAGTTTTTAAAATCAAAATATAGGATAATTTTGTTTGGATACAAATTTTTCGAAAACTCATTTAAAAATTTAACACTCAAAACCTATGTTTAAAATGAGTTTTTTGAAAACAGAAAAAACCAATTTCCTGAGATAATTTTTTTCATTTCTCAACCAACATACTGTATTTGTATATGTATATGTATATCTATATAATAAAACACAAAGAAAGCTATCAAGCGGCTCTCCTTCAATCTCCCCAAAAATCAAAGGCCCAGATCTAACCTCACAAAACACCCCCTCCCCTCCCCCCCCCCAAGTTTCCCCCAAAACTCAAATTCAAATTTCCCCCCAAAACAACTCCTTTATTTATTTAATTATCTCTCTCTCTCTCTCTCTCTCTCTCTCTCTCTCTCTCTCTATATATATATATATATATATATATATATATATATATACACACACACACAAACACACACTTATGGAAACATGAACTTTTATTTACAACTAATTATTGTCATACTATTCAAACTTGAGCTACATAATTGTTGATTTACTATTTACAAGGCTTTTCTCATAATGTATCGTTCTGAAGCCGTACCGTAGGCACGTGCCCACAGGAAAATCTAGTTTATAATAAAACACAAAGAAAGCTATCAAGTGGCTCTCATTTATTTGGAAGAAAATCAACGGTTTAGATTTTTTCTCCCAAAAGACATTTTTCCTCCCAAATGTTTTCCCTCCAAAATTCAAAATTTTCCCCCAAAACAAAACAACTCCTTCATTTATTACTCTCTCTCTCTCTTTCTTTCTTCCCCCTCTTTTCTCCTTTTTCACAATTCTCTCTCTCTTATTTTACTGAGGTATGTCAACCAAAAAAAGGAAAAAAAAAACAGTGAATGTTTTTTTTGGTTATGCAATTTAGGATTATACTTTTTTTATTATTTCAAATTTTTAATTATGTTTTTTTTATGCTTTCATAACCTAATAACATTTACTTCCATTTAATTATTTTTGAATTACCATATTTGATCTTATTGTATTATACTTCACTGAGTCATTGTTTTAGATTAGAATACTTTTTTATTATTATGCAATTTCGAATTATATATATATATATTTTTGTATATTTGGCCATTTGCTGTTTTGAAAGATCGTTGCAAATTCTTTAATTGACTCGCTTGATCGTGCTTTTATGGACAAATCCATGCTTAATCCCTGTATTTTGGGTTTTTGTAACAGCCAAATTGTATCATGATCTGCCTTGCTGTAATTTCACTTCACGTTTACATCACAACAAATTTTCTTTTTTAAATTCATACATGCTTAACTACATAAAAAATAAATAAGGGGGAACTAACTCATGCAGTTTGAGCCATTAACCGTAATTCATGCAGTTAGAAAATAAATTGCTACTTATGTTAGACTCCAAATAAAAAAAGAAATTTCTTATGCTCAAGTCACACATAGCAAGGAATTTCTGATTCACTACTATTGTAAATTCACAATACTATTTTTGAATCCCAAGCTGCTGACAAATAATCCTGCAATATACAAACCAATAAACATCAAGGTCACTTCATAATCCTACTTCAAAGTACATTAATACATCAACGTATACTAGCAAATAAACATCTATAAATCATCCCTTACTGTTTACATGATTTTTCATATGTAGTATCGTTCCGAATACGTGCCGTAGGCACATGCCCACGGGCATACCTAGTATATGTAGACATTATGTACGTATACAGTATGTATGTATATAGTATGTATACAGTATGTATGTATATGTATGTATATATAATAGTATGTATATATTATTATTATTATTATTATTATTATTATTATATACTAGTATTTTTCACGTGCGATGCACGTTTTGATAAGAGTTTGAGGATTTTCTCATACGATATACGTGTTAAAAAATAGTTTTGGAGTTAGACGTGCGTTGCACGTAATTGGAAAAAGTATTTGAACGAAAAGCTACAATTTGTACGTGCAACACATGTTTATAAGTAGAATTAGAGTTGTACGGGCAACATATATGTATGTTTGGTGTTAAAAAAATATTATAAAATTGTTTTGCACATGCGTTCCATGTTTTAAATAGGTAAAAAAAATTTATTTGTTTGTTTTTGTTGTAATTAATGGGAGAGTTGGAGTTGCACGTGCGACGCACGGGTTTGTATGTTAACAAATGACAACCCCAACTTTCCCATTATAATATTAGAGATTACTATTATATATTATTATATATATTATTATATAATATATTATTATTATAATATATTGTTATATGTATAATTATAATTTATTATTGTTACATATATTATTATTATTATTATTATTATTATTATTATTTATTTTATATATATACTATTATTATAATATATTATTATTATTATATATTACTATTATATATTATTGTATATATTATGATATTATATATTATTATTATTATTATAATATATTATTATTACATATGTATATTATTAAATATGTTTATTATAATAAATTATTTTATATTATACATATCAGTATATATGTATCAATATGTATGTATGTATATGTATACAACATGTATGTATCAAAGTATATATACTGTATATACATACAACAAAACCCATACATACATTATACATAATAGAATACAATATAAAGTAGAGCAATGTTCTGTTGTGCACTAGGCCTTCGTGTGCACTCATATGCACTTGGCCTTCCCACCTTTGTATGAACGATCTGAACCGTTCACATTGATCTACACATCTAAATTGGTCTAAATATGTAAAATCAAATCATTTGAAATTTATTTACCCATCCATTGAAGTGTTACAAAATTGTATGGCTGAAAATCGTTGTTTTTTATAGTCACATGATGGATGGGTAAATGAATTTCAAATAATTTGATTTTACATATTTACACTAATTTAGACATGTAGATCAATGTGAACAGGTCGGATCGTCGATACAAAGGCGGGAAAGCTGAGTGCACACGAGTGCACACAAAGGCCTAGTGCACAATGGAATATTACTCATATAGAGTATTTATGTACAAATATATATATACATAAATACGGATTATATATATACATACATACTGTATACAGTTTACCAAACGTCTTTTGTACTTTAAATTTGAAAAAAAAAACTATTTTATGAAAAAAGTTTACCAAACAATACTCTGTTTTCGAAATTTTCAAAAAAAACAACTTTATAATTTTTTTTTTCCAAACACTATGTTTAAAATGAATTTTTAAAACAACGAACCAAACGCAGCCTTAGTCTCGATGGTCAGAGAATAATTCACAAACGAAAGGTATTACATCCATCTCTATATCAGTACACGAAAGAAAGGTTAGAGAATAGGCATTTAGTCTCCATTGTCACGGACAAGTTCCAGAAGCATCCAGATTGTTCAAGAGGAGTCCGGAACACTACGGAATGCCTCGGAAGGATCAAGAACGTCCTAGAGTTCTCTAGGACAATGTGGGACGTTCTAGTGCGAGCTAGAACCTTCTTGGAAGAATGTACATGGTTATAGAGTATTCTAGAGAACTCTTGTACATAGTAGGACTTTTGTATTCTAGAACCTTCCCTTGGGGAGGAGAAGGATCATCCTAGCACTATAAATAAGGAGGAGCCTCATTTGCTCCAACCATCCAAGGAAATCCAAGGAAATCCAAGGAAAAGCAATCCAAGCTACTCTTGTAAAGTTCTCTTAGAAGTATAAATTCTCTTCCATCTTACTTTGCTCACTTCTCTTCAATCCTCTGCCTTCTTAACCCTCAATTTGCCTGACTTAGCCCTCGATCTAAGGAGTAAGCTAGGTGGCGCACGGCCTGACTTGAGGAAAAGAAGTCGTCCCGTGACATGTGGTATCAGAGCAAAGGTTTCGTTTGGCAGAGATTATGGCTGGACGCGAGGGAAACGTGAGTGATGTCACCACCAATGTGGAGGTGGTTGGTGATAGGGGAACAGCGGAGACAAATGCCAAGAAGAACAAGAGCAAGAACGCGAGGGAGCAGTCGATGGATGTTTTGGCCAGCTTTGAATCGAGATTGGCTAAGGTGGAGATTTCCATGGGGGAGTCCATTGAAAGGATGGATACCATGGACGACACCATGGACGGTGTCAGAGAGGATGTTGGAGGCCTAAGGGAGGAGATCCTTGGTGTCCTCAACACCCTAAAGGCCGAGTTCAAGGCAGAGATAGCGCAGCTTCAAGTGGCATTTTACACCCAAGAAGAGGAGGTGAAGTTGTGCAAGGCAGCAATAGCAGGTGGGACTATTGCAAGGGAGATGCCACGCACTAAGGCGCCGGAACCCTTGAAGTATGGAGGTAAGCGTGATCCCAAAGAACTCGACAAATTCTGTTGGTCCCTAGAATGCTACTTCAATGCTGTAGGAATTAAGGACGATCAATCCAAAGTGGATACCGCCGTCCTTTACTTGAAAGAAAATGCAGCATTATGGTGGAGAAGGAAGCATGGTGACATAGTCAAGGGGCTATCCACAGTGGATACTTGGGACGAGTTCAAACAACAACTCAAGAGACAATTTTGTCCCCAAAATGCCAAAGATGCAGCTATGAAAAAGCTACGTGGGCTGAGGCATACCGGGAGTATCAAGGAGTATGTTGCTGAATTCACATCCTTGATGCTAGAGTTACCGGATCTGAATGAGGAAGATAAGCTTTTCTACTTCTTGGACGGACTACAATCTTGGGCCAACTTAGAACTCAAGAGGAGGAATGTCAAAGACGTAGATGAAGTTATAGCCGTGGTGGAGGACCTTGTGGAGTTCAAGAAAGACTTCGGCGGTAACAAGAAGAAGAGTGTGGAAGATAAGCCCCACAAGTTTGTGAGACAAGATAAGAAGTATGACAAGCCGTTCAAAAGGGACAAGCCCAATGAGGGAGGAAGCAAGAAGAAGGAGCCGGAATGTTACTTGTGTAGCGGGCCGCACTATATTCGAGACTGCCCGAAATGGAAGGCCCTTAATGCTATGGCTTGCCAAGCTGAAGAGGAAACGCACGTTGGTTCCATGCGTCTCCTTAACTCTCTTAAGGCCAAGGATGAGAAGGTAAAGGTGTCCAAGGAAAACGAGACCAAGGTCGGTGGTCTCATGTTCGTGAAGGCCAAGGTGAATGGAGGATCCACCAAGGCATTAGTGGACACAGGTGCATCTCATAACTTCATTGCTGAAGAAGAGGCTACTAGGTTGGGAATCAAGTACGCCAAGGAGTTGGGTTGGGTGAAGGCCGTCAACTCATCATCTCAACCCATCCTTGGAGTAGCTCGTGGAGTACCTATCCAGCTTGGAGGATGGAAAGACACTATTGACTTAACGGTTGTCCCTATGGATGACCACCGCATGGTTTTGGGCATGGAGTTTATGGACAAGGTACGTCCCTTATCGTTTGAGAAAGACTCAACCATGCGTATTGCAAATGGATCTACTATCCACATAGTACCTTTGAAGAGAGGGAAGATGGAGTCAAGGAGCTTATCTGCCATGCAACTCAAAAGATGTCTCAAGAAGGGGGAGACCACTTATCTAGCTGTCTTGAAGGAGGCAGATGTTCCAACAGAGAAAGGTGTGTCAACCGGAGTGAAGGAAGTGTTGGCAGAGTTCAAGGATGTGATGCCACCGGAGTTACCGAAGAAGTTACCTCCGAGACGGGAAGTGGATCACGTGATAGAGCTTGAACAGGGTGCAAGACCCCTAGCCATGGGACCTTACCGGATGGCTCCGCCCGAGTTGGAAGAATTGAGGAAGCAGTTAAAGGAGTTGCTCGACGAGGCCCAGTTTTCATATAACCTGCAGAAGAGCGAGGCTACGGGAAGGAGTCCCTTTGAACTAGTAACTGGACAACAATCGATGACACCGCAAGAGCTAGCAAAGGGGTACACTGGTTCAATCCCGCCAGCTTACAAGTTTGCAAATGGGTGGAATGAGGAGATAGACATTGCCCGAAGCTACTTGACCAAGGCGGCCAAACGAATGAAGAAATGGGCCGATGTGAAAAGGAAGCCAAGGGAATTCATTGTCGGTGACGAGGTGATGGTGAAGTTACCCCAAAATATGTTCAAGTCTACACGCCAAGTTCACAAAGGCTTGACACGAAGATATGAGGGACCGTACCAAGTAGTGGAGAAAGTTGGCACGAGATCCTACAAGGTAACTTTGCCGTCGCACCTGAAGATCCACCCAGTTTTCCATGTTAGCCTTCTCAAACCTTATAGTAGGGACGAGGAGGACCCAACGAGGAATGAATCTCATCGAGCCCCACCAGCAAATGTGGTTTCATATGATAAGGAGGTCGATGAGATCTTAGCAGACCGAGTTGTTCGCAAGAGGGGCACGCCTAACTGGACCGAATACTATGTGCGCTGGAAGGATCAACCCGAGAGCGAGTCTAGTTGGGAGCGAGAACAAGACCTATGGCAGTTCTGCAACAAGATTGAAGAATTCAAGTCTAAGGCTTGACGAGGACGTCAAGAGCTTAGGTGGGAGAGGGTGTCACGGACAAGTTCCAGAAGCATCCAGATTGTTCAAGAGGAGTCCGGAACACTACGGAATGCCCCGGAAGGATCAAGAACGTCCTAGAGTTCTCTAGGACAATGTGGGACGTTCTAGTGCGAGCTAGAACCTTTTTGGAAGAATGTACATAGTTATAGAGTATTCTAGAGAACTCTTGTACATAGTAGGACTTTTGTATTCTAGAACCTTCCCTTGGGGAGGAGAAGGATCATCCTAGCACTATAAATAAGGAGGAGCCTCATTTGCTCCAACCATCCAAGGAAATCCAAGGAAATCCAAGGAAAAGCAATCCAAGCTACTCTTGTAAAGTTCTCTTAGAAGTATAAATTCTCTTCCATCTTACTTTGCTCACTTCTCTTCAATCCTCTACCTTCTTAACCCTCAATTTGCCTGACTTAGCCCTCAATCTAAGGAGTAAGCTAGGTGGCGCACGGCCTGACTTGAGGAAAAGAAGTCGTCCGGTGACACCATGGTTACAATAACTACAAGAAAGATAGGTATTACCATCCATCCGTATATCATTGTATATATGGAGAGTTCAAAACATTCACGAAATTATATATGCATGTCAGCATGATAAGAATATGAATACAACCAAAAAGCATCAAACTATAAGTTGAAAACAACTTCAACTTGGCTTATTGTTTGATAGGCTCCATGGTTAGAGAATAATTCTTTTTAAAGGAATATTTCTAAGTTTCCATCCTCGATCGCAAAAAACTCAAAGAACATAACCATTTCTAGTTGATTAGTAAACAAATGAATCTGTCGTGCCATCAACTTCATGCTAAATAAAGAAGCCAACTATCTCTGATAGCCACGTGTTTCATTTATTTACATGATGAGTTTTATGTGCATTTGAAAACTGAGCAATTCGTTTGTTAATTTCAGATTAATTCACTTGGATACATGAGCCACTAACATTGACCATTGCCTGATGTAGCAAAATAAAATCGATTAGGCTCGAACTTTAACAAATAATTAAGCGACAATTGTACAGAAATAACGAGAATATCACACCTTTGGCATCAATGCTACAACCATCTCAGGGAGTTGCAGATATATCAAGCTCAAGAGATGCCTGAATTAAAAATGGAGAATCAACTAAATGCAGAATGAATATCCAAAAGAAAAAGAAAATTAAATGGAGAATCAATTTTTTTTTAGATCTTTTCACTCCATTAGGTTGTTCTGTCAAAATGAAATGCACTAATCCTACCTTGAATCAAAGAATATATAATTCAATTAAATTATCAATAACTTACATTCATCATGCACAAATTATAAATATTAATCCAGAATGCGAGCTTCTGCTAAAAATAAACCCTGACAGATCGACCAATGTAAGCTTCTCAAGTAAATTCATATTGTTCAGAAGAAGAAAAAAAGGAAAGTAAGAAGAGATCACTGATTTACACTTCTTCATAATCTCACTTGTTAGCAACTTACTTCAACCTATGTCCGAGTAAAGAAGAAACCAATGTGAGATTCAGATCAATTGATTTTTGACTCAATGGAAAAAAGGTACTTATATGGACCAATTTCCCTTCTTCCAAACCCTAAACAAATACCATAAGGATCTCGAAACCCTCTCTCTTTGGATCTCCCCACCCATTTTCAAAGATTCTAGCAACTTCCACTCCCCAAAGCAAACACAACTCATAAAACACCTCAACTACAACTCAAAAATCTAATTATGAACAAGATATTGGTTTGAAATTCGCCGGTGGAGCAAAGGTGAGGCTGAAACTCACTCGACTTCTTGTTTGAGTTGTGGTTCAGGTTTAGAAGGTGACGATTGTGTGCATCGGGCTCAGGAACTACAACGGCAACAATAACCATGGCTAGGTGATGAGGTGGTCGGGGGTTGGGGACTAGGGTTTGTGGGAAAGAAAGAGGGGACCAGAGCACTTAGGGAAGCATGATATTTGAGCAAGCTAGGGTTTGAGAGAGGGAGTTAGGGCACAACCATGGTGGGGATGAAGACGAGATGGGGCCGAAGCTCGAAAATCGAAGAGGAAGAGGAGTCGAGCTAGAGATGGGGGGCACAACCACAGTGGGGGAGGGGGGATGACGATGGCGATGGGGATGGGGATGGGTTGGGTTCGTGAGTGAGCGCGGAAGAGAGAGAGAGTGAAAGAATTGGGAAAGTGAATTGGGGTTAAATTTTAATGGTTTTTATCGCCAACCTACCCAGGCGTTTTCAAATGCCTGGGTAGATTGAACCTACCCCAGCGCTTTTTAAAAAATGTTGGGGACATCCAGTGCAACTACCAAACGCCAGGGTTTCAAGGAAAACCCCATTCTTTTGTTGTGTGATAATGGTAAAAATTACAGTAAATAAGGGCCGTACGATTCCAGCACAGATCCAAAAGATTCTACAGGCAGATTATTTATAAAGGACCTTTTTAACAGGTCTGGGCCTTCTTCAGACTCATCTACAAAACATGGGCCGCTCTCAAGCCCATTAAAAGCGACTAGGCCCACTAGGAGAAACACCAAATCCATAAAGGTTATAAGTCAAATCTCTTATCCCCAGACAAGAGTTATCTATTAAGGGGGAGAATCAGGAGATAGGTGATTTATATCAATCTAACAGATCAATATTAATCTCTTAAACTGTTTTCTATGTCTATAAATATCCTTCCCCTCCTTAGTCAGAAGGTAATCATTAAATTCATAATTTCTCTCTCAAACTCTCTTTCTCTCTCTGGTTCTGAATTGAGCTTCAGAGGGTCTGTCTCCAGGGCCACCCCCGGTGTTTCAGGCTTTTTGCTGGCCCATCGGCTTCGTCAACAACCATCAGATTCAGATCACGGTGTTAAATCAATGATCCAGATCTACTCTCGGGAGCTCTAACTACTTTTTACGGCGACGATCAAAGGTCAGATCTTTAGTAGCTTCCTTCAAATATAAACTCATTATCTGTTCGCTCCCACACCAAAATAAGCACCAACAGATTGGCATCGTTTGTGGAAAACTACACATATCAGAGTTACTGCCACGCCACCTAGACTAAGAGGGAGAGCAGCGACCTCAAGCAGTCTAGCCAACTCTCTTCGTTAATAAGCTCCGCCTATAGAGGACCCAATTCCTTCTCAACAAATGGATCCACCCCAACAACCTAATTGAGCTCCTATCAGCGGAGAGGCACCGGGGGGCTCCCAACAAAGCTATCATGAACAACACCCTCTGCACTACTATATCTAAGTCCATAATGCTTCCAGTAACTTAATGGCCTCGCGAGGTCCCCGGGGGTCAAGATATCTCTGTCAAATCATCATCACACCCGACAACAAGGGGCTGATCTACAGATCAGTTTGGATGAGAGGCGTACCCAGACTGAGGCCTACCATTCAGAATGTCAAGTGAACCGGAGAAAAAACTCTCCCCAAAGGCAGAGATCAAGATACTCCTATTCTCATAGGGGCGCACTGCAGAAAGATGTCTGACTCGTGAGAGTCGAAAGCACCTT
Organism: Hemerocallis citrina; assembly: GCA_017893485.1. Lineage (NCBI taxonomy): Eukaryota > Viridiplantae > Streptophyta > Magnoliopsida > Asparagales > Asphodelaceae > Hemerocallis > Hemerocallis citrina. The sequence continues at coordinate 323,757 of JACEHZ010000571.1, forward strand.
GAAAAAGATAGAGAGCAAGAGGCCCCAGTCACTAGGGCCGAATTGGAGAACTTCAAGCATGACATCCTCCAAGCTATCCGGAGTACTCAAGATCAAGATCGACGCTCATGGAGTCGCCACTCTACTCCATTAAGAGAATCGGAATCCAGCGACTCAACTAGATTCAAGAGGAAAGACGACCAAGTCCTTTGCCGTATCCGAGAAGTAGAAGATCGCCTGAAACAAAGCAAGGATGAGGGGAACCGCTCCAGCAGGGCTTACCGCCCCAGTCGACCTTCTTTCAGTAGATCCATCCTTGATGCATCTATTCCTAAGAACTTCAAAGCCCTTCAATTCGAATCATACGATGGTGAATCGGCATACCATATTGAGAGTTTTTATAATCTCATTGTGGTCAACAATGCCATCAATGCGCTGTGTCGAATTCCCTACAACCTTGAAAGAATTAGCAAGGGAATTGTAATCCCACCTCACTCCAGAGTAACTATTCTCCTTCAACAAGCTTGGGGAGCTCTTCATAGCGCACTTCGTTATTAGCCGCAAGGCTAAAAAAATAAGTGCTTCCCCTTTTGGAACTAAAGCAAAAGGTCGGAGAACTACTTAAAGACTTTGTCAAATTCTTTATAGCTAAAGCAAGGTCCATCTCTTATCTAGACTGATTAGTCGTGGCCACCGCTTTCCGCCACAACGTCACTAACAAAGACTTGAAAGCCTCCCTCGCAAAGAAGCCTTCAAAAGATTACATTGAGCTCCTAGAAAGGAGTAACAAATATATCAGAGTCGAGGAAGCTCTTTATCTTCAAGGTAAGAACGATTCACCTTTCAGGAACAAACGGAAGAATGCAAGCGAGGAAGAACCTAGGAAGTTTCAGAAAGACAGAGTAGGTCAACGCCGTCCACCTCCGGCACCACGCTTTGACAATTTCACTATTCTCAACCCGAGCATATCAGTCATCCTCATGAATGTTGAGAAGGACAAAATAATCTGCCCTCCCCTAAGATGTCCACAGCTAGCAAGAGAAAAGACATGATTCATGTGGTGCGCATTTCAAAGAGACCATGGACATATACCTACAACTGCCGAGACCTCAAAGAATAACTTGAAGGTCTGATTCGCCGGGGCTATCTCTTTCAATTTTTTCAACAAAACAACAACTTTGAAACCCCTCCGCCACGGGGGGTTAATAAGCATTAAGAGAGGCCCTCCGAATCGCAAGACTTAGAATACATGGCCATTCTTCACACCATTCACGGAGGTTCGATAGGGGAGATTCCAACTCCTCTTACAAAGAATTTGTAAGCGATGTCAACCCAGTACATAACATCCCGCCTGCCAAGAGCACCGGGGTTCCGATATCTTTCTCTGATAAGGGCTTAGAAGGTGTCCGAACACCTCGCTGCGACACATTGGTCATAAACCTTTGCATGGTGAACCATGGAGTACGCCGCATTGTGGTGGACAATGGTAGCTCAGTAAACATCATTTTCATGAACACATTCCATGGCTTGAAGCTCTCTCAAGACCATCTCAAACCAGCTGGCTACACACTCCACGGATTCTCTGGTGTCCCCATTGAAATAGAAGGCATTGTCACACTCGATGTGACAGCAGAAAAAGGCCCTACTATTCGAACGGATGCACTAGACATTATGGTAATAGATGTCAAAGCCGCATACAACGCAATATTTGGTCGTCCGGGCCAGGCGACCTTTCATACAGTTACTTCCGCCTACCACATGAAGATGAAATTCCCAAACAATAGCAGGCATAGGCCAAGTTGTAGGGAGGCAACAGGTAGCACGAGCATGCTACACCGTCACAATGGGGGGCTCGGTTCTTCCCCTTGATGCCATAAAGTTGCCGCCGAAAAGCAGCAAGCTTGAAGTCACTACCATAGAAAATCTAGCCAAGAACTTTCATACCTACCAAATCATCTCCCACCAGGTCCAAATTCATTCTCATTAGAATACAATAATAGACTTGAATCCCTACCCGCAACCACTCCGCTCATTAAACGGAAAGAACTAGTTCTGCCTAAACACATTAGCGAACCTGAAGATCTCCCATTTTTCTGAAAAATAAGGGGAGCCTCGCTCTAAAATAGGCAAGTCCAAGAAAAGTCTACCAAGTTGTTTGCCTAACGGCTAATCAACTTGAAGACCCGCGGAACAAGGAGATATCAGCAGGGACTTGGAATAAGGAATGTCTTAGGAATTTCAACAAGGGTGTTTAACTCCCTCATCCTCTATATAGTTTCAATATTTTATAATAAAGGCCAGCCACTAGAGCAGCCGTCTAGTTTTATCCTCCAATAAAGACCAATTTCTCTATCAGTAACTGCATGTAACAAAGGCCAGCTACTAGAGCAGCTGCTTAGTTTTATTCTCCAATAAAATTTAGTATTAAGTTTTGCTGAATTATTGTACAACTCTACGGATGCATACAATGAGTTAAATACTAAGCTTACTCCTAAAACGACACCAAAAACTCATTAGAAGCTCTTTATAAGACGAGTTTGGAATCCATACCCATGGCTCAGAGTTACTCTAGCAATTTGAAACAAAGTAAGTTCAGAGTTCAACTTGCCATTCGATCTGCTCCTGCAACTCGTTAACACCTCAACAAAAGGTTCGGAGTCCATACCCATGGCTCGGAGTTGCTTTAGCAACCTGTAATCAAGCCTGTTCAGAACTCAACTCGCCATTTGATCTACTCCTACAACCTGTTAAACTAACAAGTTCGGAATCTATACCCATGACTCGGAGTTTCTTTAGCAACTTGCAACCAAGTACGTTCAGAGCTCAGCCCGTCATTCAATCTATTCCTGAAACTAGTTAAATTTCCTTAAAGTTGGATTAGAGTAAAAAGTCATGGATTGTAGTTACTCCAACAAACTTACAAATAGAAAATTTTGGAGTTCAACTCGCCACTCAATGTGACTCTCATAATTTTTTGGATGACCCATACTGCAAGTTCAGAATCCAACTCTTCCGTAGAGATGCTCACACTACTTCCTAAGTACAAAATGGCAAGTCTGGAGTCCAACTCTTCCCAAGAACTGCTCGTACGTCTAGCCTACCCCCCAAGATGATGACTCACAGGACAAGACATAGGCATATAAATGATTTCTTATTTCACGAACAACAAGTATCGTTACAACTGCAGAATTACATTCCATGCCTAAGCATCGTTACAAAAAGTTTTGCAAACAATATATAACAAACTGTCTGGCAGATCGTCCTCCCAACTTCATGGGCCACCTCAACTCTTGATGGTAAAAGTCAAGAAAAGTTCATCCAATAACTCGTTGACTCTAAACAATGAGTTCAACGCCTCGCTCATCGCTCGAGCTCCATCAGTATCCCGTTCACTCCAAACAACGAGTTCAACACTCTACTTTCTGCTCGAGCTCCATCAACAACTCATTGGCTCCAAGCAACGAGTTGAATGCCTTACTATTTTCTCAAGCTCCATCAACAACTCGTTGACTCCAAACAACGAGTTCAATGCTTTGCACTCGGCTAAAGCTCCATCAACCACTAATTGAATCCAAACAACGAGTTCAATGTCTTGCTCTCGGATGAAGCTCCATCAACCACTCGTTGACACCAAACAACGAGTTCAATGTATTGCTCCTCGCTCGAGCTCCATCAATAACTCATTGACTCCAAACAATGAGTTCAATACCCTGCCCTCTGCTGAAGCTCGGTCGACAACTAATTAGCTCAATAAAATGAGTTCAACACCTTGCTCTCGACTAAATCTCCACCAATAACTCGTTGCCTCAAAAAATGAGTTCAATGTCTTGCTCTCAGCTGAAGCTCCATCAACCACGTGTTGATTCTAAACAACGAATGCGATGCCTTGCTCTTCGCTCGATCTCTATCAATAACGAGTTAACTCCAAACAACGAGTTCAATGTCTTGCTCCTCGCTCAGGCTCCATCAACAACTCGTTGACTCCAAACAACGAGTTCAACGCTCTGCTCTTCGCATGAGCTCCATCAAAAATTTGTTGACTCCACACAACGAGTCCAATGCCCTGCACTTCGTTCGATCTCTGTTAACAGCTCATTGACTCCAAACAATGAGTTCAATGCCCTGCTCTCCGTTGAAGCCCCATCGAAAACTCGTTAGCTTCATGCAGTGAGTTCAACGACTTGCTCTCGGTCAAAGCTCTATCAACACCTCGTTGACTCCAAACAATGAGGTCAATGCCTTACACTTGGCTGAAGCTCCATCAACAACTCGTTGACTCCAAACAATGAGTTCGAGGCCCTGCTCTTCACTCGAGCACCATCAACAATTCGTTGACTCCAAACAATGAGTTCAATGCCCTGCACTTCACCCAGACTCCATCAACAACCCGTTGACTCCACACAATGAGTCCAACACCCTGCACTTTGCTCGAGCTTTGTCAACATCTCGGTTAACTCTGTACAACGAGCTCAATGCCCTGCACTTCTCTTGAGCTCCATCAACAGCTCGTTGACTCCAAACAACGAGTTCATGTTAGGTTTCGAGGGTAATCTCATATTAAATACACAGCAGAAAAATTACAAAAAAAAATATTGAAACCTAGCCATGGATCCATGCGAAAACCATACATCGTGTTTAGGAGTTATACCTTGAAGACGGATCTGCTGTCTCCACAGTATGTTGACCACAACACTACGATATTGCAGTGCCTTTATGGTATTCATACGAATGGAGCAAATCAAGCTTTTCCTCACGCCGCGGTGCTAGCTGCAGCAAGGGGATGTTCCTCACAATCTCTCTCTCACAATTTCTGTGATGGCTAGGATTTTCTCATGTGTCACTTTTTCACAAATACGTATCATATATATATGTGCAGAAAATCAACCCTAAAAGAGTAATGAGGTTGTTGGACTCACAATTTGACCTGGTTCAGATTTGTGTGTCGGCCTTTGAACTTTAGTCAGCCCATTTAATCTAATTAAATGTCCAACCAATGTCAGGAGTCTAAGTCTTACTTGGATCCGCAATTAAATTCATCTTATGAATTTAAATACTAATTTCGATCCATTCTAAGTGTGTGACCCTATAGGTTCCCATTACGTTATTACTAAAATCATATTCTAGTATTACAAAGCAGTATCTAGCAATATATCACTGCTACTCAAGTAACGGGAATGTTAGTGATTAGACATAACCTATCCATGACTAATGTTACCATGTAGTCTAGTCCCTTTGTCCAAATATCTTAATTGACCACAAGGCATAGAGCATGTCACCCATGTATAGTTCATTCTTTGGTTCTTAATGTCCGAGTAGATTTACAAAAACAAATGAGCTCAGTATCTCATATTGACTCATTTGAGCACGACCATGCTTTTTGCAGTCTCACTCAATCCAGGGGCCCATAGATATCATTCATGTTTTGTAAGAGAGACAAATCATATCTAAGTCACTCACATCCCTCCGCATGATTTCTAGTATATCCAATTGTCGGATTTATAATCACCTTATTACATGCAACATTTGATGACATTAAAACATATAACTTCTCATGTAGGGAACCATAGTGACTTCATGTCAAATGACTACTTACACCATGGTCATTGTGAGAATCGCTTATGACACTCACGTTACAATCCATGCAGCGTTCTCTTGGTGGGTTAGTCTGGTACATTATTACTCTAATATGTACCCATGTGAAGACTTAATATCTCATATCCATAACCCGTGAGATATGGTCATCAATCTACACACATAATAGTCTCTATATTGTATTGTTGTCCTAATTCACAATAATACCTGACTAGGAACATTTAAGAACAGTGTTCTGATTACAACCAATAGGATCTCACAATCTAGTCATGCACTTGATATCCCATGGTATTGAACATACTATTCTAAGTACTTTATTATGTTCATTTAACCATAATAAATAACACAATAAATAAAATGCCTCATATATGAGATAAATATCATGATACAATATAAACTAGTAATGATAATACAACTGGCCTCTAGGGCATACACCAACAATTTCTCACTTGCACTAGAGCCAATCATGCATACAACTAATGCCTATAGATCTAGTGTGACCCTCATGCTTTCGCTGTGCAGGAGGCTTTGTCAGTGGGTCAGCGATATTATCATCTGTCGATACTCTGCATATCTTCACATCTCCTCTATCGAAGATCTCTGGAATGATATGGAAGCTCCTAAGTATATGTTTGGATTGCTAGTGAGATCTAGGCTCCTTAGCTTGTGCAATGGCCCCATTGTTATCACAACAGATGTCCATCGGGTCCACAATGCTAGGAACCACGCAAGTGCAGTGATGAACTTTCTAATCCAAACAACCTCCTTTGCTGCATTGGAGGCAGCAATATACTCAGCCTCTATGGTATAATTGGCTATTGTCTCTTGCTTCGAACTCTTCCATCTCACAGCTCCACCATTTAGGCAAAACACGAAACCTGGTTGCGATTTAGAGTCTTTATCAGACTGGAAGCTAGCATCAGTGTAACCTTTTATAATAAGTTCTTCCTCGACTCCATATACCAAGAATGAATCCTTAGTCCTTCTTAATTACTTAAGGATTTTCTTGAAAGTAGTCCAGTGACTTTTACCGGGATCTGACTCGTACCTACTCGTCATGCTCAAGGCATATGAGATATCTGGACGAGTACATAACATGACATACATGATAGATTCAATTGCCGATGCATATGGAATCTTAGTCATTTTGTCTCTTTCATCTTGAGTGGAAGGACATTGAACCTTAGACAGGCTTACACGATGCAACATAGGGAGGAATCCTTTCTTGGACTCTTGCATATTGAAGCGTTTCAATACTTTGTCTATGTATGTACTCTGACTCGGGCCAAGCAGTCTCCTTGATCAATCTCTATAGATCTTGATGCCTAATACATAGGTAGCTTCATCCAAGTCCTTCATGAAAAAGCATTTTCCTAGCCAAGTCTTTACAGACTGTAAGGTATGGATGTCATTTTCAATGAGTAGTATGTTGTCTACACACAAAACCAGAAATACAAATGTCCTCTCACTAACCTTCTTGTAGACACAAGGTTCTTCTTCATTCTTGATGAAACCAAACTCTTTGATTACATCATCGAAACGAAGGTTCTAGCTTCTAGAAGCTTGCTTAAATGGATCGTTGTAGTTTACACGCCTTTTCAACATCCTTTGGGGTGACAAAATCCTCAGGCTGTGTCATGTACACATCCTCGAGATGATTTCCATTTAGAAAAGTAGTTTTGACATCCATCTGCCAAATTTCATAATCGTGATATACTGCAATAGCAAGCAAGATCCGAATGGACTTAAGTATGGCAACTGGGAAAAAAGTATCAACATAGTCTACACCATGAACTTGCTTGAAACATTTAGCCACCAACTGCCCCTTAAAGGTATGCATGTTACCGTCCATGTCAATTTTCTTCTTGAAAACCCATTTACACCTAATAGGTTTTACCCCTTCAGGTGTGTCTACCAAGGTCCATACTTGGTTGGTATACATGGGTTCCATCTTAGATCTCATGGCCTCAAGCCAGTTCTCAGATCTCTGGGCCTTTTACAACTTCCTTATAAGTTGTAGGCTTATCTTGATCCATGAGTAATACATCACCATGTTGAGTCATGAGAAACCCATATCTCTCGGGTTGATGAGGTATCCTACTAGACTTACGTAGGACATGTACTACTTGAGCAGGTGGTTGTTCCACAACAATTTGTGGAGTCTGCTCCCTTTTCACCATGGGTTCGCTACTACTTTGCGAAGTTTGAATTTCTTCAAGTTCTATCATTCACCCACTGGTTCTTTTGGAGATGAATTCTCTCTCTAGGAACACAGCAGTCTGTGCGAAGAACACTTTGCCTTCGATCAAATTATAGAAATAGTATCCCTTTGTTTCCTTGGGCTATCCTACAAAGAAACACTTATCAGATTTGGGACCAAGTTTATTAGGGACTTAGCACTTCACATAGACTTCACAACCTCAAATCTTCATAAAAGCTACACTAGGATGCCTCTCAGTCCATATCTCATATGGTGTCTCCTAAACCATTTTAAATGGAACACGGTTAAGTGTGAAAGCAGCTGTTATAGAGCATGTCCCAAAAAGAGCTTGGAATGTCTACATGACTCATCATAGATCGAACCATGTCTAACAATGTTCAGTTTCTCCTCTCAGAGCACCATTCCATGGTGGTGTTCCAAGGGGAGTGAGTTGAGATATTATCCCACACTCACTTAGATGGTCATCAAATACTTGGCTTAAGTACTCACCACCTCGATCTGATCGAAGGGCTTTAATACTTTTACCAAGTTAGTTTTGTACCTCATTCTTGAATTCTTTGAATTTTTCAAATGATTTTGATTTATGTTTCATTAGATGCACAAACCCATATGTACTGAAATCATCAGTGAATGTAATGGAGTACTGAAAACCTCCTCTAGCCAATGTATTGACAGATCCGCAGACGTCACTATGTATGAGACCTAAAAGATCACTTGTCCTTTCACCTTTTCTAGTGAATGAAGTTTTTTTCATCTTGCCCAACAAACATGGTTCACATAACTCATATGATTCAAAACCAAATGAGTCTAAGAATTCATCTTTATGGAGTTTCGATATGCGGTTCTCATTAATGTGGCCTAAATGAAAACGACAGAGGTAAGTTGGGTTTGTATCATTTGATTTCAACCTTTTAGTATTTATATTATAAACGGGCATTTCGAGGTCAAGAATATAAAGTCCATTACTCAATTATGCACTACTAAAGCAGATATCATTCAAATAAATAAAACAACTTTTGTTCTTTATTATAAATGAAAAACCTTTCTTGTCCAAACAAGAAATAGAAATAATATTCCTACTAATAGCGGGCACAAAATAACAGTTCTCTAACTCAATGATAAGCCCAGTAGGCAATGATAAATGATAAGTTCCTACAGCTAAAGCAGCAAGTTTTGCTCCATTGTCAGATCGTAGGTCCACTTCGCCCCTTGTAACATCCCCAAAGAAAAATTAATTTTTATTATTTTTCTTTTGTACATGCATTGCACGTAAAATTTTGTGCACATGTTGATTCCTAAAATTTTCTTGAGTCATGAACATTTTTTTTCTTTCATTTTTCTACTCACAATTGTGTGATTTATTTTTAATTAAATCCATTAGGCCTAAATCCATTTTTGTATCCCACTAAAACTAATTACAAATTCAAAGCCCATGATTATTTTTTTGTGCACTTAATGTACATTTAAAATTTAGTTAGATTGGTACACTTTGCCATTTGTAACATATACATCTAACTTAATAAAAACTAATAATAAAATTTATATGAAAAAGTGTGCACACACATTGAGTACATGTGCACGTGCTTGTGCACATTCCCATATAAGTAGGTCGGCCAACCATTGTGAGAATGAGGGAGAGCGGTGTGAGAGTATGGAGAAGTGGTGAGCTCTTTTAGGGAGTAGGAAGTTATTGTAACTACTCCTGTAACATCCCGTAATTTCAAAATAGCTGTATATATATATATATAAAATAAGGTTGATGGCAAATTCAAAAGTGAATGGAAAATGTAAATAAATTAGAATTGAGGGGGGCCCACGGGTTAAGTTAGGAAAACACTATGTGCTGTTGTGTGGCTGTGAAGGCCTGACGTCACCCAATGTGTGTGTGTGGGGGGGGGGCATTTGTGAAGACAAAAAAGCAGAGCCTGCTGTCTCAGTGTGTGACGTGGCACCATGGGCCTTCTTTAGAGGCTTGTGTGTACATGCAGAGAGAAAGGGGAGAATGTGTATGAAAAATAGTCCCATATTGGGAATTGTAAAGAATTAAATAACAATAAATATAATAGCCTATGATCAAGAGTCACCAATCTGGCTAACCACCTTTTGAGAGGCAGTCTGTGGTGGGCAGTTGTACTATACTATAAATAATTTGTCTTCTAAATTGTATAAATTGTCTGAGCTAGGGGCAGGGGCATTAAAAATGGTATCAGAGCCAACTTTGGGCACCGAGTGTGGGTGAGCCGTGAGTTATGGACTCCAGAATAATCTGCAGAGTGAGACAATCCCCAGTATTCCGGGACAATGGACGTAAGGGCCACAGAATGATCCGTGGAGTGGGATTGGTCTCCAGTATTTTAAAGACGAGAGTCACGCTTACGGACTGCTCCATATTGACTATAAAGTCGACCCTGCACTAGATTGTGCATGCCCCGTGCTCAGCGAGGACGCTAATTTCTAAAGGGGGGTGTATGTAACATCCCATAATTTCAAAATAGCTATATATATATATATATATATATATATATATATATATATATATATATAGAGAGAGAGAGAGAGAGAGAGAGAGAGAGAGTGAGTGAAATGCTTGGTTGAAAACGGGTTTTTTTTCACCGGGTTGGAAAACAGCGATCTAAGCCATTGGATCGCTCTCGATCGTGATCAACGGCTTAGATCGAAGCTCGCTCAGATCTCCCACTAAGAGCCCCTACAAGCGAAGGGCCATTTTTGGTACTTAACGCCAAAAAACGCTTCAGACTTTGCATTTTTTGGCATGAAGTTCTTTTTGCAAAAAGTTATACTTAGGCCGTTGTTGGGAACAACGACCTTAGCAGTTTTTTTTATATAAAAAAACTCAACCCAGGCTGTTGTTCCCAACAACGGCCTAGGTATGTACAAGTGTTTTTCCAAACACTTGTACATACTCATATCGCCATCTCCCTCATTTTTTGACAACTCTCTCTCTCTCTCTCTCTCTCTCTCTCTCTCTCTCTCTCTCTACCAGGAGATCTAAAAACCCATTCCCCAAACCCTAGCTCTACTTCAACCTCCTCTCTCTCGATCTGAAACTCTTCTCGATCTCCCCCTCTTCTCGATCTATCTCTATCTATCTCTATCTATCTCTCCCTCTCCTGAATACCCCAAGCCCTAACCCAATCCGAAATCTCCCTGTAACTCCTATTTCTCGTATCTGTATTTTTCTAATGTATTTCCATTCCTTGTACTCTGTCCATCAATTTGAGATCTGTATTTGGTTCCAGTTCTAACAAAATTATTTCATTTGTTTCAACTCAATTTTGTGCCAATAATTATTTCAATTTCATTGTTCGATCTGCTCTGATTTGTCGTTCTACATGAAGAATGGACTGGTTCACCTCATCTATTTCATTTTCCCTAACTATAATGAATTTTGACTCAATCTCCTGTTGGATCCTACTCAAACCCGCTATCCAATAACCCCAAAACCCAAACCCTATACTATATAACCTAATTAACCCTAACCTAACCCAAACCTAATTACCATTACTGTTCTAACCTAATTTTACCCAGTCGCCTACCATCTTCTCCCCCCCCCCCCCGTCTCATTCTTCCTCTACTCTCAATCAAAAACCCTGACCCATTGCCATCACCTTCACCCTACCCCCCTTCGACCTCATCGCCTTAGCCCCTCGCCATCGCCTCCCCTAGCCCTTCATACTTATCCCCGTATCTTTGCTCCACCGAAACCCATTGTCTCTCCCTTCGCCATTACCCCCTTCATCATCTTCCTCACCTCGCTCCTCTACAGAAACCCATCACCTCCTCGCCCTCGACCTCCGCTCTCACCGCCATTGTCCTCGTCGTCACCCACCTCCCATCGTTGAACCCCCAAGCTCTTCCATCACTCTATTTTTCACACCAAAAATAGAGCGCCTTGTCGTCCCGTATTGCCGCCGCCGCCTTGCAGACTACTCCCCAGTCGGAGTCCTCGACGTCACCGCCGTAGCGCCGCCCACAGTCGGCATTGCATTGCCAGCCGTAGTTCCCCACCATCACTGTGTTGATCAAGAAGAGAAGAAGAAGACCGCTTTGAATCTGGGCCATACGATCTCGTCAAGATCCGAGCCAACATCCTGATCATCACCATCAGATCAGAAATGGACCATCTGATCTCTTGGTGATTGGGTTTTTGGTTGGCTGTGTGCTGTTTGGAGGGGAGTAGGAGATCCGATCTGAGTTGCTATTTGTGCATTGATTTGCTGTGTGCTGTTTTGCACGTGTATCGCACGTGCTTTCATGTTTCCGTATTCGTGCTTCGTTTCTTGGGATTCTCATCCGGTTATTTGTTCGTATTCGGTTTCATCATCTACACCCCAAGGCAAATATCTCCTTGTACATTTCGTTTTCTAGTACAAGCTTTTCCTTGAAAATACTGCAAGTAATTTGTAGTACCCCGTATTTTCAAATATTATTTTAAAGATTTGAAAATGAATTAAAATGATTTTCTGGAGATTTAATAAATATTTTCTAAAAATTTATTTTTTTACACGTGCGAAATACGTGCAAATATTTTGGTGTAAATAACCAATTTCATATTTTTAGTAAATTCTCCTAATTATAATGGAGTATATTCTAAATTTTGGGATTTTTCTGAATAAAGAAACTATTTTTATAAATATCTCGAAAGAGAGGGGCTTTTAAGTAAAAAGCCGTTTGGATCTGAAATAAATTATGAAAATTCATTTTTACTAATTTTTGGGCTTTCCATGATCATCATTTAAATTTAAATATATCTAGATTTTATTTAAAGTCGATTTGGTGAAGATTTAAACAAAAATGGTGTTTTTGCAAATATAAAATTTATGTAGAATCGTGTGCAAATGTTTTTCTGGAAAGTAAAAGTCAAATATTTTGATTGGAAAATATAATATGTATTATTAGATATTATTTCTTATTTTTCTGGATTTTTATGAATATTTTATGATGTATTTGCAAATATTACAAAAGGGAAGGACTTTTGTGCAAAATCGCCACCCTGAGTTGTAAATCCGAATTTTTTTTATTTACTGGGCTGTACTGGAATGCTGGACAACTCAGTGATAAAAAGATTTGATTTGTTTTTGATTCAGTTAACCTATTTCAACTAAGAAAGGGGTTATATATGTAAAGTTATATTTGGAAGGATTCTTTTGCAAATATGTTTCTAAAACCCTAATCTTTCAATCCCGGCCTGTATAAAAGAGGGTGTGCAGCCGTCATTCGCTGCACAACACAAGTTTTATTATATTTTTATTTTTTTGGTGATTGAAGAGGAGATCTTGGACTCTTTGCAAAAGAGGAGATTCTTCATCGTGCTTCGTGATATTCGCTTGATCTCTCCAATTATGTGAGTGACATTGTTTTGTGTTATTTGTTTTGTGTATGTTGTAGGTGAATGACATAATTGTTTGTTGTTTTGTTTGCTTTCTTTGATTTGTGTATGGCGTATGAGAATGATATGAATGTTTAGATTGATTTGGATGTTGAATATGTTGGATGGATGAAAAATTAGATTTTGAGAAGAATCCTAGATATTTATATGAGAATGATTTTAGATTTGTTGAGAACTTAATATAAATTATTAGTAGGCTAAAAATGTTGGATTATTGCTGATTTGGTTGAGTTTGATAGATGTCATGCATTAATTAAATTAAAGATGAGATTTTTTGATTATTGGTGAGTTGGATAAAAACAACTTGACCATGTTGAGGATAAATTTGTTTGGTTTATGAATCAACTATAGAAAATAGTTGAGATTGAGTTGAAGAATTTTGTGAATGATTAATGGTTTAGAGGACCATGTTTTGAGGATTTGAGTTATGAGGATTTAAATTAGGGATTTGTGATTTTTGTAAAATATGTTGTTTGGATTTGGATTTCTCAAATGCTAAGTTTAAATATAATTACTTTGGTATTAATAAGATTTGGAAAATAATACAAAGTTATTTTGTTATATGACTGATTCTTAAAAACCCTAGTTTTGACATATGTACGACCTAAATTTTTCAGACTGTAGGCCGACAGTCGACTGGTACGACCTTTCAGTCGACCGATATGACCCAGCTGCTATGATCTTTAGTTTCCTTGAAAATCTGTTCTGGACAGTCGACTTAGACCCTTTTCAGTCGACTGGCACACTTAGAATTTATTTTTCAAAGTTATCATTGATTTTTCTCTAGTAAGTCGACTTATGACTTTTGCAAGTCGACTTATAATACTTAGAATATTTTCTTAAAAGATTTCTGGAATTTCTCTCTGCTAAGTCGACTTATGACTTTTATAAGTCAACTTAAAACCCTCTGGTAAGTCGACTTATGACTTTTATAAGTCAACTTATAACACTTAGCTTATTTTCTTAAAATCATGGAACATTCCTTCTGGACAGTCGACTTATGCTTACTATAGTCGACTGGTACTGATGTATTTTTATATTTATGAAGGTTCTTCCAAATGGTTTATTCTCTAGATATTTTGATCTATAACTACTTATGCCTTATCTCCTATTGAACTTATGTTTTCAAGATGTTAAGTTGAGCAGTTTAAGATGTGAGTTTGGTTGAGACGTTTGAGTTTGAGTCTCTAGAGGATGTGTGTGACCCTAGTATACCAGCGTTGAGTTCATTTTGTTGAGGCCTATTGAGACATTTTAGTTTTTCAGTTGTTGAGTTAAGACCGGTAGGGTACACCAACTTTAGGAGATTCGTTAAGTAATTAAATAACCCAAAAATGATAAGGACAGGCACTAGTGGTGATATGATGAACGGGAACATGGGTCAAGTACCTCAGTATGGCTTTCGGTGTGGGATTTAATCTCCGGAATTATCCAAGTAACTTACTTGCGGTGTGGGATCTATCTCCGGAATTATCCAGGTCAATTACCTGCGGTGTGAGATATATCTCCGGAATTATCCAGGTAATTACTTGCGGTGTGGGATTGATCTCCGGAATTATCGGGGTCGAGGCGACGCACATGTGGTATTCATGTGATGATGTGTCATTGTTTCGGTGTGGGATGATCTCCGAAATTATCCAGGTAAATTACCTGAGATGTGGGATCTATCTCCAGAATTATCGGGGCATTGGCTAATGCTCACAGTTTATCTTTATCTCGTAGTAGTCATCATGTTAGGATTAGTTGCATAGCGGGGATTGAACCCAATAATGTGGAGACGTTAAGGGCTTTCACCGGACCTATGTAGAATGGGATGCATAGACTCCGACAAGTATGCATTAGAGAGTCAGCATATAGAAATTGTCTTTTCTTGACTTGGTTTTGTGCATGTGCTTTTCTGTTTTCTACACTTAACACTTAGTCTAGTTCCACTTGTATGGTTTTCCGCATTTCGTGATTTCTCTAATTTCATCTACTCTTGTTATGTTCTGTTGTTGATAAATCTATGCTTTACTTATGTTGCTTGTTCATGTCACTCACACCATTTATGGCTGACCCCTTTAGTTTTGGGGGTTAGGGATTATCTCTAGCCTCATGTGTTACAGGTTGTTGCTTAGAGTTTGGAGGTTGGGATGCTTGAGATAGTTTTGGAGATAAGTTAATGTAATAGAGCTTTGTGTAAAATTTTTAGAAGTGTTGTAAAAAGAAAGTTGTAATTCAAGGTGTTTTGTATTCCGCTGTGTTTGTAAAGACTGTTGTAATAAAAGTTTAGAATAAAATTATTTGTATTTTTAGGCTATGTGTACTATTACATTGAAGTTGATGCTGGGATTGTGCCACGTATTTTCTAAGATATTATATTAGAAATTCGGGGTGCTACATAATTTGTGAATGTGACTCCCCTTTGATTATCCTTGATAATCTCATATTTCGTCTTATCTATCACATGATCTAAGAGTCACAAGCCATCGTTGATACATTTATTCCCAACTAGTATAAGTATGATACATTTCATGCAAAAAGTGTCTTATTTGGTTTCTGTCCTGTATTATCTTGCTGTTTTGACCCCGTTAACACAAGAATCTCAACTAGAGCTCTGAATATGAAATGTAGCCCTAAGTGTCTAGTTATCAATAACATCCATAATTTTTGAATTTTGAGTTAAGATCTAGAAGATATCATAGTTTTACTGCTGCTGTGTCGGTATTCGCAAATTCACAAAACTACTGCACCACCTTTGGTTTACTATTATTTTAACTATGCTACCAGTAAGTAAATGACTTGAAATTTTGCATGCTGATACTGGACACCCTAGAGAATATTCCCTAATTTTTTTAGAATTAATTAATGATGTTTCAACCCTGTTTCATATGTACAAACTCAGTTTTACCCATTCTGGCTGAATACAAATGCTGTATAGTTTGCTGTTTTGACATCAATTGCTACAACTTTTATGTATCTTAATTATATGTATTGGAACCGGGGCAGGAGTCTAGTTTTTAGACCTTCTGACGGAACCACATTTACATTCTTGTAACGACGAGAATTGCAGTTTTGGTGCAGCAACGTCATGCTGTTCAGATTTGGAATTCTCGTCGTTCTTGATATTTTGATTCGTTTTGACCCTCGAACATGTATCCTACCTAGCCTAGACTTGTTCCATGTTCTTGATTATGTTTACTTGACTTGTTTCGCACACTTTCATGCTTGCTTGATGATAATAATAAATAATAAGCTGGAGTTTAAGGGAAAAACCATAGTAGTGGACAATATAGGTAAGTGTACTCGGAAGGGGGCCCATGTTTCCCAGTACTCGGTTCATGAAATTTTTGTATCTTGATGTATTCATGAAGCCATTACTTGGCTCGTGAACTTGTTGTATTCATGAACCCATTGTGTGGTTCTTGAACTTGTTAGTGGATTCACGAGCTTACTTCGTGAACTTGTTACTTTATTTTCGTATTCATGAACCTTGCTTGCTTGATACTTGATGCCTGAGTACACCACCCTATAAAATTCACTAATAGACCAAAACGAAATTACATTGACTGTAGCAAACATGTGATTCAAGGATGGCACAGGAAGTGCTACCTAGATAGTAATAACCAAAAGACTTAACACATGATACTTGAACATGATACATGCTTACTTGATACTTGATTACATGAAACATGAGACTTGATACTTGAACATAATATTTACACTTGCTACTTGATACTTGTACTTGACACCTTGACACGTGTACTTGATACTTGTTACCTGATGCTTGATACCATTACATGTTCACTTGTCACTTGCTCCACTACTAGTACTTGTTACCCAATCTTGTAACCTGAGTTGTCATTCTTGCTAGCTAGTTTCTTGAATTCCAATACTTGTTGCATCCCTATTATGATATTATATACATTCTTGATTCCAAATCTTGTTCCGTGTTTCTTGCACTTGTTTTCGTACCCTTGCTTGTACTATCTGCGGCCCTAACTTGCACTATGGGCGTTTATCTTGTATTCTCTATTTTTTCCGTTTTATATTTTTACGAGCAGACTTTTGAGACGAATTGCCTGCTGGAATTGGTGAGCAGACATTCTAGGTTTCGTTAGGAGATAGAACTTGCTTTAAATATTTTGTTTTCTTTGAGTTATTTATTTCTTTTGCTACTTGAATCTTGTAATGCATTTATGTTCTCGAGTTTTATCTTTTGATCCAGAGTTGAAAACTATTTGGGATATTATTATTTGTTTCAATTGTTTTCTGTTTCTTAATAAATTATTCATGCATGTGTAGTTGTGTACATTTTGTTATATTCTTATTATGATGCTGAGTCGATCCTACAGCTCATAAATGATGAAAATCATTCGCTGGGCTTTGTCACGCGCTCATATTCCATATTTTTGGAAAGCAGTGCATGACAAGGTTTTTAGTGGTATCAGAGCCAGGTTTGGATAATGTGTTAGTTGACTAATACATTAGACAGACATGACTCAGTCAAGTTTAACTCAATATTTAACAGGCCATGCAATTGCATGAAAAAAGAATGATCAACTTGATCTGGATACTGATTATTCTCGATTTGTGCAGTCTATGGCTCGTAGGAATGGTTCGTCCTCCCAAACTGGGGGTGATCAGTCGGAGGAGCCTACTATTGTGCAAGTGTTGCAGATGCAGCGTGAACAGAATGAGCGGCTGATGCAACAAATGATGCAGATGCAGCGAGAACATGTTAAACTGATGAGGGTAGCTATGGAAGCTACCAATAGAGAGCCCACTGTACCTGTGCCTAGGGTGCTGCCACCAAGACCTGGCAATGTAGCGGACTTCATGAGGCTACACCCAGACAAATTCTCAGGTACTGAAGGTCCGCTGGAAGCCAAGCAGTGGCTCATCAGGACGGAGTAGCTATTGATCGCAGCACGGATAGCTGATATTGATTACGTGGATGTCGTGAACATCCAGCTTGTTGACCTCGCCCACATCTGGTGGCGATCTGAGATGGAACGTCTAGGGCACCCCATCGCGTGGGCCATCTTCAGAGAGAGCTTTCTCACGAAGTTCTTTCCCGATGTCACTAGGAATGAAATGGAGCGGCAATTTGTCTCGCTTACTCAGGTTCGTCAGATAGTGTATATTATGCAATTTTCATTGTTAATTCATGATATATCAATGTTTAACTAAGACACTATCTTGAATCAGGGGAGTCGAACCGTAGACGAGTATGCTGCAGAGTTTACCCGGCTGAGTCGCTTTGCCACGTCCATGGTGGTGAATGATGAAGATAAGGGCCACCATTTCTTATTAGACTTGGACATTGAGATCCAGGATCGCCAAGCTGCCTTGTGACTCCGATCCTATACTGACAACCTAGAGGCTGCTAGAAGCCAGGAACAGACCAGTAGGCGGAAGCGTGCCATTCAGCGGTTCGCTCCGCACCCTGTTGCTGCTAGGCCCACTGGAGGGCCAATCAGGATGCCAGTTCCAGCCCATCTTACCAGGGCTGCTCCCTACCCTGCGGCTGCTCCACGGAGAGGAGATTATTGTGACTTCTGTCAGATTCTAAGGCATATGCGCAGAGATTGCAGGCGGGCCAACCGTCGATGTTTCGAGTGTGGTGCTGGTGATCACACCGTTCGGGACTGTCCGCAAAGGAGGTATGTGCCACCCGTTGGTGCGCCAGCTCAAGGTCAGGTCAGGCCCCCACTTCCTCCTCAGCATTAGATCTTCGGTCAGAGAACCGTTGCCCCGAGGAGAGGTCAGGCCTTCAACCTGATTGCAGAGGAAGCCGAGACCGCTGAGGAGGTCATTGCAGGTATATTTGTGTTTTGTTGTTTTATTATATGTTCCCTGTTTTATTTGTTTATCTTTGAATCATTCATTGTGTAGTTTCTTTTCACATCAGTATCTTTTATTCCTTATTATCCTGCACTATTCATCTCTTTCCATATTTTTGATTCTATTATAGGTATCATTCAAGTCCATTCTTTTTCCACCCATGTCCTATTTGATTCCGGGACAACCCATTCTTTCGTCTCTTCCACAAAGCAGGATTACCGAGAGCTGAACAGTGTCACTGTGAAGAATCGGTATCCACTACCCAAGATCGACGACCTGTTTGATCAGTTAGGCGATGTGCAGTCTTTTTGAAGTTGGACCTTCGCTCGGGGTACCATCAGGTGAAGGTGAAGGCAACAGATGTACAGAAAACTGCGTTCAGGACCAGGTACGGGCATTACGAGTTATTGGTAATGCCCTTCAGTATCACGAATGCCCCAGCAGTGTTTATGAGCCTGATGAACAAAGTTTTCTCCCAGTTCCTAGACAGATTTGTGGTGGTCTTTATAGACGACATCTTGGTGTATTTGCAGAATCGGGAAGAGCATGCTGAACATCTGAGGTTAGTCTTGCAGACTCTGATGGAGAATGAGCTCTTTGGAAAACTCAGCAAGTGTGAGTTCTGGCTTGACCGAGTCACATTCTTGGGGCCTATTATCTCGGGCGAGGGAATCTCTGTTGATCCATCCAAGATTGCTGCAGTTAAAGATTGGCCATTGCCTAATTCAGTTTCAGAGGTGAGAAGTTTTCTCGGGCTAGCAGGGTATTATCGGAAGTTTGTCCAAGATTTCTCGAAGATTGCTAGCCGTTGACTAAACTGACAGGGAAGGATCAGAAGTTTGCTTGGGATGAGGCATGCAGTGAAGCTTTCGCAGAGTTGAAGAGCAGGTTGATGTCAGTGCCAGTGTTGACTATACCAGATGGTTCAAATGGTTACGTGATTCACTGCGATGTTTCAGGTAGAGGTCTAGGTGCAGTGTTGATGCAGAAGGGTTGGGTTGTTGCTTATGCGTCCAGACAGTTGAGGCCGCACGAGAAGAACTACCCTACTCATGACTTGGAGTTGGCAGCGGTGATCTTTGCTTTGAAGTTGTGGAGACACTACTTACTTGGAGACCGAGTGGAAATCTTTACCGACCACAAAAGTCTCAAGTATGTCTTCACTCAGAAGGAGCTGGAAATGAGACAGAGGTGCTGGTTGGAGTTGATGGCCGACTATGACATCAGTCTGTAGTATCATTCCAGTAAGGTGAACTTGGTGCCAGATGCGTTGAGCAGGAGGCCAGCCGCCATGTTCTTGACTAAGCAGAAGGAGATTATTGAGCAAATGAGAAGGATGGACTTGAATGTTATTATGCCAGGCGCCGATCGGAGTTGTATGATGCTTCAGTTGCAGTCGTCTCTGGTAGAGCAGATTAAGGAAGCACAGGTAGGTGATGAGCAGTTACAGAAGTTCAAAGCAGAAGTTGAGGCAGGTTCGAGGACCGATATGGTCATTCACTCAGATGGATCACTTCGCTTTGGGGCTAGGCTGTATGTCCCAAAGGGTGAAGTCAGGCAAAAATTGCTCGAGGAGGCCCACCAGTCGGCATACTCTATTCATCCCGGTGGTACCAAGATGTATCGAGATTTGAAGCTCCACTTCTGGTGGCATGGTATGAAGAGGGAAGTAGCCAGATTTGTGTCTCAGTGCTTGATCTGCCAGTAGGTGAACACAGAACATCAGAGGACCACCGAATTTCTTCAGCCTCTTCCCATTCCAGAGTGGAAGTGGGAGCATATCACCATGGATTTTGTGACCACCTTGCCAAGGAGTCCTAAGGGTCACAACGCCATTTGGGTGATTGTCGACAGGCTGACGAAGAGTGCTCACTTCATCCCCTTTAGAGTTGGTCAGTCTACTGAGAGTCTCACAGAAAAATACATGCAGGAGATTGTCATGCTTGATGGGGTTCCGATCAGCATTGTATTCGACAGGGATACCATGTTCAGATCTCAGTTTTGGGAGAGCCTTCAGAGTAGTCTTGGGAGAAAATTGAAGTACAGTACAGCTTTCCACCCTCAGACAGACGGGCAATCAGAAAGAACCATTCAGACATTAGAGGACATGTTGAGGTCATGTGTACTTCAGTTTGGAGGGTCTTGGGAGGATCACCTGCACTTGGTTGAGTTCTCGTACAACAATACCTATCAAGCCAGTCTAAAAGCTGCACCGTACGAGGCACTATATGGTCGGAAGTGTAGGTCACCAGTGTGCTGGAATGACATTGGTGAGAGAAAATTGTTGGGGCCAGAATTGATACCAAGATTGTCGATGCAGTGGCTCAGATCAGGAAGCACCTTCTGGCAGCGCAAGACAGGTAGAGGAAATGGGCAGATGTCCACAGAAGGCCCTTGCAGTTTGAGATGGGAGACCATGTGTTCCTTAAGGTATCGCCGTGGAGAGGCATTATCCAATTCGGAGGTGGAGGCAAGCTAAGCCCCAGGTTCATCGGACCTATTGATATTGTGGAGCGAGTAGGCAAGGTGGCCTATCGACTTGCATTTCCGCCAGCTCTATCTGGGGTGATGTCTTTCATGTCTCCCAGCTCAGGAGATACATCAGGGATGAGAGCCATGTGATCGACTACTCAGAGTTGTCTGTGCAACCAGATCTGTCTTGTGAGATTCCGCCAGTTACGATCTTGGACAGGCATGAGAAGGTGCTGAAGAACAAGGTCATCAAGCTGGTTCGAGTTTCTTGGATTCCTCACTCGCGGGGTGAGTCGACTTGGGAATTAGAGGAGGAGATTCAGCAGAAGTTTCCCCATCTATTTCAGTAGTTTTTGTTTTGTTGTTGTTCTTTCTTTTCCTTTGGGGGGGTTGCCCTATGTACCACTTGTCTGAATTTCGAGGACGAAATTCTGCTTGTTAGGTGGGTAGGATTTGTAACTCCTATTTCCCGTATCTGTATTTTTTTACTGTATTTTCATTCCTTTTACTCTGTCCATCAATTTGAGATCTGTATTTGGTTCCAATTCTAAGAAAATCATTTCATTTGTTTCAACTCAATTTTGTGCCAATAATTATTTCAGTTTCATTGTTCGATCTGCTCTGATTTGTCGTTCTTCATGAAGAATGGACTGATTCACTTCATCTATTTCATTTTCCCTAATTATAATGAATTTTGACTCAATCTCCTGTTGGATCCTACTCAAACCCGCTATCAAATAACCCAAAAACCCAAACCCTATACTATATAACCTAATTAACCCTAACCTAACCCTAACCTAATTACCATTACTATTCTAACCTAATTTTACCCAGCCGCCTACCATCTTCTCCCACCCGTCTCCTTCTTCCTCCGATCTCAATCAAAAACCCTGACCCATTGCCATCACCTTCGCCCTACCCCCCTTCGACCTCATCGCCTTAGCCCCTCGCCATCGTCTCCCCTAGCCCTTCATCCTCATCCCTGTATCTTCGCTCCATCGAAACCCATTGCTTCTCCCTTTGCCATTACCCCCTTCATCGTCTTCCTCACCTTGCTCCTCTACCGAAACCCATCACCTCCTCGCCCTTAACCTCCGCTCTCACCGCCATTGTCCTCATCGTCACCCTTGTCCCGTTGTCGAACCCCCAAGCTCCGCCATCACTCTATTTTTCCACCAAAAATAGAGCACCTCGTCATCCGTTATTGCCGCTGCCACCTCACCGACTACTCCCCAGTCGGAGTCCTCACTACAAGAAATTTGCCATATACCAACGGACACCTATAGTGACGGATCTTTAAAACTGTGGGTATAGGTATCATATACCTACAAATGAGATAAAACACTGTGGGTATAGTCCATAATTTATTTTTCCCCAAAATTTTTCATTTTCCCTCTCTCTTCTTCCAAAATATTTCATTTTATCCCTCTAAAACTCCTAAATCTCTCTCTCCCCAAACCCAATCTCTAAATCTCCTCTTCCCGCTGCCGTCGCCCCCCTCTTCCTTGCTGCCGTCGCCTCTTCCCGCTACCGTCGCCCCCCTCTATCTCTAGACTTCTCACAAAATCATCATGGCTATGATGTCATCTTCTATCTCTAGCCCCAAATCCACAACCCATGCCCTCTTCAAATCTTCCAGATCCACCGACTCATCCCTCCTCCGTTTCCGACCGTCTGATCTTCGGGGACTTTCTCCTCCCGCCGTCCAGATCTCCATCCAACCCCGTCCTCGAACCCTCGGTAACTGCTTCTTGTTTTCGGCTTAATTAGGTTTAATTGATTCATCAAGCTTCTCTTAGTACTGTAATTAGCTTGTATGAAGTTATTAAAAATTGAATTACTATATTAACTTATCAATTACATGTAAATACTGTGCGCTGATCGTCTTTATTTGAGTGGCAAATTCATCAAAAATGCTGGCAGAATTGGAGCGAAATAAGTTGATTTCACAAATATTTATAGCAAACCAAACCCATTTGCTTGGTGGTGGAAATCCTTCATACTCCACTTTTTTGGTGGAGGAACTTCTCTTTTTGCAATAACAGGCTCCGCTAACCAACGTATTTTCCCTGTATATTAAACATTTACATAGCAACAGATTCTTTCGTTGAGTGTCACGTCGAGCTTGGTAAGGAAGGACAAATTTGTGCATAGATATAAGAAAGAAAAGAGGAATCCCTTGTGAGTTTTGACAAGTTTTAGGATTTGAATATGAAGGGTAGGTAACTTAACTCTGTGTGGGATTTTAAGGTCTATGCCCAAAGGTGTTGATAATCTTATTTTTACAAACTCAGAATATAATGTAGTGGAAGTAGCATTACTTTTGCTTTTGTACTACTACATGCCAAACAAACAAGCCTATGTGCAGGGATGGAGTTGTGTTGGGGGCAGGGCGGGGGGGGGGGGGGGGGGGGGGTGGTGGTTAGCGCAACCTCCAATCTTTAAAAACCCCTATATATTCTTCATGATACTATGTTTTTGATGATTGACAAGCTGTTACTTTCTCACACACTTATTACAAACTACTAATGGATTTTCTCTCTCCAGTTTATACTCAGCAGGTAATCACAAATTCATTAATCGGATTTCAGAAGGCAAACAGATGAATTTCATAAATCGGATTTCAAAGAAGAATTGTGGGAGAGATGGTGAAAAGAAAGACAACATGTGAGTGTTTATTTAGTTGATAAGTTTGTTTGTTTTACTTTCTTCACACACTTATAGACTCTTGACTTGTGTCAATCCTGTTTTATACTCAGCAGCTAATTGCAAAGATGAAGTTAGGTAGATTGATACTATGTGGTCGCTGCCATCGGCCAAGAACACTGTTCTGGGCTTGCTCGTTCTCCATTGTTTCTTCCAATTCCCTTAATTTTTTGTCTTTAGATCCAATGAAATGGGGATTTCGGAGGTCATGGTTGAAATGGGGGTTTCATAAGGCAAAAGGATGAAGGAAAGAAGAAGTGTGAGAAAGTTAAGAGGTAATATCGAGTGTTTGAGATTTTATTTGTAATTGTATTACTTTCTCCTACTTAGACTCTCTCCTATTTATACTCAGCAGATAATTACAGA
Source organism: Hemerocallis citrina (assembly GCA_017893485.1). Lineage (NCBI taxonomy): Eukaryota > Viridiplantae > Streptophyta > Magnoliopsida > Asparagales > Asphodelaceae > Hemerocallis > Hemerocallis citrina. The sequence continues at coordinate 348,329 of JACEHZ010000571.1, forward strand.
GGTTTGTAGTTAAGTCGATATTATGTGGTTCCGGCAATTAAACCAGATTTAAGTAACCTGAAGGTATCAACTTAGTCCTTCAATTCAATATGATGGTAATTGTGTTTGTTCATTTCTGCTTGTTCATGTTTGTTGATTTCACCTGATTCAGAAAATTGGGGAAATTGAAAGAATAAATAGACGAAGTAGAGAAGAGGAAGTGGTAAGAGGGAAATGTAATGTTGTTGATAAGTTTGTTTCTTTGTTTTACTTTCTTTATCACAGTTACAAGTAACTAACTGATGGTCTCTCTCTATTTCGAGTAAGAATATGATCACAGAGATGACAGGCAGTTGGCACTGATATGCGTGCAATGATGCAAAGACGAAGCAAAGAATAAGTGCTTGAAAAGAGGTGATGTGAGTGTTTATTAATTTTATCAATTAGTATGTATTACTTTCTTAACATACTTACAAACTCCTTGTGTCTGTCCTGTTTATACTCGGCTAGTTGCAGAGGCAATCAGTTAGGCTGATCGTTATCATGTGGTCCCTACAAACATTAGCCCAGATCCCATCTCAGTTCTTCATAAGGTAATAAGTTTCTTAATACAAGTTTTTCTTTAAGAGCATCTTGCTATTACTTCATAGGAAATCATGTTTTCATCCAAATCACTAGTATAGATGGTCACCTTTACAGCTTTACTACTCAATGAGGTCCGCGTTTGGGTGGAATGGAGGATTACAGGCAGGGATGCTTTCGGATAAGGATATATCCGATTCGATCCGTATCCGAATCCGATTTTTTGGCGGATACGGATATGAAAAATCCGTATCCGGGCGGAGACGGATACGGATTCGGATATCCAGCACCCCCGCCTCTTCTCCCCTTCCTCTCCCGCCAGTCGCCAGTCGCCAGTCGTATCATAAGAAATTTAACTATTTTTGAGTCATATAGTTCATTTGTATAATAGTTTGTCAAAATTAGGTTCTTAGGTGTGAGCAGAATGGTTTCTGCCTGAAAAAGGTTTTATATATATCATGAAATCTCACTTATGTTATATACTTATCATTATATAAGAATATAGATTGGTATTATCTGATTTATCCAGAGTATACTTGTAAAAAATAGTAATCCTGTATGGATCCTAAATGTGCTATATGTTTGTTGCACTGACTTAAGTTGTGAAAGAGATATAATTTTTAAAACTTGGAGAAACGTTCTAATTCACATTTTTAGGTTCTAATAGTTTTGATTCTTAAATTGTTATTCTGCTATAGAAACTGCAATTTACTTATTTTGTTGCAATTATGCAGGTGATGAATTTGATTGGAGATGTCGAAGGAAAAGTTGCCATCATGGTGGATGATATGATAGACACTGCTGGTAAGTCATTTCTATATGAAAATTAATTCGTGTGTTTAAGATGGGTGAATTCGTTCTGCACATTCAGCACTACTGGTTTTGCTGCAACAACTATTGGTGTTACCATTTACCACGGTATGGGTTCTGTTCTTGTTTTGTCTGAGTAGAACATGAGTCAGTGTCTATAAACCAAGTCTGACGAGCTAAATGAATAAATAACTACTATAAACTGTTGACTCAATTAGACTATGACAAATTATACTTTTTAACTATGGGCATTTATCAGCTTACTTCAAAATGAGACTTAATTGCTCTATTTGTATAACTTTTGTAAGGGCACAGTTGAAGTGACAAATACTAGAGGTAGACGAATCTAAAACACAGTCCTAACAACAGGGAGAAGTATCAATGGCAAAACAGAGCTGCGTTTGGGATAATATGTTACAGAACTTGTGTTATAAGGGGTGAACAATTTGTTGCATCCCTGAATCAGTTTAATTCACGATACCTACTACTACTTTCTCTTCCTGTAGGAGAAAAGATTGACAGGAAGTCAATTAACTACAAGTCAATTAGCAAACTAGATTTCTAATTGTGTTCATCATTAATTTGGCATACTTGAAGAATGGTCTTTAGCTGTTCAAAATTATGTTTAAAAGAAGGCTTCTTGAGTCACTTGATTTTCTTTGTCTTTCGGTTTTTCAACACTTCCCTTAAGGGTGTTTGGTTTTGCATGATGTAACACTGAAGTACCTAGTTAAGTTAGGAAGGTGTTTGATTAAATTCAATCATGACCGTCCAGTGAGTACGGATCATATGTAGCAAAATCTTGATTTGGAGCTAAATTGTCATTTTAATTATAGTTCATGCGCTTGTGGTTGGTTTCACCCTTACTTTTGAAATCCTCACACTGCATAGTTTTCACGATTCTATATAGTTTCAGTATTTTATCTTCACATGATATGTATTTAAACAAAAGTATTTAAACTTCATCGTCATTGCTCACAAACCAGTATTTTATCTTCACTTCAGGTAAATCACTTTTTCTCATACCAGTTTAAGCTCACAAACCATCAATAAACTTCATCGTCGGCATTTCTTCTTCTGTTTCTGATATACCTCATGCTTAAACCCTCTTTCATTTGTAGGGGATATAGAAGTTTCGGCATTTCTTTTTCTGTTTCTGATATATCTCATGCTTAAACTCATTCATTTGTAGGGGATATAGAAGTTTCTCCAGATGCGAACGGATCAGTGGTGGATTCGGTGGTTGGTGTATGAATATAACTTTGTCTACAGATTATGCATGTAACTTTGTCTACTGATGAGGCAAAACCGATTATGAATGTAACTTTGTCTACATATTATGAATGTAAATTTGTGGATGATTTTGAATGAATAGTTTATTTATTAAGTTGGAATAAAAATTTTATTCTATGTTTTTTTTATTGTTTATTATGCTTGAATCATAGATTTGTGGAAGATTATTAAAATGATCAAATTCCTAAAAACTATACGATTGTGAATTGAATTATATGTATTTTGATTTGATAAAATAAACAACAATTATCCAAGTAAGAGGGGAAAAAAAAAACAACAACGCCGTAGTTGGTAAGTTGTTACCAAACCATCACTAAAACCTATAGCAATGGAGTTTCAACCGTGGGTATAGGAAAGCAAGTGGTGTCCTTAAAACCTATACCAACGGATACGAAACCGTGGGTATAACACCGATACCTATACCAACGGGTGCAAAAACCGTCGCTATAGGCTATAGTGACGGCATTTTGCCGTGGGGATAGCTAATTAAAAACGACGGAAAAATATGTCCGTTGGTATAGGTTTTACGGGCTATACCTACGGTTTTTTGCGCTATACCCACGGTTTTTTGCTGTCACTATATGTCAAATTCCTTGTAGTGCCTCAACATCGCCACCGTAGCGCAGCCCACAATCGGCGTCGCGTCGCCAGCCGTAGTTCCCCGCCGTCGCTGCTGTTGATCAAGCAGAGAAGAAGACCGCTCTGAATCTGGGCCACACGATCTCATCAAAATCTGAGCCAACATCATGATCATCACCATCAGATCAGATCTAGGCCATCTGATCTCTTCGTGATTGGGTTTTTGGTTGGCTGTGTGCTGTTTGGAGGGGAGTAGGAGATCCGATCGGAGTTGCTGTTTGTGCCTTGATTTGCTGTGTGCTGTTTTGCACGTGTATCGCACATGCTTGCGTGTGTCCGTGTTCGTGCTTCGTTTCTCGGGATTCTCATCCCGTTATTTGTTCGTGTTTAGTTTCATCGTCTACATCCCAAGACAAGTATCTCCTTATACATTTCGTTTTCTAGTACAAGCTTTCCCTTGAAAATACTACAAGTAGTTTGTGAATGTGACTCCCCTTTATTTATCATTGATAATCTCATGTTTCGCCTTATCTATCACATGATCTAAGAGTCACAACCCTTTGTTGATAAATTTGTTCACAACTAGTATAATTATGATACATTTCATGCAAAAAGTGTCTTATTTGATTTCTGTCCTGTTTTGTCTTGCTGTTTTGACCCCGTTAATACTAGAATCTGAACTAGAGCCCTGAATATGAAATGTATCTCTAAGTGTCTAGTTGTCAATAACAACCAGAATTTTTGAATTCCGAGTTACGGTCTAGGAGATATCATAGTTTTACTGCTGCTGTGTCGGTAATCGCAGATTCACAAAACTGCTGCACCACCTTTGGTTTACTATTATTTTAACTATGCTACCAGCAAGTAAATGACTTAAAATTTTGCATGCTGATACTGGACACCCTAGAGAACATTATCTAATTTTCTCAAAATTAATTAATGATGTTTCAACCCTGTTTCATATGTACAAACTCAGTTTTACCCATTCTGGCCGAACACAAATGCTGGATAGTTTGCTGCTTTGACATCAATTGCTACAACTTTTATGTGTCTTAATTATATGCGTTGGAACCGGGCAAGACTCTAGTTTTTAGACCTTCTGATGGAACCACATTTACATTCTTGTAGCGACGGGAATTACAGTTTTGGTGCAGTAACGTCAAGCTGTCCAGATTTGGAATTCTCGTTGTTCTTGATATTTTGATTCGTTTTGACCCTCGAACATGTATCCTACCTAGCCTAGACTTGTTCAATGTTCTTGATTATGTTTACTTGACTTTTTTCGCACACTTTCATGCTTACTTGATGATAATAATAAATAATAAGCCGGGGTTTAAGAGAAAGACTATAGTAGTGGACAATATAGGTAAGTGTACTCGGAAGGGGGCCCGTGTTTCCCAGTACTCGGTTCATGAACTTGTTGTATCTCGATGTATTCATGAAGCCATTACTTGGCTCATAAACTTGTTGTATTCATGAACCCACTGTGTGGTTCTTGAACTTATTAGTGGATTTACGAGTTTGCTTCATGAACTTGTTACTTTATTTTCGTATTCATGAACCTTGCTTGCTTGATACTTGATGCCTGAGTACACCGCCCTATAAAATTCACTACTAGGCCTAAACAAAATTGCATTGACTGTAGCAACCATGTAATAAAAGGATGGCACATGAAGTGCTACCTAGATAGTAATAACCACAAGACTTGATACATGATACTTGAACATGATACATGCTTACTTGATACTTGATTACATGATACATGAGACTTGATACTTGAACATAATAATTGAAACTTGCTACTTGATACTTGTACTTGACAGCTTGACACTTTTACTTGATACTTTTTACTTGATGCTTGATACCATTACATGTTCACTTGTCACTTGCTCCACTACTAGTACTTGTTACCCATTCTTGTCACCTGAGTTGTCCTTCTCGCTAGCTAGTTTCTTGAATCCCAATACTTGTTGCATCCCTATTATGATATGTTATACATTTTTTATTCCAAATCTTATTCCATGTTTCTTGCACTTGTTTTCGCACCCTTGCTTGTACTATTTGTGGCCCTAACTTGCACTAAGGGCATTTATCTTGGTTTCTCTATTTTTTCCTTTTTATATTTTTCAAACAGACTTTGGAGACGAATTGCCTGTTAGAATTGGTGAGCAGACATTCTATGCTTTGTTTGGAGAAAGGACTTGCTTAAAATATTTTGTTTTCTTTTGAGTTATTTATTTCTTTTACTACTTGAATCTTGTAACGGGTTTATGTTCCCGAGTTTTATCTTTTGATCCAGAGTTGAAAACTATTTGGGATATTATTATTTGTTTCAATTGTTTTCTGTTGCTTAATAAATTATTCATGCATGCGTGATTATGTACATTTTGTTATATTCTTATTATGATGCTGAGTCGATCCTACAGCTCATGAATGATGAAAATCATTCGATGGGCTTTGTCACGCGCTCGTATTTCGTGTTTTTGGAAAGCGAGGCGTGACACTCCCCAACTCACCCGAACCCTAGCACAAATTCTTCGAAACCCTAGACTCTACAACTTGTTCTTCTACAACAGCGGCTCTTCACATCTTCGACAACTCTCTGTCTCTCTCTTTGGACTAGGTAGTCACTTTTTCACAAATTAGTATAATGAACTATGTTAATTTATTGAATATTTTTTCAATTTTTGAGTTTGATTTTTTGTACTATGTGTAGTAGTCTTCAATTTTGAGAGTGTACAATTTTTGTATCATGTGTGTTGTATATATTTTTTCGATATTTTTGTAGATGTAGTATTAGTTGTAGTTGTAGAATATAGGGAAAGTAAACAAACAAGATCCAAAAATTCAAAAATTTTACGACTTGGTCGGGCTCACCACGCAAAAGGCAACGCAATTTGTAGTGGCAATTTCCGTCTCACGGTTTGCAAGAAACATCCATTTATCACTTTTATTCAATAAAATTGATATAAAGCGATACACAGTCGTATATTACAAACCGAGAGTCGGAACTCACCTCTGCAAGTTGCGTTGGCTTGTGTTTGGTGTGCCATACGTAACGACCAACTTTCGCAATTTTTGCAGCTCGTTTGTGTTGTATTGTCGTGTATATGAAAGAACTTCTATATAATTCGAAACTTTTTAGTACGATCTCACTAGAAAACCGCTCAAACGAAATCCAAAAAATACGAAACTATGGGAGTAGGTCGGGCTACTCATTCACAACCCAACACAACTTGTAGTTGCGAGTTCCGACCCACGGTTTGCGAGATACGTCAATGTATCACTTTCCGCTCTTTTTTCAAGACTGAAAGTGATACACGGCAGTAACTTTCAAACCGTCGGTTGCAACTCGCTTGTACAAGTTGCGTTGCCTTGTGTGCGGGGAGCCCGACCTAATCATAAAGTTTAGTTTTTTTTATTGTCGTTTATGTGGTTTTCTGATGAATTTTTTTATGTATTTAATGAGTTTCAATAGAGAAATTGCTCAAAAATTACAAAATTTTGCCGGTAGGCCGTTTTCGCCACTCACAAGCCAAAGCAACTTGTAGTTGCGAGTTCACACCCACGGTTGGATATATGCATCAGTGGATCGCATTTCGCTCTTTTTTTAAGAGTGAAAGCGATACACGGCCGTATCTTGAAGACCGTTAGTCCAAACTCGCTTCTAGAAGTTTCGTTGGCTTGTATGCGGCAATTTAGACCCAATCGCGAAGTTTGGTATTTTTGAAAGTTGTTTTTGCGGTTGTCTCATGTATTTTGTTTCATATCTATATATATGCCAATTTTTTGTGAACAAATTATTTTATATATGCGAACTATCTTACAGAAAAATGGTTAGAACGAGAGGAACCGGAAGGTCATCTGTTAGTGGTCGGGGTGAACAATCCACAGAAGTAAAAGAACTATTAATTTGTATTGTGAATTTTGTATATAGTGGTATTTTTACTACACTAATAATAATTTTACAATGTGTTCGTGTAGGTTGGTGCATCCTCTTCGGTAGCAAAACGAGGTCCAGGACCAATATATGAAGGTATACTCACCTTGTAAGACCGCCACAGATCCGAGGCAGTGTGGGGTGGGACGACGCAGATGTGTAATTTCCGCACTCACAAGACTATGACGGTGCACCCACGTATCATCGAGTACCTAGTTCCGGCCTGTTTCAACGGAATCAGTATGATGGGTCAGGTGAAACTCGACCGAGCACTTCTTGCAGCACTCATTGAGCGATGGAGGCCAGAGTCACACACCTTTCCATCTGCCGGTTGGAGAGATGACGGTGACGCTACAGGATATATCGATAATCTTCGGTCTTCCAATACGTAAACAGCGACGTGTTTTGGGAGAGGGTGAAGCTTTGAACCGTTATTTGGATAAATTCGTATGTAAATAGCGACGTAAAAGCGTGAGTGGGTAGGCTATCTGGCCCGGGGCAACAACGTCAATATCAAGCTACATCTCCACCTCAAGAAGAAGAGCAAGAAAAAGAGCATCAAGAAAGTGTTGTTGGAGACAGACAAGGGGAGGGAGAAGAAGAAGAAATTGTTGCAGCATCATGTCCAACCCGGCGGTAACAACCTCTTCGGAAGAGGTGAGCACCACAAATTTACACGCCCGATGATTAAGTGTTTACCGATACAGTCTTTTTTTTTGGAGTACATTTTTTTTATTGTTGTTGAATGTAATTGATAGAACTTGTTGTGGTTGTTGTTGAGATATGATTAGTTTTAGTTGTTGTTGATGTAGTTTTTATTATGTGATGATTGTGAATTTTTTTGTTGTTGTTGTTATTTTTGGAGAATGTAGTTTTTTTTTTTTTTGAGATTGTATGTAGAACTTTTTTGGGAGAATGTAGCTGATGGCATTGTATGTAGTATTTTTTTGGAGAATGTAGTGTAGCAGCTGTAGCTGCTATGTTAAATTGTAATTAGTTTTTTTTTTATTTAGGCCGTTATTGAGAACAACGGCCTAGGTTCTATCCATGATGTTTTTTTTTTGATCAGTAGCTCTCTGTCTTGGCTTATCGAAAAGGAGCAAATTGTTTCTAAACTTAGGAACAACGGCCTAGGTTATAGCAAAAAATTTGAACTTTTTGGGTTTCTCTCTGACTTGCCCAAGTTAATATGTAGCGACTAGTCAGAGAGCAACAATTTTTTTAAAAAAAAATCTAAGGTCGTTGTCTCTAACAACGGCCTAAGTTAAATGAAAAATATTGTAATTTTCTAGGTTGCTCTCTGTCTTGACCAAGCCAAAAGGAGCAACAAGTCAGATAGCAGGTTTTTTTTCTAAACCTAAGCCATTGTCTCGGACAACGGCCTAGGTTATAGCAAAAAATTAGAATTTTTTGGGTTGCTCTCTGACTAGCCCAAACTAATATGTAGCAACAAGTCAGAGAGCAACAATTTTTTTTAAAAGCTAAGGCCGCCTAAATTATATGAAAAATATTGTATTTTTCTGTGTTGCTCTCTATCTTGGCCAAGCCAAAAGGACCAACAAGTCAGAGAGCAAATATTTTTTTTTTAAACCTAGGGTTATAGCAAAAAATTTGAATTTTTTGGGTTGCTTTCTGACTTGCCCAAGCTAATATGTAGCAACAGGTCAGAGAGCAACAATTTTCTTTTTTAAAGCTTAGGACGTCGTTTTAGAAAAAAATGGAATTTTTGATTTGCTCTCTGACTTGGTCAAGCTAAAAGGAGCAACAAGTCAGAGAGCAACCAATTTTTCTTTTTAAAACTAAGGTCGTGGTCTCCAACAACGGCCTAAGTTATATGGAAAAATTTGAAATTTTTTGAGTAATTCTCTGACTTGGCCAAGCTAAAAGGAACATCAAGTTACAGAGCAACCAATTTATTTTAAGCTTAGGCCGTTATCTCCAACAACGGCCTTTGTTATATGAAATTTTGCACAAAAAAAAAATTATGCTTTTTACAACTGTCTCTCCACTCTTTACGAACAGTATCTATCGAACTCTACACAAATGACATTCATATGCTTGTATATTGTTTATATATTTTATTAATTTCTATTTTTAGCCACCTAACTAACCAATATACAATCGTTAGGTTAAATGTTAAAAAAAATACCAGAAAATAAAAGATGATCTTTTTATTCGTAAAAATCAATTTTTTAAATATATTTTTACCCCTAATATGTAATTTCTTCTGTAATGTGTATACATATCCAATTTAACACCTAAACCTAACCATACCCCCAAACCCATAATATTTCAGTTAGGGTTAGGGTAAGGTTAAGGTTAGTGTTAACAGGGGTTAAGATAGGGTTAGGGTAAGCTAGGGTTATGGTAGGGCTATGGGTGAGTGTAGGGTTATGATTAGGTTTATGGTAGGGTTACGGGTGGGTGTAAGGTTATGAGTAGGGTTATGGTAGCATTACGTGTGAGTGTAGGGTTATGAGTAGGGTTGTGGTAGGGTTACAGGTGAGTGTATGGTTTAATAGGGTTATGGTAGGGTTATGGGTGAGTGTAGGGTTATGAGTATGTGTGTGGACATTTACCAAAATTTAAAAAATACAAAATTTACAAATTCTTGGATGTATAAAATTATTATTTTATTTGTTCATGGTGACGTATAATGTTGGCATTTAAAAATTTACGAATTCTTGGATGTATAATATTACAATAACAAACTACCACCTGTTAATATTTGAATTTTTATTTTAACATGAACAAATAAAATAATAATATTATACATGCTAGCATTCATAAAAAAAATATTTATAAATTTTTGGGCAAGGTCCAAAAAAAAATTAATAAAAGGGGGGGGGGGAGGTCAAGGCCGTTGTTTACAAGAAGGGCCTACGTAAAGGAGGGTAATGCGAGGCCTATGGTGTAGGGTTGTGGACTATATTATTATAGGTTGTTTTTTTTTTGTTATGTTTTTTTTTACCGTGTTTTTTTAATTTTTTTTAGTAGTGAAGCCTATGGTTGAAGTTAGCCTAGTTTATTTCACTATTATTTCAAAATGTTAATATGGTGCCATCTTTGATTTTTGTGGTGAACACATTTATTGACATTGCATAAAACGTAAAAAACTGTCTTGAAGTATAATAACTTACGATTTTAATTTTTTGTAACACCTAATATGTAATTTCTTCCGAAAAGTGTATACCTATTCAGATAGCAACCTAACCACCAACCCTACACTAACCCGTAACCCTACACTCACCCGTAACCCTACCATAATCGTAGCTTACTCTAACCCTATCCTAACCCCTGTTAACACTAACCTTAACCTTACCCTAACCCTAACTGAAATATTATGGGTTTGGGGGCTATGGTTAGGGGTTATGTGTTAAACTGGATAGGTATACGCAATTCAGAAGAAATTACATATTAGGGGTAAAAATATATTTTTAAAAATTGATTTTTACGAATGAAAAGATCATTTTTTGTTTAATATATTTTTTTAAACATTTAACCCTAACGATTGTATATTGGTTAGTTAGGTGGCTATAAATAGAAATTAATAAAATATATAAACGATATACAAGCATATGAATGTCTTTTGTATACAGTTCGAGAGACACTGTTCGTAAAGAGTGAAGAGACGGTTGTAAAAAAGAAAAAAAATGCAAAATTTCATATAACAAAGGCCGTTGTTGGAGACAACGGCCTTAGCTAAAAAAAAATTGGTTGCTCTTTAACTTGTTGCCCCTTTTAGTTTGGCCAAGTCAGAGAAAAACCCAAAAAGTTCCATTTCTTTCCATATTACTTAGGCTGTGTTGGAGACAACGGCCTTAGTTTTAAAAAGAAAAATTGGTTGCTCTCTGACTTGTTTCTCCTTTTAGCCTGGGCAAGTCAGAGAGCAAATCAAAAATTTCAATTTTTTTCTAAAACGTAGGCCGTTGTCTCAACAACGGCGCCGTTGTCTCAACAACGGCCTAAGCTTTAAAAAAAAAAATTGTTGCTCTCTGACTTGTTGCTACATATTAGCTTGGGCAAGTCAGAGAGCAACCAAAAAAATTCAAATTTTTTGCTATAACCTAGTCCGTTGTTGGAGATAATGACCTAGGTTTAGCTTTAAAAAAAATTTGCTCTCGGATTTGTTGCTCCTTTTGGCAGAGAGCAATCAAAAATTTTACAATATTTTTCATATAACTTAGGCCGTTGTTGGAGACAACGGCCTTAGTTTTAAAAGGAAAAATTGGTTGCTTTCTAACTTGCTGCTCCTTTTAGCTTGGGCAAGTCAGAGAGGAAATCAAAAATTCCAATTTTTTCTAAAACGTAGGAGACAACGGCCTATCTTTAAAAAAATGTTGCTCTCTGACTTGTTGCTACATATTAGCTTGGGCAAGTCAGAGAGCAACCCAAAAAATTCCAATTTATTTATAAACCTGAGACAACGACCTATGTTTAGAAGAAAAAAATTGCTCTCTGACTTGTTGCTCCTTTTGGCTTGGCCAAAACAGAAAGCAACCCTAAAAAATCGATATTTTGGCTGAAACCTAGGTCGTTGTTTTAGACAACGGCCTTAGTTTTAAAAACAAAATTTGGATTCTTTTTTAGTTCTACAAAAAAAGACTTTGTCTTCAACTAAGGCCGAACAACGACCTAAGTTAAATAAATAAATAAATGAAAAGTGAACACAGCAGCTGCAGGCTGCTACACAACATTCTCAAAAAAACTTCTACACACAATTACACTTGAATCCCACCAACATGTACAATTAACAACAACACTTACACCAATAACAACTCAAAAAGAACAACAACAACAAAATTAACAATCAACACAAAACAACAACACTTGAGTCCCGGCAATATTTAAAATTAACAACAAATCTTACACAAAAAAGCCAAATTATTGCATCAATATTTAACATACTGGAACTGTACATCAAAAAATTCCAATTCACAATGCATCATCATATCTCTCGTCGGAACTCTCTTCATCGAATGGATTCACTTCTTGCAGACTGATTGCCCTTCACTTCTTGTGGATTCACTGCGGCGGCGATCCCACGGTCTTGATCGGTGATGATACCGGATGGAGCACGATTCATAACACCAACCACTTTTCAAAGAACCATTCAAACGAAGAGGCCGTCTCATTTGGAATCCACCTCCTAAGAAAGTCAATTGCCATTGTTGATTCACTCCAACAAAGGGAACAAATAACATTTCATACCGGTTCATATTGTACGTGGCACCAAAGCAAAGTACATCGCCAAATTCTTGATAATTCATCCTAGAAATACCATCAACCCACATACAATGTGACAACCGCCCTTCGAGATCTACTTGAATGTCATAAAAAAATGAAGAATCTGTCTGTTTCTTAGATTCAAAAAAATCAATTAGCATTTTTGAATCATGTCCTTTCAATGCTTCTTGCGAGTCTCTAAGTATACTTCTAACATCTTTTTCGGTGAATCCTACTTGATCGTGACCACCACTGGCACTTTCAAAGAAGAGAATTTTTCGACATGTCTGGATATTAGCTTGGTTGAATTGATCTATTATCCTTTTATCTGTATTTGATACGGAACGGTTTTGGGGCAAAAGATGTCTTCTACGGGGTGAGGTGAATTCGTGATTGTATGCTTCATGAAATGAATATAACACCCACGTATTACTTGCTTCATTCAATTTTACACGAACGCAAGCCTTGCAACCCATTCTATAGGTTGTTCCCCATCTACCATCATTATGTTGACTCGGCGACTACCCTGCTTTATTACACAGATATGACTTATTTACTTCCACTCTTCCCTTTAATTTATTTTCACCCTTACGCATTGCAAAACCTCCACATTGAGCATATGACGAATATAAATTTTTGGCCTCAACTAAAGTTGGAAATGTCATACCTAACTTTGGTTTTAGATATTCTTCGACTAACGGCATGGAATCAATGATTGGTTCTACCCGCACAAAATTATTGCCGGCAGCAGAACTCTCTGTATCGTTGTTCATCTAAAAAAAATTATATTTTTGGTTAATTAATACACACATAATATATAAAACAGTTTGTTAACAAACGATTGTGATATATATATAGATACAAAACAAAATACATGAGAAAACCTCACAAATGATGTCCAAAAAATACAAAACTCTGCGATTGGGTCCGACTTGTCGCACACAAGATAACGGAACTTGTAGAAGCGAGTTCTGATCCACGGTTTGCAAGATACGGCCGTATCTCGCTCGCTTTCACTCTTGGAAAAGAGGGGACTGCGATACACGGACGCATATATCAAACCGTGGGCAACAGCTCGCAACTACAAGTTGCTATGACTTGTAAGTTGAGAGACCGACCTACTCGCAAAATTATGGATTTTTCAAGTGGGTTCTCTATTGAAAACTCGCTCAAAACATAACAAAATTCATGAGAAAACCACACAATCAACGGTAAAAAAAAATTATGATTTGGTCGGGCTCCCCGCACACAAGGCAATGCAACTTGTACAAGCGAGTTTCGACCCACGGTTTACAAGAAACAGCCGTGTATCGCATTCACTCGTGAAAAATTTCAACAATGCGATACATAGATGTAGCTCGCAAACCGTGGGTTGGAACTTGCAACTACAAGTAGCGTTGGGTTGCGAGCGGTTAGCCCGACATGCTCGCAAAATTTTTTAATTTTTGGATGTCGTTTCCTAGTGAGTCCCTCGATAGAAATCAAACATTAATTTTTATTGTTGTTTGATATACGGTAGAAATCTGCACAAACGAGATCAAAAAATTTCGAAACTTTGGGAGTAGGATGGACGCAAAACACATGAGCCAACAAAATTTGTAGAGGTGAGTTTCGACTCACGGTTTGCAATATACGCCGATGTATCGCTTTCACTCACGAAAAATAGTCAAAAGCAATACACGGCTGTACACTTCAAACCGTGAATCCAAACACACTTCTACAAGTTGCATTGGCATGTGCGTGGCGAGCCCGAAGTACTCGCAAAATTGTACAATTTTTGGATCTCTTTGTGTGCTATTACTAACAACGAACAACAACAACTAATACTACATTGACAATAACACTATAATTACCTAATCTATAATTAGCTACGCATAATATACAAATTGTACACTCAAATATTGAATAAAAAATTTTAATCAATTATCCTAGTTAAATCTACTAAAATAGAAAAAAAATACTACCTTTCACAATGAGGATTTTCGGAAAGGAGATAGAGGAGGTCCTTGCGCGCTGCTGTAGAGAAAGGAAGGGGAGTAGGGTTTGGCTAATTTCTTTAGGATTAGGATTTTAGGGTTGGGGAGATTTCGTATGGGTTAGTTTTTTTTTTTGTAATCGGGATCTTCAAAGGAAGTGAGCAAGAGTGTGAGAAGAGGAAGAGATTGAGTGAGAAGCAACGAGAAAGAGAGAGCTAGGATATGGGAAATGGGTTTTGAGAGCTCCAGTAGCGAGAAAGAGAGAGAGTTATGAAGGAGATGGCGATATGAGTATGTATAAGTGTTTGGAAAAATACTTGTACATACCTAGGCCGTTGTTGGGAACAACGCCTAGGTTGAACTTCTTCTTAAAAAACAACCTAGGTCGTTGTTCCCAACAACGGCAACAACGGCCTAAGTATAACTTTTTGCAAAAAAACTTCGTGCCAAAAAAATGCTAAGTCTAAAGTGTTTTTTTGGCGTGAAGTACCAAAAATTCCCCTCCACTGTTAGGGGCTCTTAGTGCGAGATCTGAGCGGACTTCGATCTGAGCCGTTGATCACGATTGAGAGCGATCCAACGGCTCAGATCGCTGTTTTCCAACCCGGTAAAAAACAAACCCGTTTTCAATCGAGAATTTCTCATATATATATATATATATATATATATATATATATATAAAATTAATAATAATAAGGTTGATGACAAATTCGTAATAAAAGTGAATGGCAAAATGTAAATAAATTAGAATTGAGGAAGGCCACGGGTTAAGTTACGACAGCACTATGTGCTGTTGTGTGTGTGGCTGTGAAGGCCTGACGTCACCCAATGGAGGGGGGGGGCACCCGTTTGTGAAGACAAAAAGGCAGAGCCTGTTGTCTCAGTACACCATGGGCCCACTTTAGAGGCTTGTGTATACACGCAGAGAGAAAGAGAAGAATGTGTATGAAAAATAGTCCCATTTTGGGAGTTGCAAAGAATTAAATAACTATAAATATAATAACCTATGATCAAGAGTCACCAATCCGGTTAACCACCTTTTGAGAGGCAGCCTGTGGTGAGCAATTGTACTATACTATAAATAACTTGTCTTCTAAATTGTATAAATTGTCTGCGCTAGGGGCAGGGGCGTTACAACTCCCTAGTTTGTCCTATAAATAGATCACCCCATGTCATGAGAAAAATTTAAATCAAAATCGAAGAAAAGAGAGAGAGAGCTAGGTGACTTGCTGTTTCTGTTAAAGAGGATGCAGGATTTTTCTTGGAGCTTTGGATCATTTTTTAAAAGGTTCTACTACTAGGAATTCTACTTTTGAGGTGGGTGTCTCTTTAATTTCTAATTGAGTTCTTTGATGCACGAAATTTTTAGATAATTGTTTTATGTAATATGGAATGTGAGTGGTGAATTAATTTGAGTATGAAAGCATGCTTGATTAAATAAACTAGATGAAAAGATGAAAATACAACATAGAAATTGATTTTTCATGCTTCTAAAATAAATGTGCATAAGATTTCTTGTGTGTTAATATGTGTGTTTGATCATGTACATTAATTCATGAATGTGGATTCATATTAGATTTTGCTACACCATGTTTAAACTACATATGTTAAATTTAGAATGCATAGCAATTTGCAAAATTGGGTAATTGATGTTAAACTAGCATATAAATTTGCAAGTGGAAGGGTATGGGTATATCTCCTAATCTTATGATAATTGGTAGGGTATTAATGTTAATTCTATGTATTTGTAGTCTAATTTGAATCAATAAGGAACAAGAATGTAAAAGTGAAAGATATCATTATCCAAATTGATTTGAATAATTTCCAAGTTAAAATATATTAAATTTGGAAGATTTTTCGTTCTGAAAATTTTAGAGTTGATGTGTATAGTAATGATCCTGAAAATAATGAAAGAAAAAGAAAATTTGAAGTTATATGACTAGATCAAAAATAATCGAGAAGCAGAGAGTGGGTATAAAATAATTGAATAGACTTATAATGAGAATTGAAGCTTTGACTTCTTGGTTAGCACGTGAGCGCAAGGGGATTTGCGCCTCTGGGTGTGCTCGGGTTTGAGTCTTGGGATGCTCTTTTTTTTTTTAATTTGATTTTTTCAGAATAACCGTAGAGTGAATATATGAACAATTGAAGTAGGTATTCTTCACCAATAGAGAGTTGGCATATTGGTTGTTGGGTGCACTGGGTTGTTGTTTGGGTTGCTTTGCGCCTGGGTTGGAACCCGGCGGTGCACATTCATTATTTTTTATTATTTTATTAAGTATTTTTTTCATGTTTTAAAAAGTTGGGAATATTGTATAATTATCTTAGAATACTGCTAGAACATTGGGAAATAATTCTACACTATTATAAAATATATTATGGGGATAAAATGAATAGAAATTGATTTGGATAAGAGTTATCTTATTCTGAACTAGAATTATATTATGAAATTTAAAATATGAACTAAGGAAAAACTTTGGGAATCGAGTTGAATTTGAAAATTTGAGTTGGAACTAAATAAATACTAATTTATATTTTTTTAAAAACAAATTTTGATTATTTCGACTAGAGGGATTTTCAAAAGTTTTATCCTTTGGATTAAACTTGATCTAGAGTTAAATTGAGTTTGTTAAAGAATGAATTGGAAGTTAAATATCACCTTGTTTAGAAAAAGAATCTATTGAATGTAATTATAACTTCATTGAGAATCCTATTAAAAGGGGGTGAATAAACTATCTATTTTACATAGAGAATGTTGATTTGAAATGTGGGATAAGACTATGAAACTAGTTATACAAATAACTGAGTTGTGTGAATAAGGTAATAGTTGGATATATGAATTAATGAAATTTCAAAATGTGAAAAGGAGGGTATGAATAACCCAGGATGTCATGCACATGAAATGTGTAGATTCTAGAGACTAAGTGAGACCCAGAGTACCGGTAGTTGTGATAAATGGAATTTGAGAAGTACCGAGTGTGGGTTAACTTTCTCTTTGAGAAGTAGCTAGTGTGGGCTAACATTCTCAGTGTGTTGGTTTAAGCCCGGTGTGTAAGCTAGCTCTGGGTCTTAATAAGTAGAATTTAAACTTAAGGTCATACACTAGTTGGAGATATGATGAAACAAGAGCAAACGTGAGTTATGGACTCCAGGATGACTCGCAGAGTGAGACAATCCCCAGTATTCTGGGACGAGGGATGAAATAAGCCCCAGGATGATCTGCGGAGTGGGATTGATCTCCAGTATTCCGGGGTTAGAGCGATGCTCACGGGGTATTTGTGCAATGAGGGTTCCAGGATGACTCGCGGAGTGAGACAATCCCCAGTATTCCAGGACGATGGATGAAATAGGTCACATAATGATCCGCGAAGTGGGATTGATGTCCATTATTCCGGGGCGAGAACCAATATTTGCAAAGTACCTAAATCTAGTAGTGGTCATAGTAGTAGGTTGCATGGCAAAGGATTGAACCCTATAATGAGGAGTACGTAAAGGCTTGCCCTCGAACCTATGTAGTATAGGATGCATAGAATCCAAACAAGTGTGCATTAGTGTCATCGTAGTGTAATGTCTGCATTAGGCATTAAGTCATATCATACACTGACACAACTAGGACAATCACTTTTCTTGTCTACATTCAAGTTTGTGTTTGCTAAATTAAAAAATCGTTGTATTATAGAATTATGTCAGTTGTATGCAACTGACGTGCCCACAGTTTTCCAGTTGCAGGATTGGACTTGGCATGGACTTGAAGTCACTATAACGAGTTGTCACAAGATTGAAGAAATTTTTATTATTGTAGATTGTATCATATTCATTTATTTCCGCTGTGATGTTGTAAAGAACATGTTGTAAATAAAAAGTTTTTAAATTCCTTGTAAATTTGTACGAATTTGAAGTAAAAGATCCTGTATTTGCTACGAATTACATATATTTGGAATTTCAGGCGTTACACCCTTAGCCAATGGTCAACTCCTTCTTGAGATCCTGCACATTTACACAATGTGAGATCCACATCCAGTATTTAATACCCTAGATGCAGAAGTAGATAAATTGACTTCTATAACAAAAATACCTGTAGTGGAAGTCTCACTTTCTTCTTCTTAAGCTCCTCCAGGTACTTATGGCAATTCCCTTTTCAATGTTCGGTTTCACCACAGTGGAAGCATGTGCCCTCCTTTGCCACCTCACCCTTATGTTTCAAGGCATAAGTGTTGGGATTGAAATTGTCTTTACCCTTAATTTTTTGCCAAACTATCCCACTTTTTGTAAGTATATACCAAACTGTCTCTGTTTGAAAGTCAAATACCAAAAAGTCCATGTCGCTGACTGAGATAGCGCACCCAGTAAAGATCTGCGTGCTATCTCAGTCAGCGTGTGTTAGGGGCCACTACTTTTCTCCTCAAGTAAGAGTGTGCGAAAAAATTCTCAAGTATAGACTCGCTAACTCCTTTAGCGCGCCCATTTAAACTAGGCACTCTAACTGAGATAGTGAGTGTCGATTGTATCCCAATTCCATCATTCTCTATCCCAATTAGTAACCTCATAAACTTTCTCTACAAGTTCTTCCATTGTAATTGTACTGGGTGCCTAAATTATTTCAGGATCAACGGCACTATAACAACAACCTATTTTTGGGTCACGAATAATTTCACCACCAAAATAAAGCCAAATAGGAATATTGTAATCCATACCTATACATATTTATATCAAAAATAATCACTATCTACTAAAGAAAATATATGCGATAAAATAATATACAAATCATACCTTCAAATTATTGATTAGTGAATGGGTTGATAACAAATCCGCTTTATAAATCCCCAAACAAAGAAATTTTGGAAGATGGTTTTAGGGTTTTGAGAGTGGGAGGAGATATGAATGTGAGAGATGTAGATGATCCTTTAAGATTTGTAGAGTTTTTTTTAGTAAGATCTCCAATTGGGATGCTAGGGTTTTGTAGTTGGGTTTCGAAATTGAGAGAGAATAAGAAGAGAGGGATAGAATATGAAGAGAATAGATAGCGACAGCAAGTGTGATTTAAGTGAAATCCCAATCGACACACGCTTTCTCAGTTAACGCGCCTGGTTTAAATGGGCGTGCTAACGGAGTTAGTGAGTCTATACTTGAGAACTTTTCGCACACTCTGACTTGATGGGGAAATTAGTGGCCCCTAATACACGCTGACTGAGATAGCACGCAGACTTTTACAAGGCGCGCTATCTCAGTCAGCGGCAGGGATTTTTTGGTATTTAACTTTCAAACTGGGACAGTTTGTTATATACTTACAAAAAGTGGGATAGTTTGGTAAAAAATTCCTCTTTGCCCTTGGGTTTCTTAATGTGCTGTTTGCCCTTGCCCTTACCTTTGGCCCGTTGGACCATTATAATGGTATTTTCCTTACTAATATTCTGCTCAGCAGTTCTCAACATGCTTAATAGTTCTGAAAGAGGTTTGTCAATTTCATTCATGTTGTAGTTCATGATGAATTGACTATAACTTTTCGAAAACGATTGCAGGACCAAGTCGGTGGCCAACTCTTGACCCAAAGGGAAACCAAGCCTTTCAAGATTCTCTATGTACTCAATCATCTTGAGCACCTGAGTTTCAACAGGCTTCTTTCTGCCAGTTTGCACTGATACAATACCTTTGAGACTTCAAAACTCTCATGTCCAGCTTTGCTCTAGATAGAGCCTCTTGAGGTGTACGATCATATTGTAGGCATCCATGTTTCCATGTTGCTTCTGAAGCTCAGAGTTCATGGTGACTAGCATGAGACAACCAACATCCAAGGCGTCATCTTGATGCTTCTTATGAGCATCCTTTTCGGTGAGATGGGCACTTGCAGCAGGTGGCTCAGGAATAGGTTGCTTTAGAACATATAACTTTTTCTCATGCATGAAGACTATCCTCAGATTCTTGTACCAGTCTAGAAAATTTGTCCCAGATAGTTTTTCCTACTCAATTACAGATCATAATGATAGGTTATTTAATGTGTTGGATGTCATAGTAATCTATCAACGGAAATATACTAATTAAATATCATTTCATTGAAATATTTAACAGAAATATGCAAAGAAAGAAATATTTAACCATCAATAGAAATATGCAGAGTATATATCATGACATTGAAATATTTAATAAGGTATTTTATTAATTGTATGCCCTACTATTTTTATTCAAATCAACGACCCTTATTATTGACTCGGAAAATCCCATCGTAAGATTTTCTAGTAGGCCAAGATCCATATTTCACCTAGTTTTGAGTTAGCTTTAGCTGATCACCAAAATCTAGTTATTTAGGTAGGGAACATTTCCCAATTACATCATATGCAACTCTTGGATAGTTTGGTGACTAACACTTACTCTAATCTATCTTATAGACTAAAGCTCAATTCTATGCCTCTAAACCTTCAATCATATTGAAATAGTCTGGCTAAGTCAGACCCAATGGTTGGCAATTGAATATTACTTTTATCCCATCGTGTCTCACTATGATAGATAAAGGCACTCTACTTTGGCAGACCTACACTTAATCAATCCTAGCCTATATTAGTGTCATGCATTGGAAGGCATCTTATTGCAACTTAACATTTACTTTGAGGGATTTTGTTCTTTTATTAATTGATCTCCCCATTTATCATCCATTGGCATACAACTAAAACAATGCATCTTATACAAAATTAAATGCATAAAATATATGTCACATGGTTGTGGCCCTAACACACTGATTCTCCCAAGCCAATGAGAATATCAAAAACTGAACAAAGGGATTATACCGTCTCCTCCAAGCAACTTCCCAATCTTGTCCTTGTATGGTTGCCAATTCCTTGCCTCCTGAGTGAGATTACATTACATATAAAGAAAGAATGTACAATCAGAGTGTAGTGAGAAAGGGTTACATTGAGAATTTAGACAGAAAGACACAACACGCAGGCCGTATTCAAAATTCAAGATATAAACAATACATCACAGAACATAAACTATGCATCACAGAACTAATAATGTATCACAGAACTAAGGCCACAACCACGCACCATGCATCAAATAGCATAATAAACAAAGAATATATTGTTATGATTTTATTTAGTTTATTTAAAAAGGATTGGTTTTCGGGGAATCAATATTGCCCTACACAGAGTTGGCACAGGGTCTCGC
The DNA here is from genome assembly GCA_017893485.1 of Hemerocallis citrina. NCBI lineage: Eukaryota > Viridiplantae > Streptophyta > Magnoliopsida > Asparagales > Asphodelaceae > Hemerocallis > Hemerocallis citrina. Next base: position 369,872 of record JACEHZ010000571.1, read on the forward strand.
TGCTCGGTCAGCAGGCGGGGGTCAAGGGGAGGCCACCCCTTATGGGGTGCGGGGCAGCGACCTTGAGCAAAAACTTGCCTCATCATCCCTTACCACCTCCAGAGCAAGAACTCTTCATATTTTAAGAAACCCTAACACCACTGCAAATGACGCAGGTGCATGAACTATTCATGCTTAAGAAACCCTAACTTCACTGCAAATCATATCTTGCTGCTCTAGGGTTTTTAATGGTTCCAAATGAAGGATACCCTGATACGTGATCTGTGTTAACAACCAACACATACACGAATCCTTATATTGCAACTGTTGTAAAAAAAAATTATCACATATGAATCTTCTTCCAAAAGTGCGAACATATCATGAAATTTCAAATCATACATAACCGAATTATGGTTTCGCAAGTGGATTTGATACAACTATTAGGATTCGAAGGCAATCACAGATTAAATACACAGCGGAAATGTCACGCCCCATTTCTCGTAACTAAGCCCAGTGAATGATTTTCATCATCCATAAGTTGTCAGGATCTTTACAATATTTCACAAGAATAATCAGAGTAGGAAGCAAGAGAAGTCAACCACGCATGCACATATGAATCAATACCAACAGGATTACTTGAAACAAAATATAATAATCTCAAATAAACCAGATCTGAACAAGTCAATAATCCTGGGTCACATTGCCCAATATAAATAATCCAAGTAACAAATACATTATTCAAATAAGAAACAGAAAATAATAATAATAGCAAAACTCTAGCATCCAGAATCTCAGATCACCTACTCTATCTGGCAGCTGATCTCTAAAATCTGCAATTTAATAAATTGCAGGAAGAGAAAAAAAAACAAAATGCCCATAAATGCAAGTTACGGGCCGCTTGTAGTGCAAGCACAAGTATATGGGAAAGGTAACAAATAGCATAGAATATACATGATAACAAAATAGAACACTAGCATGAATGATGAACAGAATCAAATAACATAGTGTGCTAACAGGGTACGGGTAACATGTAACAGATGTCAAGTATTATGCAAGCAGGTAAATAGGTAACAGGTGTAAAATAGCATGTACAGGTAATCATGTAACAGGTAATCATGTCATGTCAAGTCTTTTATTTTAGTTCTATCTAGGTAGCACTTCATGCATCCCAAACTTTTACCACATGGTTGCTACATACATGCAAATTATGTTAAGGCCTAGTGGTAAGTTTCTATAGAGCAGTGTACTTAGGCTGCAGGTAACAGGTAACAGGTAACAGGAACAGGTTCATGAAGCAGATAGGTACACAAATCATTCTATTCATGCATCAAGAGGTTCATGAATGAATAGGTACATGAACCAACATGTCCATGCATCAACAGGTAACAGGTACACGAACTAACAGGTCCATGCATCAACTGGTAACAGGTACACGAACCAACAGGTCTATGCATCAACAAATAATAGGTACACAAACCAACAAGTCCATGCATCAACAGGTTCATGTATCAACATGAATCAAATATAAAATGAAAAACACGGGCCCCCTTCTGAGTACACATACCTATATTGTCCACTACTAAGGTCTTTTCCTTAACCCTGGCTTGATTACTTATTATTATTAAACATGTATATACGTGCACAAAACAGAGCAAGAATAACATGGCATGAATAACTAATAGGTTCAGACAATAAATATGTACAGGTGATAGACAACTGATGAAAGGATAGAACAACGAAAATTCTAATTCAGGACCGTAAGACAGTACTGCACTAAATCTGGAATTCCCGTTGCTTACAAACATCCAAACCTGGATCCATCAGAAAATCTGGAAAATAGACTCTCGGCCGAATTCAGCAAATATATATAAGTCATATGGTACTTCACAACAACAGGACTCAAAACAGGTTTGTATCCAGAAAACGTGTTCAGCCAGAAATCAGAAGTTTATATTCATACACGGTAAAATGGAATAAAAATTTAATGATTAAATCCACGAAAAATTTGAGGTATTCCCTAGTATGTTTAGTATCAGAAAACAAAGTTTTATAATTTTCCAACATAGATAAAATAGTCAAGAAAAATCAGAAAGCAGCAAGATACAATATTTTTGTAAATCTGGAATCATAAACACTGCAGTACTAAAACAACAATATCTCACAAAATATATATCAAAATCCAGATCCGTCAAAAGGGTGATAAAATAGATACAGTGGGCTACAATTCATATTCACAAAGTTTTTATAAAAAGCAAATAGAATCAGGTCTAAATTAAGTTTCTTTACTGAACAGCATGAAAATTTTGCATGTATAGTAGTTGTTTGCAAGCATAGAATAGTGTATAAAAGTTATCAATTAAATCCACAAAAATTTAGGGTTCATCCCAATCAGGTCTAGTTGTACTCAGAAAAATATTGGATCAAAATATTATCTTTAACATCAGTAGAAAAATTATTTACCATACAGAATTCATATAAAATTGGATCTAGAATTTTAAACACATCTATAGTAAAATAGTCATAAATCGAAACTCATAAATCGAAACTGAGATCTGTCAGAAAATTTAGAAAGTAGATAGAATTCTCTATAATTCATATTCACAAATAATTTTCATATACTGACCTTAATAGGGTTTAAAATACTGATAAAAAAACGGAGTACCGGCAAAACAGAAAATATCCTTCATGCACAAAATCAACTAGTTCATATGAAACTCATCCAAAACATAACTAAACGTGAAATATGGTGTAGTAGATATCCAAGCAACATGGTATAGGATATTTTACACGTCTACAACGGGTTTACTATAACTAACACAACCGAACACACGATATCATACAAATAACATGCATGTATACAACAAGAAGTGGTCATCCCTAAGTTATTTTATGTCATGTGAGTAATGAGGCAACTACGGGCAGGTCAACAAAAATATAGACATCATATAACAGGAGTTTTGCACAAGAATTATCTTTAGAACACAACTACACTACAAGCGGTATTTAGTACTTGTATTACACAAAGAGAATAATACACGTTACTTGCCTTATAATCGACGACAGAAACGGAGCAAGAACAAAAATAACGGGAACGGATTCCCGGGCATGAACCATGAACACAGAATCACGAATCAATCACGGACACAAAGAACAACCGATCGCGAACACGATCGGATAGCTGAGATCGAAGATCAAGATCAACAAGATCGGATGGTCTAGATCCAGACTGATCAAGTTCAGATCAACATGATGATCAAGATCTTGAAGATGGTCAAGATCGGGACAATCGACAGCCTACAATCACTTGATCAAAACTCCGATCAAAATAGCAAACCATCAATGGCTTGGCTCTAGCTGGCGGCAGCACACTGTGGTGGGAGGACGATGGCGGACAGGCGGTGTACTATGGTGGTGCGACTGAGCCACGGTGGCTGATGGAGGGGAAGCAAAGGGGCTGTCCGGGGGGTTTTCGGGTGTTGTTGCGCTGCATCATCGAGAGGAGCACAGCTGCACAGGGCGGCACAATAAGGAACTGGTGCTAGCTGCTGACCGGCGACTGGAAGAGGGCGCACATGGCTGTTGGTTTCGAGCTCGCTGCTGTGGGTGGCGCGACGCAGGGGAGTCAGGGAGCACACAGAGGGGAGGAGGTGTGACTGGCTGCTGCTGACTGCATCACGAGGAGAAGGGCAGGGCGGCGCTGCTGAGGAGGTCACGACAGGAGGGGAACCGACTGTAGGGGCATGAGACAGGGAAAGAGGAGGGGTGCGAGAAGGAAGGAACTGCATTAGGGAAGCACCGGGAGTATGGGTTTGGGAGGAGAAGGGCAGAGAATCAGAAGATAGGAGAGAGAGGGAGCAGGGTGCAGCCAGGGTCGAAGTCGTTGCGAGGGATGAGCGGGGGAGAAGGAGAATCGGGAGAGCGGCTAGGTAGGGTTTAGATGATAAGGTAAACAGATGGGGGGTATAAATAGGGTAGATATTAGGGTTAGGGGGGGTTAACGGGTAAGTATAGGGTTAGATGGGTTTAATGGGCTTAACGGGTAGAGGGTAAATATATAATGGGTATTGGGTAGTTGGGTTTAATTGGGTTTATATAAAAGATCCAATAGAATTTATGAAATAACCAAAAAATATGATTTATAATAAAATGTAAATTTCATTACAATATAGAATTCATTTGAAATAACTATAAATACAATTAGTACATAGAAATGGATTTTTAATAACTAGTCAAAATTTAATAATAATAATAACAATAATAACAATAATCATAATAATAATAATAAAAATAAAAATAACCGTAATAATAATAATACTGAAGAATAGTAATAACAACAATACTAATAGGGTTTGTATTTCGATATAAAAACCATTGGAAAAATAGCTACGATTAAAATTATTGATAAAAAATAGACTTTAACAGAAGATCCAATAATTCATTTTAACAAAATAATTTTAAAGCGAAAAAGTAATTTTAAAAAAAAATAAATACAGAAAATACGTATTTGCGAAAACAGGGGTTATAGGAAAAATTACAAAATTATTGAAACGTAGCCATGAATCTATGAGAAAACCATAAATCGTGATTGGGAGTTACACCTTAAAGATGGAATTGCTGTAACCACATTATGTCGATCACAGCACTACATTATTGTGGTGCCTCCACTGTATACACATGAATGGAACGAAAAATGGCTCTCCCTCAGACCGCGGTGCTAGTTACGGGAAGGGGATGTTCCTGACGATCTCTCAATCTCACTTTCTGTGTCGGCTAGGGTTTTTCATATGTGTCTTTTCCACAGACAAATATAATATATATAAGTGAAGAAAATCAACCATAAGAGAGTAATGAGGTTGTTGGGCTCACAATCTGACCTAGGTCAGATTCGTGTGTGGGGCTCTAAACTTTAGTCGGCTCATTAAATCTAATTAAATATCCAACCAATGTCAGGAGTCCAAGTCTTAATAGGATACCCAATTAAATTCATCTTATGAATTTAAATCCCAATTTTGATCCATTCTAAGTGTATGATCCTGTAGGATCCCATTACGTTGACAGTAATACTAAAATCATATTCTAGTATTACAAACAGTGAGTTGTATCTAGCAATACATCACTACTACTCAAGTAACGGGAATGTTAGTGATTTGACATAACCTATCCATGCCCAATGTTAACATGTAGTTTAGTTCCTTTGTCCAGATAACCTAGTTGACCACAAGGCATAGAGTGTGTCACCTTTGTATAGTTCAATCTTTGGTTTCTTGATGTTCGAGTAGACTTGCTAAAACAAATGAGCTCAATATCTCATATTGACTCATTTGAGGATGGCCATGCTTTTTGCAGTCTCACTTAATCAAGGGGCTCGTAGATATCGCTCATGTTATGTAAGAAGGACAAATCCTATCTAAGTCACTCACATCCCTCCGCATGATTTGTAGTATATCAAATAGTCAACTTTATAATCACCTTATTACTGGCAATATTTGACAGCATTAAAATATATAATTTCTCGTGTAGGAAATCGTAGTGACTTCAAGTCAAAGGACTACGTACACTATGGTCACTGTGAGCACCGCTTATGACACTCATGTAACGATCCATGCAGGGTTCTCAGGGTGGATCAGTCCAGTATATTATTACTCTAATATGTACCCATGTGAAGACTTGATATCTCATATCCATGACCCGTGAGAATGGTAATTAGTCTACGCACACACTAGCCTCTATGTATTATCGTTGTCCTAATTCACAATACTACTTGACTAGGGACATTTAAGAATAGTGTTCTGATTTCAGCCAATAAGGTCTCACAATCAAGTCATGTACTTAATATCCCATGGCATTGAACTTACTATTCTAAGGACTTTATTATGTTCATTTAATTCACAATAAATAACACAATAAATGAAATGCCTGAATATGAAATAAATTTTATGATATAATGTAAACTAGTAATGTAGTACCCCATATTTTTAAATATTATTTGTAAGAGTTATAAATGAATTAAAATGATTTTTGGAGATTTAATAAATATTTTCTGAAAATTTATCTTTTTACACGTGCAAAACACGTGCAAATGTTTCCTTGGGAAGTTCAAAGTCAAAAATTATTTTTTTTAAAATCATTATTTATTATTAGATATTATTTGTGAATTTTCTAGATTTTTCCGATAATTATTGGACCTATTTGCAAATAGTACAAAAAATGAGGGACTTTTGTGCAAAATTACCAATTGGAGTGAAAACTCGAGATTTTTTTATTTTTAGACTGGGTATAATGCCTATTCAACTCAGGGTTAAAAATTTTACTTTTTGTTTTGATGAATTTGATTTATTTTACAAGTTTCGATAAAAGATGATCTTTTTGCAAAATTGTCATTTTGAGGGGTAAAAATGCAAAAAATTATTTTCTGGGTTTTCCCTACAGTGCCGGCTGATGCTATTGGGTGTCTTTTTGATTTTTGAACTCGATTAAACTGGTTTTATCAAGTTTCCAAGTATATGGAACTATATATGTAAAGTTGTATTTAAAAGGAGTATTTTTGCAAATGTATTCAAAACCCTAAAAACCTATATTCCGGCCTATTTAAAAGATGGAGTGCAGTCGTCTTTTGCTGCACAACACAAATGATTTTATTATTATTATTTCTTGGAGTTTTAAAGAGAAGATCTTGGATTTCTTGCGAAGGAGAGGCTTTTCTTATTTTCTATTTGTCTTCGTTTGATCTCTTCGATAAAGTGAGTGACATGTTTTGTTTTGTTTTGTTTTGTTTTGTTTTATGTATATTGTATGTGATGATCTATTGATTAGAAAGCATGCTAGGAGTTTGTATGATGATATATGAAGTTTTGATGAGTAGATGAATTAAAAGTGAATCCTTTCATGAAACTATATTATTGATGATTGAAACCCTAATTTGTTGACTTGAGATTGTTAAAGAACTGAGTAGAAATCATGAGTAGGATGCTTTCCTTCATATACTTGCTGTTTTAACCTATCATGATGTGTTGTATGATGATATTGCATAAAAGTAGATAAAAGATTACCTTTACTTGTGTATAAATGCATAAACTCCATTTGGGGGCTTTTTGTTGAGTAGAAACTTGATTAGTGATTGTTATAATTGCTTGTATGCATGGATAAGTTATTATGGATGATTTTGGATGAGTTTAATGGCTATTGAATCCAAGAATCAAGTCTTGGAGTTTGAGAAAGGAGTTTAGATTTGGATCTATACATTATGATCAATTTGGGGATTTCGTGGTTTTGTGAAGTTTTTACTTGAAATTGAATTTGCTCAAATACTAAGTTTTAATTTGAATATTTTGTTATTTTTAATTGATGGATTTGCAAAGTTTTCTTGGCGCGCAAACATGTGTACGTATATTTTATTTCGTTGTTTTCGAGGAAATTGGGTTTTCGTGTGTTTTGATAGAGTTTTGATTGGATTTCAATTGTTTTGGTTCTAAGATAGTTTTAAACTCTTTACTACTCTTATTGATGGATTTTTCAAGTCTAAAATGATGTTAAAATTCGTATTCGAACATATATGTATATAAGATATTGTTTTGAAAGATTTTTGGGTAAAACTCCTATTTCGAGATCTTGATATGTTTTGATGTGTTTTAATAACTCCTATATGTTAAACAAGTTATAATTAATTAACTCAGGAAATTAGTTCTTCAAATTTGTGATTTTTACAAAGTGGAATCATGTATCGGTTAAAACATGCACAACCTTTAAATTGCAGTCTGGAGGTCTGACAGTCGACCGACCAATGTCGACAGTCGACTGTCGGGGTCCTGGCTGAAGTAATTTCTTGAGTCTCGAATTTTCCTGCGGGACAGTCAACTAACTACCTTATACAGTCGACTGTCTATGCTCTGAATTAATGTTTCCTTTAAGTGTTGGATTTTCCTGCGGGACAGTCGACTGTCGTCCAGATTACACAGTCGACTGCTAATGCTCTGACTGATGATTTCTTGAGTTTTCTTATGCTTCTTTTGAACGATTGTTTCTTCAGTATTATATTATTTTAAAAGATGTTTTGCTACAGATTAAAAATGTTTAACAGAGATTTATATTGGAGCTTTAAATGTATTCTTTTGAACCTTATTTGAGTTATACGTGTTTTCAAAGGAATTGATGCTTTGTGATATTCTACAACGTAAAAATATGATTTTCAGTTATTTAATAGATTTAACATTTATTTGGATTCTGGAATTTTTGTATAAGATTTGGATTTTGTGGATTTAAGAAGTTTCTTCATATCATCGTTTTGACGATGGATTTGTGAGTTTTACTGAAAGTTTTGGTCTTGATGGATGAGTTGTGAATTCTCTAGGAGTTTAGTGGGAGTCCTGTAAACCGGCAGTTGAGATTTGTGGATTTAGACCTGCGGGGTCTTGGGTTTGTTGTTGAGAAATTAAGTCTGGCAGGATACACTAACTCTATAGAGGGGAAGTTTTGTGTTTTTAATAATAACCAACCTAAGGACAGGCACTAGTGGAGATGTGATGGTACTTGGGAAACGTGAGTATATGCTCTTGGTCTGTTTAGTCCAACAGATGCATTCCAGGACTGTTTGTTGTCCTGTCTCGAGGGGACATTTGTATGTTCGCGTGTGGAGGGTCTGCAGGCCTATTCACGGATTCACGTGTCGAGGGTCGGCAGGCCTATTCACATAATGTACTTGGTGTATCTGCACGTCGAGGGCCTTGCAAGCCTATTCATGGGGTATACGGTTGGGAGGTGATTCTCCAGTTTTAGAGCTATTCTTACATGATGTTTGCGCGTCGAGGGCTGTGGTGCCTATTTGCGGAGTACTGGATCTTGTTTCAATCACCGTAGTAGGATTAGTTGCATGACGAGGGATTTAACCCTATAAAGTGGAGATCGGTAAGGGCTTGCACCAGACCTATGTACTATGGAATGCATAGAATCCGACAAGTATGCATTAGAGAGTCAGCATATAGCATTGATGCTTTCTTGACTTGGTTTATGCTTGTATTTTCCTATTTTTCCTACACTTGACATTAGTCTAGATTCACTTGATGTTTTCATGTATTACTATTTACTATCTTATATTCCTTGAAATTTTCATGTTTTACTTATTGTTATTTTCTCATTTCATTTATTCTTGCTGTTAATACATGTTGTTGATGATGCTATGCTCTATGTTTTATTTATGTTATTTTCTTTTTATGTCACTCACACCGTTATAGCTGATCCCTGTAGTTTTGGGGGTTAGGGTTATCTCTAGCCTCATGTTTTACAGGTAGGTGCTTATAGCTTGGGATTTAGATGCTTGAGATAGATTGAAGTTATGGCTTATGTAAAATTGTAAAAGAAGTGTTGTAAAGAAATTTGTAATTCAAGGTGTTTTGTATTCCGCTGTGTTTTGTAAACAATTAATGTAATAAAAGTTTGAAATAAAAATTATCTGTGTTTTTTGCTATGTTTACTACTGCAATTGAAGTTGATGCTGGAAATTGTGCCACGTATTTCTAAGTTATCATATTGGAAATTTAGGGTGCTACAAGTAATGTCAATACACCACTGGCCTCAAGGGCATACACCAACATATCAATCTCCAAACTATTTCGCAGACCTATAAATTCCCTCCCCCATCTCTCAGTCAGAAGGTAATCAAAAATTTCTATCTCAAACTCTCATCCTCTCTCTGGTTTTGACTTGAGCATCGGAGGGTCTCTTGTCGGGGCCAACCTTGGTGTTTCAGGCTTTTTGCAAGTCCATCGGCCGCATCAACAACCATCGGATTTAGATCAATGTGACCTTTTAACAATGTAGATCAAATCTCAGGAGCTCTTACCACTTTTTGCGGTGATAATCAAAGGTTAGACCTTTAGTAGTTTCCTTCAAAATATAAACTCATCATCTGTTTGCTTCCACACCAAAATAGGTAGCAACATATTTGTGCCATCTGTGGGAAACTACACAACTCTACGTCACATATCAGAACTTGACGTGAGAAGCACCGAGTTCTCATGCCATGCCACTGAAGTTAAGAGGGAGAGCAGCAGCATCAAGCTATCAAGCCAACCCTCTTCTTCAGCAAGCTCATCGTGTGGAGGACCATATTCCTCCTCAGCAGTCGGATTAGCTTCAATAGCCAAATCAAGCTTCTTTCAATGGATAGGCAACGAGAGGCACCCGACAAAGCCATCAAGAACCACATCATGAGTGGCAATCTCAATATGACCATGTCTCTGTCCATACTACCGTAAGCCACTCATGCCCTCAAGGGGTCCCCGGGGGTTAATAGACCACCACCAAGTCAATAACTTCAGATAACGGGGATCTGACCTTCGGATCTGCTTGAATGAGAAGCATGCCCGGGGCGAGACATCCTCAGAACATCAGGAAAACCGGAGAAGCAACTCTCCTCAAAGGAAGATATCAAGACGCTCCTCCTCTCATAGGAGGCACAGAGAAGAAAAAGCCTGACTCATGAAAGTTGAAATCTTCGTAACGAGAACAAAAAGCAAGATGCCTCAGTCACTAGAGACAAACTGGAAAACATCAAGCACGACATCCTCCAAGCCATTCGAGGAACTCATGATCATTGTCGACACTCATGGAGATGACTATCTACTCATTCGAAAGGTGAAGAATCCAGTGACTTAACTATATCCAAGGGAAAGGATGACCAAGTCCTTCACCACATCCAAGAAGTAGAGGATCGCCTAGAACAAATAAAGCATGAAGGGAACCGCCCCAACAGTGTGCATTGCCCTAGTCGACCTCCATTCCCCAAATGCATCCTCGATGCACACAGTCCAAATAACATCAAAGCTCCTCAGTTTGAATCTTACGATGGTGAATCTGACCTGGTTGATCATATTGAGAGTTTTAAAACTCTCATGATGGTCTATAATGCCACCGATGCACTCATGTGATGAACATTCTCCACAACTTTGAAAGGATCAACAAAGGAATGGTACTGTTGCCTTACTCCAGTGTCAATATTCTTTTTCGACCAACTCGATGAGCTCGTCATAGCGCACTTTGTTACTAGCCTCAAAGCTGAAAAAACAAGTGCTTCTCTGTTGGAATAAAAGAAAAGAGACAGAGTGCTGCTAAAAGACTTTATCCAACGCTTCACAGCAGAAGCATGATCAACTTCCTTGTTGGACTCGTCAGTAGAAACTGCCACCTTCCGCCACAACATCACCCACAAGGCCCTGAAGGTCTCCCTCGTGAAAAAGCTACCTAAAGATTTTACCGAGCTCCTAGAAAGGAGTGACAAGTACATCAGAGCTAAGGAATCTCTTCATCCTCAAAGGCCAAAAGGATCCATCTTCCGAGAAAAAACGGAAGAATACCAGTGAGGAAGAACCCAAGAAGTTTCAGAAAGACGTTGTAGCTCAAACGTCGTCCTCCTCCAGCACTACGAATCGGTAAGTTCACTCCTCTTAACGTGAGCGTATCACCGATTCTCATAGAAGTCAGAAAATGACGAAATAATTTTCCCTTCTCTTAAGATGACCACAGCCAGCAAGAGAAGAGATAGGAACAAGTTGAGCACATTTCAGAAGGACCATGGACACACCACCAACAGCTGCCGAGCCTTAGGAGAAGTTGAAGGTCTAATTCGCCGGGGTTACCTATCCCAATTTGTCCAGCAAAAAAGCAAAAAGGAAACCCCTCCAGCACAGGGGGCTAATAAGCATCAAGAGAATCCCTCTAAATCATAAGACTCAGTGCATGGCAGTATTCAACTCCATCCACGGGGGCCTGATGGGGGGAGATTCTAACTCCTCCCGCAAAGCGCTCTTTAGGGAGGTAAACTCAGTACATAACATCCCGCCTACCAAGAGAATTTGGGTCCCTGTGTCTTTTTCTGGTGAAGATCTAGAGGGCGTCAGGACGCCTCATTGCGAAGCATTGGTTATAAGCCTTTGCATGGCAAATCATGAGGTACGGCGCATCCTTGTAGACAACGGCAGCTCGGTGAACATTCTCTTCTTGAATGCATTTGATGGCCTCAATCTCTCCCGAGACTGACTCAAACCTGCCGAATACACACTCCACTGATTCTCCTGTGTCCCCATTCAAATCAAAGGAATCGTCACACCCGATGTGATAGAAGGAAAGGCTTCAGACACTCGAATGGAAGTGCTGGACTTTATGGCCGTCGATGTCAGAGCAGCATACAACGCAATATTTGGCAGTCTGGACCTGGTGGCCTTTTATGCAGTTGTTTCCACCTACCACAAGAAAATAAGGTTTCCAACAACAGCATGTAGGCCAAGTTATAAGGAGCCAATAGGCTGTACGACCATGTTACATTTCCACAATGGAGGGCTCAGTTCTGCCCCTCAACGCCATAGAGATACCGCTAGAAAGCAGCCACAATAACTCCAAGCCTCTAAATGAGCTTGAATCTACTGCCTAAAATCCTATCGAGAACTTCCAAACCTACCAAACCATCTCCCATCATGTCTAAATTCGTCCTCATCAGAATATAGTAATGGACTTGAATCCCCGCCCGAAGCCACTCCGCTCATTCGACGGAAAGTAACAGTCCTGCCTAAACAAATTGGCAAACTTGAAGATCTCTTATTCTCTCTGCAAAACAAGGGGAGGCTCGCTCCAAAACAGAAAGGTCCAGGAAAGGTCTAATAAGTTGTTCGCCTAACTGCTCATCAACTTGAACCGGGGGGCAAGGAGATATCAGGAGGAACTTGGAACATGGAACGCCTCATAAACTTCAATAAAAGTGCCTAATGCCCCCTCCACTATATATTATCAATATTTTCTAATACAGACAACTTTTAATACCGGTCACCGCATGTAATAAAGGCCAGTCACTAGAGCAGTCGATAAGTTTTATTTTTTAATAAAATTTAGTATTAGCTTTTGCAAAGATCACGTACAATTCTCTGATTGCAAACAATGAGTTAAATGTCAAGCTTACTCCTAAAAATGGCACTAAAAACTCATTAGAAGCTCCCTATAAAACGAGTTTGGAGTTCATACCTATGGCTCAGAATTACTCTAGCAATTTGCAACAAAGCAAGTTAAAAGCTCAACTCGCCATTTAACCTGCTCCTGCAACCGGACAAACCCTTCAACAACAAGTTCGAAGTTCATACCCATGTTTCGGAGTTGCTCTAGCAACCTGCAATCAAACACGTTCAGAATTCAACTCGTCATATGATCTACTCCTGCGACCAATTAAAACCCTAAACAACAAGTTCGAAATCTATACCCACTCGGAGTTGCTTTAGCAACCTACAAACAAGCAAGTACAGAGCTCAACTTACCATTCGACTTGTTCTTGAAACTTCTTAAAACCCTTAAAGACAGATTAGAGGTACATAATCGTGGATTGCAGTTGCTCCAGCAAACTTGCAAACAAAAAAGTTTGGAGTGTTAGCTTTCTAAGGTAATCACAGATTAAATACACAGCGAAAAATTACAAAAATATCGAAATATAGCCATGGATCAATGCGAAAACCATAAATCGTGTTTAGGAGTTAGACCTTAAACATGAATCTGCTGTCTCCACAGTATGCCGGTCACATCACTACAATATTGCGGTGCCTCTACGGTATCCACACGAATGGAACGAAAAAGGCTCTCACTCAGACCGCGGTGCTAGCTGTGGGAAGGGGATGTTACTCCTCACGATCTCTCTCTCTCAGATACATATCATATGTATAGGTACAGAAAACTAACCCTAAGAGGGTATTGAGGTTGTTGGGCTCATAACCTGACCTGGGTCAGATTCGTGTGTGGGTCTTTGAACTTTAATCAGTCCATTTAATCTAATTATAGTCCAACCAATGTCAGGAGTCCAAGTCTTACTTGGATCCCTAATTAAATTCATCTCATGAATTTAAATCCCAATTTCGATTCATTCTAACTGTGTGACCCTGTAGGTTCCCATTAAATTGATAGTAATATTATAGTGTTACAAACAGTGAGCGATATCTAGCAATACATCACTGCTACTCAAGTAACGAGAATGTCAGTACTTTGACATAACCTATCTGTAACTAATGTTACCATGTAGTATAGTCCCTTTGTCCAGATATCTTAATTGACCACAAGGCATATAACATGTCACCCTTGTATAATTCAATCTTTGGTTTCTTGATGTCCGAGTAGACTTACTAAAATAAATGAGATCAATATCTCATATTGACTCAATGGAGCATGGCCATGCATTTTGCAGTCTCACTCAATCAAGGTACCCGTAGATATTGTTCATGTTATGTAAGAGGGACAAATTCTATCAAATTCACTCACATCTGTCCACATGATTTATAGTATATCCAATAGTCGACTTTATAATCACCTTATTACAGGCAACATTTGATGGCATCAAAATATAAAACTTCTCATGTAGGAAACCATAGTGACTTCAAGTCAAAAGGACTACATACTCCATGGTCACTGTGAGAATAACGATCCATGCAACGTTCTCATGGTGGGTCAGTCCAGTACATTATTACTCTAATATGTACCCCTGTGAAGACTTGCTATCTCATATCCATGACCCATGAGAATGATCATCAGTCTACGCACACACTAGTCTCTATGTATTATTGTTTTCGTAATTCATAATAATATTTGACTAAGGACATTTAGAAACAGTGTTCTGATTTCAGCCGATATGATCTCACAATCAAGTCATGCACTTTATATCCCATGGCATTGAACTTACTATTCTAAAGACTTCATTATGTTTATTAATTCACAATAAATAACACAATAAATCAAATGCCTAAATATAAAATAAATTTTATGATACAATGTAAACTAGTAATGTCAATAAACAACTGGCCTCTAGCACATACACCAATATGGAGCTCAACTCGCCACTCGAGGCAACTCTCACAATTCGTTGTGGACCCATACAACAAGTTCAGAGCCCAACTCCCTCCTAAAATTTCTCCTACAACTAAGTACAAAATGGCAAGTTCGAGCCCAACTCCTCCTTAGAGCTGCTCCCACAACTAGCTCATACCCAAGGTGAAAAATCACATGAAAAGGCACAGGCATGTAAAAGATTTCTTATCTC
This sequence comes from Hemerocallis citrina, assembly GCA_017893485.1. Lineage (NCBI taxonomy): Eukaryota > Viridiplantae > Streptophyta > Magnoliopsida > Asparagales > Asphodelaceae > Hemerocallis > Hemerocallis citrina. Next base: position 384,906 of record JACEHZ010000571.1, read on the forward strand.
ACAAACAACAAGTCTCGTTATAACTGCAGAATTACAATGAGTCTATGTTTCATGCCTAAGTGTCGCTACAAAATTTTTGCAAACACTGTACAACAAGCTGCCCTACAAGTCGTCCATCCAGCTACACGGTAGGGGGATGTTCTACCTAGGAGACTCAAACCTCTTCACAGGCCTCCTGCCAGCAAACAGCTCCCTAGGGATGCCTAAACTCTTGACGATGAAATTCAAGATATGCCTTCCTTAGGCGAGCAAGCTCCAAGTCTTTTCTGAGTAACACCACCTTCACCTGAGCAAGCTCCAACTTCATCTCATGGGACGTGCCGCGTAAACCGAAAAGTCCCAGCTCTGTCAAGTGCAGCATAATGCGAAGAAAAGCAAACTTGGAATCCCGAGAACATCATTCGGTGTACATGACTACTTGTCAACAAAGAGAAGAACGAATTTACTTCAACGCTAAACAAACACAAAGAACTTAACTTCACTTTCAAGAAGATTCAGAACACCACAACTCATTCGCCCCACAAAATAAGTTCGGCGCTTCGTGAGCCACTCGAGTTCCTCCATCAAATAACTCATTAACTCCAGACAATGAGTCCATTATCTTGCCCTTCGCTGGCACTCCGTCTACAACTCATTAACTCCATACAACATGTTCAATGCCTTGCACTTTGCTCGAGCTCCGTCAACAACGAGTTAAATTCGTCAATAACTCTTGAACTCCATACAATGAGTTCAATGCTTTGCTCTATGCTCAAGCTCGATCAACAACTCCTTAGCTTCATACAACGAGTTCAATGCCCTGCTCCTCACTCAAGCTCTGTCAACAACTCATTAACTCCAAACAATAAGTTCAATGTCCTGTTGTTCGCTTGAGCTCCATCAAATAACTCGTTAACTCTAAACAACGAGTTTAATGTCTTGCTCTCTGCTTGCGCTCCGTCAACAACTCGTTAACTCCAAACAACGAGTTCAATAACATGCTTTTTGCTCGGGCTCAACAACTCGTTAACCGCATACAACGATTTCAATAACTTGCTCTTTGCTCGAGCTCCGTCAATGACTCGTTAACTCCATACAAAGAGTTCAATGCGTTGCACTTTGCTCGAGCTCCATCAACAACTCGTTAACTTGTAATGCCCCTACCCAAGACTAAAAAAAATTATACAATTTATTAGATAAATTATTTATAGTATAGTACAACTGTCCACTACATGCTGCCTCTCAAAAGGTGATTAACCGGATTGGTGACTCTTGATCTTAGGTTATATTATTTATAGTTAACTATTTTTATTTAAACTCCAGATATGGGACTATTCTCAAACCTCTTTTCTCCTCTTTCAAATTCCGTGTACAGCAGCCAACCCCTTGGTGGGCCGTTGTCTACATCAGACTCACAAGCACCAGGAGCGCTGCCTCTATAAACCGGGTGGGCCCCCTATCCCCACTGAGGTCATCACACGCCAGCAGGTAAACAGCAAAGTTGTTTCCTCTTACCTCGTGGGCCCCCTCCCACTCTACTTAATTACACTTTTGCCATCAGCCTTTTATATATATATATATATATATATATATATATATATATATATATATATATATATATATATATATATATATATATATTATCTTCTAGAAATTAGGAGATTAGGAGGTGTTACATACACCCCCCCCTTTCAGAAATCAGTATCCTCGCTGAGCACGAGGCATGCACAATCTAGTGCAGGATCTACTTTCTAGCCGATGTGGAGCATCTGCTCTCCTATCCGCCCGATTAATCATGATCCTAGAATCCACTGCCCGATCAATCTTAATTCCAGATTTAATTGAGGCTCATCTTGCTCACCACAGTCCTGGAATCCACCGTCCGACTGGGTCTATAGTCCCGGAATCCACCACCCGACTATATAAATATGACCCACACTCGGTGTCGAAAGTCGGCTCTGATACCATTTGTAACACCCCTGCCCTAGACTCAGAGAATTTATATAATTTATCAGACAAATTCTTTATAGTATAGTACAACTGCCCACCACAGGCTGCCTCTCAAAAGGTGGTTAACCGGATTGGTGACTCTTGATCATAGGCTATATTATTTATAGTTAATTATTTTTATTTAAACTCCAGATATGGGACTATTCTCAAACCTCTTTTCTACTTTTTCAAATTCTGTGTACTGCAGCCAACCCCTTGGTGGGCTCTTGTCCACGTCAGACTCACAAGCAGCAGGAGCGCTGCCTCTATCAACCGGATGGGCCCCCTATCCCCGCTGACGTCATCACATGCCACCGGCAAACAGCAAAGTTGTTTCCTCTTACCTCGTGGGCCCCCTCCCACTCTACTTAATTACACTTTTGCCATCAGCCTTTATATATATATATATATATATATATATATATATATATATATATATATATATATATATTATGTTTTAGAAATTATGGGGTGTTACATAACTCCATACAACGAGTTCAATGCCTTGCTCTTCGCTCGAGCCCTGTCAATAACTCGTTAGCTTCATACAACGAGTTCAATACCCTTCTCCTCGCTCGCGCTTCATCAACAACTAGTTAACTCCAAACAATGAGTTCAATGTCTTGCTTTTCGCTCACACTCCGTCAACTAATCGTTAACTCCAAACAACGAGTTCAATGTGTTCTTCGCTGGAGCTCCGTTAACAACTCGTTAACTCTAAATAACGAGTTTATTGCCTTACTCTCTGCTTGCGTTTCAGCAAATAACTCATTAACTCTGATCAACTAGTTTAATGCATTGCTTTCTGCTTGCTCCCCATCAATAACTAGTTAACTCCAAACAACAAGTTCAATGTCTTGCTCTTCGCACATGCTCCGTCAACAATTTGTTAACTCCATACAACGATTTTGGTGCCTTGGTCTTCACTCGAGCTCCATCAACAACTCGGTAACTCCATATAGCAAGTTTGGTGCCCCGCTCTTCGCTCGAGCTATGTCAATAACTCGTTAACTCAAGACATTGAGTACGGTGCCTCGCGCTTCGCTTGAGCCCGTCAACAACTTGTTAGCTCCATATAATGAGTTTGATGCCTCGCTATTTTCTCTAGCTTTATCAATGACTTGTTAACTCCAAAGAAAAGTTCAATACCTTGCTCTTTACTCGAGCTCCATCAACTGCTCGTTAACATTATACAACGAGTTCAATGCCTTGCTCTCTGCTGAAGCTCTACCAACAATTCGTTAATTTCATACAGCGAGTTCAACTCCCCACTTTTTGCTCGACTCCTTCCAATAACCCCTTATTTTCATGCAATAGGCTCAGCGTCCAATGTCGTCCACAGCTGCCTCTATAAACTTGTTGGGTGCAAATGACAAGTTCAAATAATAAGTTCAAACGTTCAACATCATCGAAGAGTTGCCTCTACACACTTGCTGGGCTCAAATAGCAAGCTCTACATCAAAATTTGTCTGAGAGTTGCCTCTCCAAACTTGTTGGGCGCAAACAACAAGCTCTACATTCAACTCCATCTTAGAGTTGCCTCTCTAAACTTGTTGGGTGTAGACAACAAGTTCAAACTTCCAAATCCGTCTCAGAGTTGCTTGTTGGGTGCAAATACCCAGTTCAAATGTCCAATTTCGTCTCAGAGTTATCTCTACAAACTTGCTGAGTGCAAACAGCATATTCAAACGTCCAACTCTGTCTCAATGTTTTCTCTATAAACTTGCTGGGATCAAATAGCAAGCGCTACGTCAAACTCTATCTAAGAGTTGCCTCTTCAAAACTTGCTAGGCGCAAATAACAAGTTCAATGTTCAAATCCTTCTCAGAGTTGTCTCCACAAACTTGCTGGGCACAAAAAATAGGCACTATGTCCAATGTCATCTAAAAGTTGCCTCTACAAAATTTGTTGGGTGTAAATAGCAAGTTAAATGATCAACTCTGTCTTAGAGTTGCCTATACAAAACTTGCTGGGCACAAATATCAAGTTCAAAGTTTAACTCAGTCTCAGAGTTGTCCCTACAAACTTGCTGGCCACAAACAGCAGGCTCTGCGTCCAACTCCATCTCAAAGTTGCATCTAAAAACTTGCTGGCGCAAACAACAAGTTCAAACGTCCAACTCTGTCTCAAAGTTTTCTCTACAAACTTGTTAGGAACAATCAGTAAGTTCAAACGTCCAACTCCGTCTCAAATTTGTCTCTATAAACTTTTTAGGATCAAACAACAAACTCTACGTCCAATTCCGTCTAGTTGTCTCTACAAACTTGCCAGGAAAGTTCAACGTTTAACTTCATCCAAGAAGTTGTCTCTAAAAACTTGCTGGGCACAAATAGCAAGCTCTATGCCCAGATTTGTCCTAGAGTTGCCTCCACTGACTTGCTGGTATGAAATAGCAAGTTCAGAGTCCGACTGCCTTACAAAGTTTGCTCCTACAATAGCTCTTCTAGGTTGGCCACATACACAAGATCCAACGGTCAAAGCACTCACCTCCCAGACCAATGGAACACTCATCCAACAACGAAACATTCGATCGACAAAACAAGCGAACAACATAACGCTTGGTCGACGAAAAAGTGATTCAATAGGATTGACCATTCAACAAACACATGGGTGAAAACTCAAGGAATCTCCAAACCAAGTTAGATGATAACCAACTTGTTCGAAACCCGAAATCAACTAGGGTTTTGAACTCAATGGGGTTGGCTGATCAACAAACACTTGGTAGGAAAAAAAAAGACCCGAAATCAACAAGAAGCTTGGCCAAAACAAGCTCAACAAAGCTCAAAACAAAATTTTTTGATGATACTCCAAAACAAGCTCAACAAAATCCAAACTTCAACTCCGCAAAAGCTTCAAGAGTTGGCCAAACTTCAACTTCACCAAGGCTCCAACACTTGGATAAGAACTCGAACTCAAGTTGGCCAAAACCATAGCTCCAAAACCCAACTTCGAAATCTGCCAAAATTGAATCCAAACTCCAACCTGAGCTCTACAAAGGATTTCGGAGATGAACATGAAGGAGGACGTCGACAAGGACTTGGTCAACACTCAGGGAAGTCGGAAAAAAGGGCTTGGTCGCTAAAACCCAACTGAAGCTTCCAAGCTAGATCAAACCCAAACCTAACGTAACAAAAAACACAAAACTCACTACAAACACAAATTAATAAGGCTCGGAGAGTTGGTCGACAAGACAAACCTTGGCGTCACACTCTTGGTCGACGAAGGTGATGAACGACGAGGTCGCCAAAGCCCTTGCTCGACAAGGGAGGTGGTCGACAAAGCACCGTTCGTCGCCAAAGTGATGATCGATGAAGCTCTGAGGTTGCCAAGAACCTTGCTCGATGAAGGCGGCGGTTGCCAAAGCACCTTGGTCGCCCCAAAACACTTGCTCGACAAAGACGGCATCAACGAAGCTATGTGGACGCCAAAAGGCATGCTCGACAAAGAAAGTAGGTTGCTAGAACAGTCAGGCAACTTAGGGCATGCTCACGATGCCCCCATAACCCTTTTCTTGCTTCGTGATGCGTGCAAGAGGGGTTAGACGATGCGGATCTACCTGAAACCCACAAAAAATGGCAACCCGCTCCAATTGTTCGCCAAAACTGTTAGGCAACCAAGCAGCTGTGTTGCGTAGTCATCGACCGTCGGATCATTCCGAAATGCAGGTGCATGAGATCAGTGCACCCGATCGAGCCACGTCACCGCTTAGTTGTTGCTCTGCCCCACTTCATCTTTCAGCTGCTTGATCACTAAGATAAGTGAGTTCGTGTGAGATTAGCGCTTCAAATCGAGCCACGTCACCTCTTCATCACAGCAGCGCCATCACAACCGACCAATTCACTCAGTGCATGAGCCCCTTCATGATGGACGTGCACGATCGCGCCACATCACCCCATCATCACAGTGGTGTCATCACAACCGTCCAATCTCATTAGTGCTAGTCCTAGTCTGATCGACGCATCAGATCCACCAAAATGCATGCCAGGTTTGATAAATAAATTAAAAAATTCCCAAAAATAAATTAAAATTCAAAATTTTAATTAAAAATTTTCAAATAATAATTATTAATTGCAGAAAATTAATTAAAATTTTAGGAAAATAATTAAAAATTGTGATAATTAATTAAATTTTTGAAAAACAATTATTGATTGGGGAAAATTATTAAAAGTCCAAAAAATTTATGGAAAATTCCAAAAAAAAAAATTGAAAAAGTCCAGGAAAATATCTATCGCTTCTAGAAGCTTTCAAGCAGTTCCAAGATTCTTCATTCATCCCAAAAGCCAGGATAGTACCCCCACAACTCCGAAACAAGGCAAACTACTTTCCGAAATCCAAGAAAATCATCTTCCGAGAGTGGGGCTTATGATAGTGGTAAAAATCGCAGCAAATTAGGGCCGCACGATTCCAGCGCAAATCTTAAAGCTTCTACGTGCAGATTAACAGTAACAGACATTTTTAACAAGTTTGGCTCTTCTTCAGACTCATTAACAAAACATGGGCAGCTTTCAAGCCATTAAAAGTGATTGTGCCCACCAAGAGAGACACTCAGTCCTTGAGTGTTGTAAGTCAAATCTTTTGTCCCCATAAAAAAAGTAACTGATTCTATCTCTTAAGGGGGAGAATCAACAGGAGATAACAGATTTATATCAACCTCATAAATATTTTTCAGGCCTATAAATGCCCTTCCCCCTCCCATAGTCAGAAGCTGATCATAAATTTATCTCTCAAACTCTCTTCCTCTCTCTGGTTCTGACTTGAGCGTCGAAGAATCTATTGTCAGGGCCAACCCCTGTGTGCAGGCTTTTTGCAGGTCCATCGATCGCGTCAACAACTGTCGGATTCATATCAAGGTGCTCTTTCAATGATCCAAATCCAATCTCAGTAGCTTTAACCACTTTTACGGCGACGATCAAATGTTAGATCTTAGTAGTTACCTTCAAAATATAAACCCACTATCAGTTTCCTCCCACACCAAAATAAACAGTAACATTTAGGTACTGGGCTCTATGTCCACTCGATTCGTGGTCTGATATCTGACAAATTGTATATACACTATACTTGTTATCCATACAATATTATTATACATAATATTATGTATATTGTGAGAATATACCTATATATCAATATTAGGAACTTCCTGCTAATGATGAATGCCTCTAGAAGTTCTACTGACTTTCTCAATCCCCAAACTGCAGGGGGAAATTTTTTGGCATTTGGTTGTAGCCGCCAAATGGCACATATTATAAGTGAATTACCACGCATATTGTCATCGTCTTCTCGCCAGACTGACTCATTCTCGTCCATAGTCAATTCAAAGAGTTCTAGAAACTGGCCTTGATTAGTGGATTACATATGTTTAGTCGAACCACATTGTTTGGCTTTCCCGAAGCAGATGGATGACATACCATTGCATTTGAAACTGACCTAAAAAGGTGACTAATTGTCCGCCAAAATCCGGGAATAGTCGTATATTAGTAAAAAAATATTGTGTATTCCATTATTAGTTGCAAATTTTATTTCACGAGTAAAGAAATGTCGAATTTATGCTCCTTTACAAACTAAACCTAGCCATTGGCAAATATTGCCATTGTGGTTGTCTATGTAATCACAATGTTCATACATTGATTCTTCTAAGTTCTAACGTATATATCTATTTCATTCAAATTGTTCTCTGTACGTTTTTTGTAATAGACTGTTTCATGCCTACTCTTTTTGAAAGGGTCCTTATTTTCAGTAAATCTCTTTAACTTGCAAGCTAAAGAGTTGACGACATGTTGAAGAACGGTTGCAACTTGCAAGCACCAAAAAGGCTTTGACATTATGATATTGATAGTCTACAATCTGCATCATTTTGTTCACATGTACTGATGTACACATTAATTGTAACTTAGTGTATGCATGTGAAATCAACATGCTAAAGTTTCAATATAGAATTACATGCAACGCACATACGTAGAAGAAAATCACGTGGATCAAATGTATGAGAAGTTGACAAAGCAACAAGCCACTACTCATTTCGTATTCACACAAAATACAAGAATAGGTCTTCTAGAACCGTCCATGTTGATGTTGTATTTTATTAAATAATAAATATTAGATATAGATTGAGAATTGGGACATTTTGAAATGCCATCCAAGTATTATTCTTGACTTGGAGAAACGTGGCATCAGATGTGGATGAATGAAATACACGTATTCCCTTCTTTTTTCATTATAGCACACTGTTTCTGGTTTTTTTTCTTAACAACGAATACATTTGTTGTAAGATAAGTTTCACAGGATTTGAATTCTCTCTTAAATAATTCAATGAAAAGTGTTTCCATCCAGCCACATATATTGCATCACATTTCGTACCCTTTTGTAAGACTTGATCCAGTAAAATTATTTACTGGATATTGCAAATCTTACTTTCACTTGAGGTTCGGCATATAACTCTTCAGACTTTTAAAAGCGACCATACTTCTTCTGTGTAGATTGTTCTCTCGGCATCTTTTCCTTTTGTGAATAACAGATATTATGTATTATTTTTCAGTTAAAGTAGCACTAGACCTTCATAAATTTAACTGAATGATAAAATAATCTCTTTTTTCAAAAATAATTGCGTTATACCAAAATACTGATTAAGTTATATAGGATCATTAAACCTCATAACAAACATAATTCGGCCAGAAGGTGCGATCTATTATGTCCATCATATTGAAGCCAACCATGGCAAATGGTTGAGACCAAAACCTCAACCAAAACCTAACTATAAATGGTCACTTTTAAAGTCAAAAGGCATATAAGCCAAAGTATGAAAATATAAGAACATCCCCACCAATGCACTAGCTATTTGAATTGTCATTTTCATTTTTGGCAACCTAAAGAACAACTTTAACAAAAAATTACAATAGATTATGCATCAATTGTTGTCATTTGAGTTGCCAAATATAATAGTGTTTAATAGTGTATATATATATTTATAATAGTGTATATATAGAGAGAGAGAGCAATGCTCAGTTGCAAACATGGCTGTTTGCAAACAGGGCTTCGATCTAGATCCAACGGCCAGAATCGATCCCACCCATCAGCCCCCCTCGCTCACTTAAGTGAGGAGGGGTCAATGCGGTATTTTGCCCCAAAATAACTCCTCGACTTATTCAATCTCTCACTCTATCTCTGTCGCTCACCGCTTCCCATTATACGGGAATACGGGCACGTAACTGAGCCCCAGCGAATGATATAAGTTTCCAAATTCACATCATCCATAAGCTGTACAAATATAATCTCAACAATATAAATATAACAACAACTACGCATGAAAAAATAATCACATAAACATAAATGATCCATGAAATGTGTCACAAACTAACCAACATCTGGAAAGAAATAAACTTCGGGTCAAAATGCCCAGAATACAATGTATATGAAAATAGCAACAATAGTAACTAGGAGAAGCATGAAATAAGATTATTAATGCAGGCAAAGATTTGACTTCATTCTCTACAGGAGTTGTTCACCAAGTCCTTCGGTTATTCCCTCTTCAGTACCTGCAATCTTCACATCTACAGTTTTTGGGTTAGGGGGGGAGAGGGGGGGAGGGGGGAGGTCCATCAGAGTAAGCCACGGACCGCAAGTAGTGACAAGAAAAATAGGAACAAGAAGCAGGTATAACAGGGAAAGCAATAAGAACTAGCAATGTAATTGTAATACAACATGATCAAGTGTAATGCAAGTAACAACTGAAACAAGTCTCAAAATCAAGAACATGAAATCATGTAACAGGAACCATGTCGTATAAACAGGAATCATGCAACTTATAAACCGGAATCATGTAAACTTGTAAACCGGAATCATGTAAACTTGTAACCGGTAACATATAACTTGTAAACAAGAATCATACACGTATTCAGTGTTAATGTCAAGTCTAGCAATTTTTTATAAATCCTAACTAATGCATGCAATCCAGCGTCCCATACCACAGGTTCGGGTGCATACAATCAAGTTAATGTTTAGACTCTAGTGGTGAATTCTATAGGGTCATGTATTCGGGTCTTTTAGTGACAATAACAGGAATAATATGATATCTTGTAACCATATCATATCATATCATGTAAACATATCATATCATATCAGTAAACATATACAGAGTCATTATTACGAGAAACACGGGCTTCCTTCTGAGTACACTCTCTTATATTGCCCACTACTATTTAGATTTTTTCCCTTATTACCTTGACTTATTATTCTTTTATAATAATTAAACACGAACATGCAACAATGAGAACGGATATTAGGACAAGATCAAGGAGGTATCAAGGCTATGAAATGCATGCTAAATAGTTCAATTAATTAAATGCAAGAAATAAATATATTTACAATCAAGGACATGAAGTTACAATTCTGGACAGTAATACGTCGTTGTTGTAACTACCGTTCCCGCTATTTTCATTTTTCCCCTTTTGGTAATATTTTATTTGTAATTGAATAAAATCCTCTATTTTTGGCTCTTGATTATTTTAATTAAATCTCGTTCAGGAAATTCTTCGTTCTTGTCGATTGAGCCATTCGTGTTGTTTCTATTTTCTTCTATTTAATTGTGGTATTTTTATTTGAATCCTATTGATTTGGATCTATCTCTTATTGAACCCTAAAACCCAATTCCAATTGTTCTTGACCCAAATTTGCTATTATTGGACCCTAATTCACAACCCAGTACCCTAATTGTACCCTATAAATACAACTATACTGCAAACCCTAAAAATTGCACACCATCGAAACCCTAGCCGCTTATTCTCACTCCTCTCTCCTCTCTCCTCGCCGTTCTCTCTCTCTCTCCCATTTTCCCGCCAAAAACCCAAGAACCCCACCGCTGAGTTCACCATCCCCGACCACCCTTCGGTGACCACTCCCTGGTCGCCAACTCCATCACCCTTGCCTCTACTCTTACTGAGATCTCTCTCTTGCTCTGTAGTAGTGCTGTCTCTTTGCTATTGTGTGTTGTTGTTTTGCTTGGATCTTTTTTGTACGTATACTACACATGCTATTGGTGGATCGTGTTAGTTCGTGGGTTCGTTGCTTCAGGATCATTATCCCGTTATTCTTGGTATTCGTTTTCACCGGTTATAAGGCAAGTCACCGTCCTCTTAAATTGTTAATTGTATCAAATTCAATTTTTGTTGAAACTCTTGCAAATAAATCTTTTTGTTATCGTATTATCTATTGTTCATCTCTTCGTTGGGTCTATTGAGGGTTTACACGAGTTAACCCCAATATTCTTGACATCGTGCCACTTTTGAAGTTTGGATCTTTCATGAGTGCATATAGAATTGATAATATGGTTGTTCATATAATCATCACACAAATAAATTATTGTAAAGACAATTGCTAAGTTGTATGTTATTTGATCGATTGATGATTGATTGATGTATGAGCGTGTTCTAATTTTATTTATCATGTTTTGACAATCATCATGCTGATTACACAATTTATTAGCTAAAGAATCGATACCCATCATGTTAATTAATTTATTTCAAGAAAACTACCCAAAATTCTGTATATTGCTTGTTGACCTGTATGTTGACTGCTATTTTTTGAACCAGTAAACGATCTTAAAATGAAATTCTTTCTGAATATGAATTGTAGCCTTATCTTTCTAGTTTCCAGAACATCTTGAATTTCTTAATTCCGAGTTGTGTAGCAAAAGTTATGCACGTTTTACTACAACTGTGTTTTTACTTTTATATTTTCAAATTCTTGCATCTTACATACTTAAACAATAGAAAGGCTGATCAAATGATAAAATTTTGCTCTGAAAATTTCCAGATTGTTAGTAATCATATTTAGGAGTCCAGAAAATATTTTTTATGAATTTATTATTGAGTTTTTATGTTTCTAAAATTATAATAACATAATGCTGAAATTTTGCCTGAACATAAAATCTGTAAAGAATACTGTGATTGACCTAGCTACTGATGTCGGATTTTGAACTTTAAATATGCATTGGAACCGTGTGGAAGTCTGGTTTCTAGAATTTCTGATGGAATCAATTTTTGATTTCTGAAATAGTGGGAAACTGCATTTTTGTACAGACTACTCTTGCTGTCCAGAATTTTATATTTCAGTTTTTAATGAATTAATTATTCCTATATCGCAATATTGCATGAATTAATGTGTATATTGCATTGCATGATCCTAATGAGTTATTGTCATCATTCTAATTGTCCTATTTCATGTTACCAACCTATTGTTCCCCTATTGATACTATCGTTCACCAAAATATCTTTTAATTGCATGTTGTATTGTTGCATTAATGAAATAATTAATAAGACGGAGTTTAACAGATTGACTAGAGTAGTTGATGATATAGGGACTGTAATTGGATGATGGCCCGTGATTATTACCGTTATCTTCATCGTGTAAGAAATTACACATAGCCCGTGTTATTACCGTTATCGTCATCGTGTAAGACATTATATATGGCTCGTGTTATTACCGTTATTGTCATCATACCCAGTTTATGAACTATAGAATCTACCACTTAAGTCTAAACAAAATTGATTGTATGCATCGAACCTATAGAATGGGATGCAGTAGTACATGTATTAGTTAGGATTTAAAATGATTAATAGACATAAGGATTGACACATCACCGACATTGCATATTATTCATCATTGTTTCTATTGATACCGAATATTGGCTAAATGTTACCGTTATTGATCATTGATTACTGTTACTAAATATTGCATCATTGTTTATAGCCATTGTACCGATTATCATGGTATCGATTATTGTTATTGTCCCGTGTTATTGATTCCTATTGCTCCATTGATTCATTATTTTACCGTTATTCCATTGTTCATTGCTTTCTCTACTTGTTGTCCATGACTTGCTCTAAGGACAATTTTTCTTCTCTTTTTAGATGAAGTGTATACAGGTTATGAAGGGGAATTGTCTGCTGGGATTGGAGAACAGACATTCTAAAGGCGTAATGCTTTTTAATTGCTTATTGCTTTAATGAACTATTGTATTGAGACTTTTTGCTATTGTGTTTTAGACTCATTATTTTATTGGGATTTATTATTGTATTGGGCTTATGTCCCGGATTTTATTATTGTTTCCAGATGTTGGATTATTATTATATTTGGATATTTTTATTGCTTCATTCCAAGTATTATTTATTGTTCATGAGATTATTATTATTGTCTGCGCAATTGTTCTGTATTGATTATATTTTTTAGTTGATTGGATAATAGCTTATGGGTGACGTTAGTCATTCGCTGAGCCAAAATCATGTACTCGTATTTCGTATTTTTGGAAAACGGGATGTGACAAGGTTTTTAGTGGTATCAGAGCCATAAGCCCGGTTATTAGCCCATGTTTGGCTAATATATCAGTCAAACGTGACTAATAAAAGGAAGTTTGGCTTTGATTGATATATTAATCAGATTTGGATTTTATCGGCTTGACTCAACAATATGAGTAATATAGTGATCGCATGAACAATTGATATCCAACTTTTGATCTGGAAACTAGTCTTATTTGATTCCTTTTTGATCCCTTCCGTTCATTGATTCTTTTTTTAGTATGATTTCATTCTTTTCATACCCATATTCGTGATTCCAATGTCATCTGTTCTTCTTCTTCCTGCTTGGTCCGTCGTTCGGCATCGCTTGATCTACAACGACATGTTTTCAGCTTGGAGTTTCACCATCAGAGTAGCGCAGCGGAAGCGTGGTGGGCCCATGTGTTAGTGTAGGTACCCTAGAGGCAATACAATGATAGTATGTAATCAGTATTATTGACATTATGTTCTATTTGATTATATTAATAATTTATTATGCTTCGTATTTACTGCGTTATAAATGTTAGCATGATAAATGTCCTTAGATTATTAATACGAACTATATGAACATGAGATTATATATAGTATAATAATCTTAAATGTCCCTAGTCGAGTAATATTATTTTTAGGACAGTAATAATACATTGAGACTAGTATGTTGATTGATTGATGACCACCTCTCATGGGTCATTAGTATAGAGATACTAAAATCAATACATAGGTAAATGTAAGAGTACATTGTACTGGACAGACCCACTGTGAGATTCAACCATGGAATAAATAAATAAGTGTCATAAGTAATCTCACTGTGATAATGGTGTAATGGTCCTCTGACCTGAAATCATTATATTTCTACACGAGAATTAATGTACTTTGATTCTATCAAAAGTTATCTTTAATCGGGTAATGATAAAGATAGTATTGGGTTCATTATGAACCGTGTGAGAAATGTGAATGATCTAGATGGAATTTAACCCTCCTAATTTTAGGAGCGATATTATCGGCCTCTTGTTTGAGTGAGACTATGAAATGCATGGCCATGCTCAAATATTGATTTGTTTGAATAGTCTACTCATCGATCAAGAAAATAAAGATTAAATTATTAAGAGGATGACACGAACCATGCCTCTAGTTTAATCTATAATATCAAGGTTAAAAGGATTATATTACACGGAGACATTAGTCACGAAAGGTTTAATTGAATCACCAATTATTATTATTACTTGGGTAGCAATGATGTATTACTAGATGCCGCTCATTGTTTATAATTTTATTATTAGATAATAAAATTATTGCCAACGTAATAATAACCTAAAGGGTCACACACTTAGAACGTTTAAAAGGAGTTTTAATTTAAATTCGGAATTTAAATTAAATGATTATAAATTCGAAATTAGTTATTTAATTAATTGAGTTGGACTTGATTAATTAAAGTGTAATTCGAATTTAAATCTTTAAACCGAATCAGTTTGGTTTAGTAGAAGCCCAAACCGATTACGGTTACGCCCACCTCATTCTCTCTTATAAATACATAGAGATGTATTGGTTTAGGGTTTATCTTTTGGCAAATTCGTTTTCCACAAAAACTCTAGCCGCTCCAACTGTTGAGAGGCAAGAGAGAGAGAGAGATGGAGGCAAGCATCATCGGCTAGTACCGGCTCCCTTGATCGTTGGACGATCGGACATTCGTGTGGACTGCTTTAGAGACGCGGATCTTGCTACAAGGGTTGCGTGGTGATTGTATAACAGGACCTCCATCTTTCAGCCTTCGTAAAGCTCTTAAAAGGTAAAAATTTCGTTTCTCCATGATCAGCCATGTCTTGTACACGGATCCTAGGGTTAGGGTTTCGGATTTTATGGTTTTACGACTGTTTTTTTTTTCGCTGCATTTGTGCTCCGAAACCCTTCATTGGTATCAGAGCTGCGTGTATAAGGGGCTGATTTGGTTACGTGTTTACTGCATTCGATGCATGTATGCATGTTTTATGAATCTGCCTTGATACGGTTATATGATATGTCGATTATAATATGTTATGTCGATCATATATGATTCTGTTATGCTATATATTGTGATTTGATCATACAGGTATGTTTTACAATCTGCCATGACTGATCAGTAAGCGATTTTGTATGTTATGCATGATGTTTGGTTTATATGGTGATATAAACTGATGGACAGATGGTGTTTGGACACGATCTGTAAACTGGGATATGATATGAATGTATATGATACATGGTTCCGGAACTGTATATGATGCAGTGGCGGCAGAGACTAAAAGATATGATCTGTTGTTCGAAATCGATGATTTCTGAATAGGGATAGTCTTCTGGAATTAAAAAAATTTCTGATTTCGAGCTCGACCCCCGCCAGGGGCTGCCGCCCCCGGACCCCTGCTGTATATATTTTTTTTGTGTTCTTAATTGTTTACTTGAGCATGGTGCTGGTTATGGCCTTAAGACCCTTAGATTAATGGTTTATGGTTTTGGTTTTGTAAATACGACTTGCATGTCGTTTTCTTCATTCTTGTAATTGTATAATCTCGAATGTAACTCGAGTTTTATTATGTAAGTACATTAGTATAGGTTGTTTTCAATTATTCAATGTAATGTACTTGAAGATTGAAGGACGATCCAAGAAGTGGAGCAACCAAGGAGAATGAAGACATGTAATTGTATTTATATTTTCCACCATAGATTGACCTCGATCCTTTCATTAGCTTGAAAGGATCATGTAGGATAAAGGCCATAACCAAGCACGTTTTCATACTGCACTTTACATATTGATGTATGAATGTTTGTGTAGAATACATTATGATGTATGCTTCAATTAGATTAATAATGTATTAATGTATGTATTAGATACATCACCCATGCCATGCCTGCTTAAACAAGATAAAATCTGTAACGATTTAAGATGAACATTAAACAAACGATCATGAGATTCTCGTATTTATGAAACACGGCAATTAAATATGAATTTTCATTGATTCAACGATTGAATGATTTTGTCAACAACCGATTTCGAATCTGTAAGAAAAGGGGTGCCAATAATGCCGTCTGTGCGTTAACCTCTGATCTGGAAATCATTCATTCAACGAATTTTTGATTTGAAATATTTAGTTCCAAGACAAATTGGGAATCTCTTTATGATGGGATCATGATCGTTTATAAGTAAACCCCTTAACAAAATATTAAGTTAACTAGATGCTTTCCAATGAATTAACACTCATCAAAGCCTAGATCATAAGGGGTGGGTTTGCCAAAGTAGAGCACTCCTTTTAATCGTGGTTAGGTGCGAAAGAATAAATGTGATATTCGTCATGTTAATCATTGGGTCCAACTTAACTAAGTCGTCACAATAGGATTGTGGATAGTGAACTTAGAAGCATAGAGTTTGGCAAAATTTATTAGATAAATTAGAACAATAGTTGTTCACCAAACTATCCAAGAATTATATGTGATATAATTGACAAATGTTATCTACCTAAATAGTTATGTTTTGGGAGAATTGGCCAACGCTGACTCAAGGCATAATGAAATATGGATCTTGGCTCACTAGAAAATTAGTTTCCGAATTGATAGTAAGGGCTATTAGTTTGAACAAAATAGTGGGAGGTATATTAAGTTGAATGTACGATGACCACTTGAACATAATTATTAATTATTTGACAATCTAACTTATCTTATGCATTTTAAACATTGTAGATACTAAATGGCGCAAAACACAAACAACTCTTTCTCCGTGCGATCAGTCCTTGAGAAGGACAAGCTAACAGGAACAAACTTCCTTGACTGGTCTAGGAATTTGAGGATTGTCCTCAGGCAGGAGCGTAAGCTCCATGTTGTTGAAATTCCTCCACCGGTCCATCCTGGTGACGGTGCAACTCGTGCTCAACTAAATGCTTACCAGAAGCATATTGATGATGCGACGGATGTTGCTTGTCTCATGCTTGCAACTATGAGTGCTGAGCTTCAGAAGCAGCATGAGCATATGGATGCTTATGCTATGCTTGAGCATCTTCAGACGATGTTTCAAGTACAGGCTCATCAAGAAAGGTTCAATACGTACAAAGCAATTTTTAACTGCAAGCAAGGAAATAACTCGGTTGAACCGCATGTTCTGAAGATGATTGGGTATTTTGAATACCTAGACCGTTTGGGCTCCGGGCTTACTCGAGAGGCTCAAATAGATATTATCTTGCAATCTTTGAACAGCAACTATGCCCAGTTTATTATGACTTTCATCATGACCGAGCAAGACAAAACACCCACTGAATTGTTGGCACTGTTAAGAACTACCGAAGCCAACATGCAAAAGGCACCTGAGAATGCTCCCATAATGATGGTGGGCAATAAAGGTGCTAAGGGAAAGGGGAAATGGAAGGGCAAGAAAAAGATTGGATCTAATGCAGTTGCTCCTTCCAAGCCCACTTTCAAGAAAGCTCTCAAGCCTAAAGGTGGTGTTGCTAAACCTGATAAGGGTGATTGTCACTGGTGCAAGAAACCAGGTCATTGGAAGAGAAACTGTCCAGCTTATTTGGAAAGTCTGAAGAGCGTGAAATCTCTGAATATTTCTGATTCAGGTATTCATGTTATAGAAGTCAATTTATCTACTTCTACATCTTGGGTATTGGATACTGGATGTGGTTCTCACATTTGTATTAATGTGCAGGGACTTCAAAGGAGTAGATCTTTGGCAAAGGGAGAGATCGACCTACGCGTTGGCAATGGAACAAAGGTTGCTGCTTTGGCCGTAGGGACTTATTATTTATCGTTGCCCTCTGGGCTTATTTTAGAACTTGAGAACTGTTATTACGTGCCTGCGATTTGCAGAAACATTATTTCTATTTCTTGTTTGGACAAGAAGGGTTTTTCGTTTATAATAAAAGACAATTGTTGCTCTTTTGGTTTAAATGATTTAACTTATGGTGTAGCGCGTTTATTTAATGGTTTATATGTTCTAGATCTTGATTATACTCCCGTCTATAATATGAATAAACGTCTTAAAGCAAATGACTCAAATCAAACATACCTTTGGCATTGTCGATTAGGCCATATAAATGAGAATCGCATATCCAAACTACATAAAGATGGATTTTTGGATAAGTTTGATTTTGAATCATACGATGAATGTGATGCTTGTTTACTTGGTAAAATGGCAAAAGCTCCTTTTACTAAACAAGGTGAAAGGACCAACGAACGATTAGAACTGATACATAGTGATGTATGTGGTCCAATACGTTCTATGGCAAGAGGTGGCTTTTATTACTTCATAACATTTACTGATGATTTCAGTAGATTCGGATATGTGTATCTTTTGAAACACAAATCTGAATCCTTTGAAAAGTTCAAAGAATTTAAAGCTGAAGTAGAAAAGCAAATAGGCGGAAGTATTAAAACTCTTCGATCTGATCGAGGAGGTGAATACTTAAGCCATGATTTTAAGAATTACTTAAAGGAGTGTGGTATAGTATCACAACTCACTCCTCCTGGAACACCACAATGGAATGGGGTTTCTAAAAGGAGAAATCGTACCTTGTTGGACATGGTACGATCGATGATGAGTCATGCTGATCTTCCAATAAGTTTCTGGGGTTATGCCCTAGAAACGGCTGCATATACACTAAACCGAGTTCCAACTAAAGCGGTTCAAAAGACTCCATATGAGATATGGACTGAGAAACGTCAAAGCATGTCATTTATGAAAATATGGGGATGTGAAGCGTTTGTGAAACGTATGATCTCTGACAAGCTTGGACCAAAATCAGACAAGTGTTATTTTGTGGGGTACCCGAAGGAAACTAAGGGTTACTTCTTCTATAATCCGACCGAGAACAAAATAGTTGTTTCTCGCACTGCTGTATTTCTTGAACGAGAGCTAGTCTCCAAAAGAAACAGTGGGAGGAAAATAGAACTCGATGTAGCTCGAGACCCACAAGATAATGTTGAACCCGAATTGGAACTTGAGCAGGATATTCAAGATAATATTCAAGATGACACTGCTCAAGAAACACAGATTGTTCGTAGATCTGGTAGGATTCGCCATAAACCTGAGAGATATTATGGATTTCTCTTAATAGAGAATGGTGATTTGATGCTCATAGATCAAGATGAGCCCCTCACCTACCAAGATGCTATGAACAGTCCTGACTCTGAGAGATGGCTAGAAGCCATGAAATCTGAAATGGATTCCATGTATGATAACCAAGTATGGACTTTGGTTGATCCCCCTGAAGGGGTAAAACCTATAGGGTGCAAATGGGTTTTCAAAAAGAAAATCGACATGGAAGGAAATGTTCAGACCTATAAAGCTAGGTTGGTTGCAAAAGGTTTCAAATAAATTCATGGTATTGACTATGATGAAACTTTTTCACCTGTAGCTATGGTCAAATCCATTAGAATTTTGCTTGTAATAGCAGCTTATCATGATTATGAGATCTGGCAGATGAATGTCAAAACAGCCTTCCTTAATGGGAGCCTTGAAGAGGATGTGTACATGACACAACCTGAAGGTTTTGTCAGTCCAAGGGATGCTAGAAGGATATGTAAGTTGCGTCGATCCATTTATGGACTGAAGCAGGCCTCAAGGAGGTGGAATAATCGTTTTGACCAGACAGTCAAGGACATTGGCTTTATTCAAAACGAAGATGAATCTTGTGTTTACAAAAGGGTTAGTGGGAGCCACGTGGCATTCATAGTATTATATGTTGATGATATATTACTTATCGGGAATGACATACCTTCTCTACAGGCTGTTAAGACTTGGTTGGAGAAAAATTTCTCCATGAAAGATTTAGGCGAGGCGACCTATATATTAGGGATCAGGATCTATAGAGATAGATCCAGAAGATTGATCGGCCTAAATCAGAGTACATATATTGACAAAGTACTGCATCGTTTTGGGATGCAAGATGCTAAAAGGGGATTTGTCCCGATGTCTCATGGGATATCGATCTCGAGTGACAATAGTCCTAAAACATTGGATGAAAAGGACCGCATGAGTAAGATTCCATATGCTTCTGCAATTGGATCTATCATGTATGCAATGATATGTACTCGTCCTGATGTGTCGTATGCTTTGAGTATGACGAGCAGGTTCCAGTCTAATCCAGGTGAAGGTCACTGGACAGCTGTCAAGAATATTCTTAAGTACTTGAAGAGGACTAAAGATTCATTCTTGGTATATGGGGGAGAAGAGAGACTAGTGGTAAAAGGTTACACTGATTCTAGTTTCCAAACAGACAAGGATGATTCTATATCCCAGTCTGGTTTCGTGTTTTGTCTCAACGGAGGTGCTGTAAGCTGGAAAAGTTCAAAGCAAGAAACAGTAGCTGATTCTACAATGGAGGCTGAGTATATTGCTGCTTGCGAAGCAGCTAAGGAGGCAGTTTGGATCCGAAATTTCATCACAGGGCTTGGTGTGGTTACATCGATCGCAGATCCTATCGATCTTTATTGCGATAACAGCGGAGCCATAGCACAAGCAAAGGAACCAAGATCGCACTCCAGGGCAAAACATATACTTAGAAGATATCACCTTATTCGTGAGATTAATAAACGAGGAGATATACATATATGTAAAGTGCAAACAAATGATAACGTAGCTGACCCACTGACTAAGGCTTTGTCGCAGCAGAAGCACGAGGGTCACACTAGTTCCATTGGTATTCGATACATGAGTGATTGGCTCTAGTGCAAGTGGGAGATTGTTAGTGTAGGTGCCCTAGAGGCAATACAATGATATTATGTAATCAGTATTATTGACATTATGTTCTATTTGATTATATTAATAATTTATTATGCTATGTATTTACTGCGTTATAAATGTTAGCATGATAAATGTCCTTAGATTATTAATACGAACTATATGAACATGAGATTATATATAGTATAATAATCTTAAATGTCTCTAGTCGAGTATTATTATTATTAGGACAGTAATAATACATTGAGACTAGTATGTTGATTGATTGATGACCACCTCTCATGGGTCATTAGTATAGAGATACTAAAATCAATACATAGGTAAATGTAAGAGTACATTGTACTGGACAGACCCACTGTGAGATTCAACCATGGAATAAATAAATAAGTGTCATAAGTAATCTCACTGTGATAATGGTGTAATGGTCCTCTGACCTGAAATCATTATATTTCTACACGAGAATTAATGTACTTTGATTCTATCAAAAGTTATCTTTAATCGGGTAATGATAAAGATAGTATTGGGTTCATTATGAACCGTGTGAGAAATGTGAATGATCTAGATGGAATTTAACCCTCCTAATTTTAGGAGCGATATTATCGGCCTCTTGTTTGAGTGAGATTATGAAATGCATGGCCATGCTCAAATATTGATTTGTTTGAATAGTCTACTCATCGATCAAGAAAATAAAGATTAAATTATTAAGAGGATGACACGAACCATGCCTCTAGTTTAATCTATAATATCAAGGTTAAAAGGATTATATTACACGGAGACATTAGTCACGAAAGGTTTAATTGAATCACCAATTATTATTATTACTTGGGTAGCAATGATGTATTACTAGATGCCGCTCATTGTTTATAATTTTATTATTAGATAATAAAATTATTGCCAACGTAATAATAACCTAAAGGGTCACACACTTAAAACGTTTAAAAGGAGTTTTAATTTAAATTCGGAATTTAAATTAAATGATTATAAATTCGAAATTAGTTATTTAATTAATTGAGTTGGACTTGATTAACTAAAGTGTAATTCGAATTTAAATCTTTAAACCGAATCAGTTTGGTTTAGTAGAAGCCCAAACCGATTACGGTTACGCCCACCTCATTCTCTCTTATAAATACATAGAGATGTATTGGTTTAGGGTTTATCTTTTGGCAAATTCGTTTTCCACAAAAACCTTAGCCGCTCCAACTGTTGAGAGGCAATAGAGAGAGAGAGAGATAGAGGCAAGCATCATCGGCTAGTACCGGCTCCCTTGATCGTTGGACGATCGGACGTTCGTGTGGACTGCTTTAGAGATGCGGATCTTGCTACAAGGGTTGCGTGGTGATTGTATAACAGGACCTCCATCTTTCAGCCTTCGTAAAGCTCTTAAAAGGTAAAAATTTCGTTTCTCCATAATCAGCCATGTCTTGTACACGGATCCTAGGGTTAGGGTTTCGGATTTTATGGTTTTACGACTGTTTTTTTTTTCGCTGCATTTGTGCTCCGAAACCCTTCACCATGACCCACAGGTCCCAGGATTCTCATGTTGCTTCTCCTTCAGTGCATTATTTGCTTCCTTTTTTCTTGCCATTTATTTCTCCTATCCTGTTGTTTATTCATGTAGCCTTCCATTCATGTCAATTTCTTGCATTTTGTTTCTGCCTTTTGTGTTCTCACTTCGACTTCTTGCTAGGCATCATCCTTGTCCATTCCTTCCCTGCTCATGCTTTTTTTGACTCTAGTGCTACTCATTCATTTGTTTTCTCCCACTTCGTTGATCTGCATCTCTTGGCTAGCAGCTCTATGCCTGTAGCCTGGAACATAATTACAAGTGGAGGTGGTGTCGTGTGTTCTCAGATTTGTGAGAAGAGTCCCTTGGTTATTAGTGGTGTTGATTTTGTTGCTGATCTGATTGTCATCAGCAATTCTGGATTTGATGTTATTTTGGGGATGGATTGGCTTGGTGCCACTCATGTTGTGATCAACTGCCGCAAGAAGAATATGGTGTTTCGTATGCCAGAATGGAAGGAATTTGAATTCTGTGTCGGTGAAACGCCGCTTGCTTGTGTTGAGAAGTTGGCTAGTCAGGAAGTTGGAGTTATGGAGGAAGTGTGTGCCGATGATGTTATCGCATCGTTGGTTGTGTGGAATTTTCTGGATGTTTTTCCTAAGGAATTGTCGGGATTACCGCCAGATGTGAAGGGGTGTTCAGTATTGATGTTCAGCTAGGTATAGCTCCAATCTCTAAGAGTCCGTACAGAATGGCTCATGTTGAACTAGCTGAGATGAAAGAGCAGATTCAGGAGTTGTGGGATAGAGGTTTTATCAGGCCAAGTATTTCTCCTTGGGGAGCTCCAGTTCTATTCGTCAATAAGAACTATGGTAGTCGCAGGTTGTGTATTGACTACCGTGAGCTCTATAATGTCACAGTGAAGAATAGGTATCCGTTGCCAAGAATTGATTACCTATTTGATCAATTGGAAGGCGCTTCTGTATTTTCGAAGCTAGATCTTTGTTCTAGTTACCATCAGGTTAAGGTGAAAGCCAAGGATGTACAGAAGACTGCTTTTCGAATGAGATATGGGCACTATGAATTTCTGGTGATGCCTTTTAGAGTTATTAATGCTCCGCTGTATTTATGAGCTTGATGAATCAGGTTTTCTCTCCCTTCTTGGACAAGTTTGTGGTGGTGTTCATTGATTATATTCTTTTCTATTCTCGTAATCGGGATGAGCATGCTGAGCACTTGAAGGTTGTTTTGCAAACTTTGAGAGATCACCAGTTGTATGGGAAGCTTAGCAAGTGTGAGTTTCGGTTGGATCGTGTGGCTTTCTTGGGCCATATTATTTCTGGTGATAGAGTTTTTGTCGATCCGTCCAAGGTTTCCGCAGTTAAGGATTGGACGACGCCGAAGTCTGTATCGGAAGTTCAGAGTTTTCTTGGTCTAACGGGTTTTTATCGAAAGTTGTTCGGGATTTCTCGAAGATTGCAGGGTCGTTGACCAAGTTGACTGGAAAGGATCAGAAGTTTGTGTGGGATGAGTTCTGTGAAGAAGCCTTCGAACTGTGAAGAATCGGTTGACATTAGCACATGTGTTGACTATACCGGATGGATCAAGAGGTTTCATAATTCACTATAACGCTTCAGGTAGAGGGTTGGGTGCTGTTTTGATGCAACGAGGCAAGGTTGTCGCATATGCATCTAGACAGTTGAGGCTGCATGAGAAGAATTATCCTACACATGATTTGGAGCTTGCTGCTGTGATTTTTGCCTTGAAGCTTTGGAGGCATTATTTACTTGGAGACCGAGTGGAGATCTTCACTGACCACAAAAGTCTCAAGTATGTGTTCACCCAGAAGGAGCTGAATATGAGGCAAAGGCGATGGTTGGAACTGGTGGCAGATTATGATATCATTTTGCAGTATCACCCTAGCATGATTAATTCAGTGCCTGATGCTTTGAGCAGAAGACCTGTTGCTATGGTTCTTACTAAGCAGAACGAGCTTGTGGAAGCTATGAGGAGATTGTAATTGGATGTGTTATTACTTGGTTCTGGGCAAAGTTGTATGGTGCTTCAATTGTAGTCGTCTTTGGTGGATCAGATTAAGGAGGCACAGTCTGGTGATGTGCAATTGCAGCAGTTTCGAGCTGAGGTTGAAGCTGGTTCTAGGACTGATATGGTGATTCATGAGGATGGGTCTCTCCGCTTTGGGGCTCATCTTTGTGTTCCAGAGGGAGAAGTTAGGCAGAAGTTACTTGGAGAATCTCACCATTCGCAGTATTCTATTCATCCCGGTGGTACGAAGATGTATCGGGATTTGCAGTTGCATTTCTGGTGGCAAGGCATGAAGAGGGATGTTGCAAGATTTGTTTCTCGGTACCTGATCTGTCAGGAAGTGAAACCTAAACATCATAGGACTGCTGGACTTCTTCAACTGCTTCCTATTCCGGAGTGGAAGTGAGAGAAAATCACTATGGATTTTGTGACTGCTTTGCCTAGAAGTCCCAAGGATCACAATGCCATCTGGGTGATTGTGGATGGCTTGACGAAGAGTTTTTCAGTCTACAGAGAGCCTGACAGAAAGGTATATGCAGGAGATTGTGAGATTGCATGGTGTTCCTGTCAGTATTATATCAGACGGATATACTAGATTCAAATCTCAATTTTGGGAGAGTCTTCAGGCCGGTCTTGGAAGTAAGCTGAAGTTCAGTACTGCATTCCATCCACAGACAGATGGTCAATCAGAGCGGACTATTCAGACCTTGAAGGATATGTTGAGGCCCTGTGTGCTTCAGTTTGGAGGTTCTTGGGAGGATCATCTACACTTGGTGCAGTTTTCATACAACAATTGCTACCAAGCTAGTCTTCAGGCAGCTCCGTATGAAGTCTTGTATGGTCGGAAGTGTAAATCCCCAGTGTGCTGGGATGACATTGGTGAGAGGAAGCTTTTGGTGCCAGAATTGATCACGAGGACTGTTGATACAGTGGCCCAGATCAGGGAGTATTTGCAAGCCGCACAATATAGGCAGAGGAAATGGGCAGACATGCATAGGAGATCGTTAGAGTTCGAAGTGGGTGATCATGTGTTCCTCAGGTTGTCTCCATGGAAGGGTGTGATTCACTTTGGTGGTGGGGGCAAGTTGAGCCCTAGATTCATTAGTCCGTTCATTGTGGTGGAACGAGTAGGTAAGGTGGCTTACAGACTCGCATTGCCGCCAGTTCTTTCTGGAGTGCATGACATCTTCCATGTTTCTCAACTCGGGAAGTATTCAGGGATGATAGTCATGTCATTGACTATTCGGGGTTGTCAGTTCGACCAGATTTGTCTTGTGAGATTCATCTAGTGTCGATTGTGGATTGGCGGGAGAAGATTTTGAAGAATAAGGTTATCAAATTGGTTCGTGTTGCTTGGAATCCTCACTCGCCTGGTGAGTCGAATTGGGAGCTTGAAAGTGTGATTCGGAAGAAATTTCCCCATCTTTTTGAGTAGTTCTTGTTCTTTTCCTTCTTCGGGGTTACCCTACTACCACTTAGTTAAATTTCGAGGATGAAAATTTATTGTAAGGTGGGTAGGATTGTAACTACCGTTCCCGCTATTTTCATTTTTCCCTTTTTTCTAATATTTTATTTGTAATTGAATAAAATCCTCTATTTTTTACTCTTGATTATTTTAATTAAATCTTGTTCATGAAATTCTTCGTTCTTGTCGATTGAGCTATTCGTGTTGTTTCTATCTTCTTCTATTTAATTGTGATATTTCTATTTGAACCCTATGATTTGGATCTATCTCTTATTGAACCCCAAAATCCAATTCCAATTGTTCTTGACCCAAATCCGCTATTATTGGATCCTAATTCACTAACCCAGTACACTAATTGTACCCTATAAATACAACTCTACTGCAAACCGTAAAAATTACACACCATCAAAACCCTAGCCGCTTATTCTCTCTCCTCTCTCCTCTCTCCTTGCCATTCTCTCTCTCTCTCTCCCGTTTTCCCTCAAAAACCCCAGAACCCCACCGCTGAGTTCACCATCCCTGGCCGTCTTCCCCGGCCGTCTTTCCCGCCCACCCTCCGGTGACCACTCCGTGGGCGCCAGCGTCGTCGCCCTTGCCACTACTGTTGCTGAGATCTCTCTCTCTTGCTCTGTTGTAGTGCTGTCTCTTTGCCATTTTGTGCTGTTGTTTTGCTTGGATCTCTTTTGCACGTATATTACACGTGCTATTAGTGGATCGTGTTAGTTCGTGGGTTCATTGCTTCGGGATCCTTATCCCGTTATTCTTAGTATTTGTTTTCACCAGTTATAAGGCAAGTCATCGTCCTCTTGAATTGTTAATTGTATCAAATTCAAGTTTTATTGAAACTCGTGCAAGTAGATCTCTTTGTTATCGTATTATTCATTGTTCATCTCTTCGTTGGGTCTATTAAGGGTTTACACGAACTAACCCCAATATTCTGGACATCGTGCCACTTTTGACTCTAAAGTTTGGATCTTTCATGAGTGCATATAGAATTGATAATAGGGTTGTTCATATAATCGTCACTCAAATAAATTATTGTAAAGACAATTGCTAAGTTGTATGTTGTTTGATCAATTGATGAATGATTGATGATAAATTGATGTATGAGGGTGTTCCAATTTTATTTATCATGTTTTGACACCCATCATACTGATTACAAAATTTATTGGCTAAAGAATCGATACCCATCATGTTAATTAATTTATTTCAAGAAAACTACCCAAAATCTTGTATATTTCTTGCTGGCACGTATGTTAACTGCTGTTTTTGAACCAGTAAACGGTCTTAAAATGAAATTCTTTCTGAATATGAATTGTAGCCTTATCTTTCTAGTTTCCAAAACATCTTGAATTTCTTAATTCCGAGTTGTGTAGCAAAAGTTATGCCAATTTTACTACAGATGTATTTTTACTTTCAGATTTTCAGATTCTTGTATCTTGCATGCTTAAATAGTAGAAAGGCTGATCAAATGATAAAATTTTGCACCGAAAATTTCTAGATTGTTAGTAATCATGTTTAGGAGTCCAGAAAATATTTTTATGAATTTATTATTAAGTTTTTGCTGTTTCTAAAATTATAATAATATAATGTTGAAATTCTACCTAAACATGAAATCTAAAAAGAATACTGTGATTGACCTAGCTACTGATGTCAGATTTTGAACTTTAAACATGCGTTGGAACCGTGTGGAAGTCTAGTTTATAGAATTTCTGACGGATTCAGTTTTCTATTTCTGAAACAGTGAAAAACTGCACTTTTGTACAGACTACTCTTGCTGTCCAGAATTTTATATTTCAGCTTTTAATGAATTAATTATTCCTATATCGCAATATTGCATGAATTAATGTGTGTAAGTTACATTGCATGAACCTAATGAGTTATTGTCATCATTCTAATTGTCCTATTTCATGTTACCAACCTATTATTTCCTTAATGATACTATCGTTCACCAAAATGTCCTTTAATTGCATGTTGTATTGTTGCATTGATGAAATAATTAAAGGGATTGACTAAAGTAGTTGATGATATAGGGACTGTACTCGGATGATGGCCCTTTATTATTACCGTTATCGTCATCGTGTAAAAAATTACACATGGTCCGTGTTATTACCGTTATCGTCATCGTATAAGAAATTACGCATGGCCCGTGTTGTTACCGTTATCGTCATCATACCCAGTGCATGAACTAAAGAATCTACCACTTAAGTCTAAACGAAATTGATTGTATACATCGAACCTGTAGAATGGGATGCAGTAGTACATGCATTAATTAGGATTTAAAATTATTATTAGACATAAGGATTGACACATCACCGACATTGCATATTGTTCATCATTGTTTCTATTGATACCGAATATTGGCTATGTGTTACCGTTATTGGTCATTGATTACTTTTACCAAATATTTCATCATTTTTTATAGCCATTGTACCGATTATCATGGTATTGATTATTGGTATTGACCCGTGTTATTGATTTCTATTGCTCTATTGATTCATTGTTATACCATTATTCCATTGTTCACTGCTTTCTCTACTTGTTGCCCATGACTTGCTCTAAGGAAAATTTTTCTTCTCTTTTTAGATGAAGTGTACATAGGTTATGAAGCGGAATTGCCTGCTGGGATTGGAGAACAGACATTCTAAAGACTTAATACTTTTTAATTGCGTATTGCTTTAATGAACTATTGTATTGAGACTTTTTGTTATTGTGTTTGAGACTCATTATTGTATTGGGATTTATTATTGTATGGGGCTTATGTCCCGGATTTTATTATTGTTTTCAGATGTTGGATTATTATTGTATTTGGATATTTTTTTATTATTGTTGATGAGATTATTATTATTATCTGCGCAACTGTTCTGTATTGATTATATTGTTGAGTTGTTCGGATAAACAGCTTATGGGTGACGTTAGTCATTCGCTGGGCCAATGTCATGTACTTATATTCTGTATTTTTGGGAAGCTGGGCGTGACTATTGTACAAAAACTCACTTTTTCGTTGCTACAGGAAACCGAATCAGGTACTAGGTTCCAGAAAATAAACTTCATGCGGTTCTAACTTATGCTCACACGACATATTTGTAGGATCCTGTAGGCAAGGAAAATAACACTAGAGGGGGGCTAAATAGTGTTGTATAAAAGTTAAATCAAAACTTGAACTTTTCCTACTGTTCAGTCGACTGAAAAAGAGATGCAGTCGACTGTTGCGTCAGAGTAGAAGAGTATCTTATTGAAAAGTTACTAGTCTGATCACTCGACTTAGCGCAGAAATACAGTAGACTTACCAGATAAGTTTTTGAAATAAAACACAGAAAAATTAAAATTGCAAGTTGAGAGAATATAAACACAAAGAGTCAATCACAAAGTACACAGCAATGTTTCCTGGTTCAGTCCTCCCGACCTACATTCAGTCCCCAAGCAACCCACTTGAGACTTTCCACTATTCTTGAACAAAGTACAAGAATACCTTACGGCATTTTGACAACAACTATGTCAAATCCGTATACCTCTCTCACTACTAGAGAGAGCAAACCCACTATACACCCAAGAGTGAAAAACCGACTCTACAACCAAGAACCCTACTATCCAACCGAGAGGACCACTCTCACAACCCGAGAGTGAAAAAACAACAACAAAAGGAGTTTACAATAATCTATAGCCTTGTTTGTGATTTGTGCTTTTGTATAGTGGCTATTAGGTTAACTTCTGAAATTAGTCTAAAACAAATTCGATGTTATACTAGACTGAATTTCAGAGAACCAAGACTTAGAGTTTGTATGCTTGTGAAAGACTTGTTCTTGTTGAAAACAAAAGGCTTGAAACTTAAAGAAATGCTTGGAAATGTTATTAACCTTTTCCAAATGACCTTTATACTCTTTTTATAGAGTTAGAGACGTTTGAACGTTGAGAGGTTGAATCCCAACTGCCATACAACGACAGTAAAAAGGTTTAATTTTGAAAAACAAGTTTTAAAATCAGTGAACTTTTGAAATGGCTTGAACAGTCGACTGGGTTGACATAATTAGTCGACTGGCCAGAGCTTGTATGAGTTCAGACAGTTCTGTACTATAACAGTCGACTGGTTCCAAGGAATGGTCGACTAGTACTCAACAGCTGAACTTATTCAAGCTTATTTTGACCTTTTAATTTTTGTAAAACACTCAGATTATTTAAAGTATGTGTGAGTGTGTGTGTAACAATGCTATTACAAGTTTCTACGAATCAAAGAATGAAAATTACAATATTACAAGACACTTCTTACAAAACATTTGAAGCACCTGAATCTTGACTTGAACTTGAGTCTTTGACTTGAGATTGAGCCTTTGTCTTTTTGTCATGAAGCTTTCTTGATCAATGTGGCTTGAGCTTAAATCTTTATGGCTTGATCAATTACTCTTGAAAGCTTCATTGGATTGTTTTGTCTTTGTGTATTTCACCATGGTATTGACTGTGATACACTCTGCAAAAGATATGTGATAGGCAAACTTTGTATTGTGTTGTAGTCATCAAAACCAAGAATCAACATTCTCCCTCTTTTTAATGATGACAACACAATAACTTATAATGATAACAATTACATATCATGAAGTCATACAAAATTGAAAGTTATATAAAAGATAAACATGTATGCTCCCCCTAACTAATGTACAACAAGCACACAAGTAATAATATGCACAGAAACATGCACAAGACAAAACATTCACCACAAACAAGTCTTTTCTTCTCCCCCTTTGTCATCAACAAAAACAACAACAAAATAGAAGGAGGGGCATTGCATAACCATAACAAATTAATACATAGAAAATGAAGTATAGGGTTGCAAATACTACATAAAATTAAACCAAAAGAAACATCAAGTAAAAAAATTTCTGTCAGTCGACTGTTCAGCAATAATAAGAACAACGAAAATACTTTATAAGTTGACTGAAAAAGACGTTTAAGTCGACCTAAACAAAATATATTTTCAAGAAATGTCATGAAAACAGAAAATTCCTAGTTTTCTTCTAAAGTTGATAAAAGTGTCTTCCTTAAGATGTTTGGTAAATATATCTGCTACTTGTTTATCAGTAGAAATAAAATCCAAAGTTATATCTCCCTTATAAAACATGATCACGTAGAAAATTATGTCGAATATCAATATGTTTCGTATGTGAGTGTTGAACCGGATTTTTAGATAGACTAGTAGCACTGGTATTATCACACATTATAGCAAGTTTTGAAAATCAAATACCATAATCTAATAAAATTTGTTTCATCCACAAAATTTGGGCACAAGCCAAACTTGCAGCTGTTTGTGTAAGTGCCCTAGAGACAATGTGATTGTGCTTCTAGGAAATACTTTTGTTAATTAATGATTGTGTTCTATTGATTATTATATGTTAATTTATTATGTCTTAATTTACTGCGATAAAAATGTTAGAGTAATAAATGTCCTTGGAATATATAATACGTATTCTATATCTTTAAGTATGTGACTTAAAAATGAGATTATATGAATAGTGTTTATATTCCTAAATATCCCTAATCAAGCATTGTCATTATGGGACAATAATAATGCATAAAGATTAGTATGTTTGTTGACTGATGACCACATCTCATTGGTCATAGGTATAGTGATACTAAAGTCAAGAACATAGGTGCATGTAAGATTCTACATGGCACTGGATAGACCCACAGTGAGATTCTTCATGTTTAAATAAAGTCATAAGAAAGACTCACAGTGATAATGGTGTAATGATCCTCTGACTTGAGATCATTATATTTCTATACGAGGATTAATATACTTTGACTACATTAAAAGTTACCTTTGACCGGGTGATGATAAAAGTGGACATCGGGTATATTATGAGTCGTATGAGAAATATGAATGATAGATAAAGGATTTAACCCTCCTATAATTAGGAGAGATATTATTGGCCTCTTGATTGAGTGAGACTATGAAATGTATGGCCATGCTCAAATAATGATTTGTTTTAATAGTCTACTCATTGATCAAGGAAATCCGGATTAAATGTTGAAGAGGATGACTGAGAACATGCCTCGAGTTTAATCTATAATATTTGGTTAAAGGGATTATATTACACGGAAACATTAATCACGAAAGGTTTTATTGGATCACCAATTATTATTATTACTTGGGTAGCAATGATGTATTACTAGATGCCGCTCATTGTTTATAATTTTATTATTGGATATTAAAATTATTTCCAACGTAATAATAACCTAAAGGGTCACACACAAGAACGCTTGAAGGAGATTTGATTTAAATTATGAATTTAAATTAAATAGTAATTCGAATTTATTTATGATATTAATTAAGTGGGACTTAATTAATTAATTAAATATAATTTCAAATTTACTAATGATTAGAATTAGAATTATATTAGAATATTAATTAAGTTTGACTTAATCATTTATTTAATTAAGAATTCTAATTTTAATAAAAGTCCAATAGGATTGGGCTTTAGAAAAACAGATTTGTCTCTCTATATAAAGATCTTAAACTCTCAAATTAGGAAATGAGGCTAAGAGAAAAAAAACCCTAGCCGTTTGAGAGAAGAAGATGGAGATAGAGAGAATTTGTTTTTCGGATGCTAGTACATCGCTCCTTCAAATACCAAGTGTTCGTGTGGATACCGATAGAGCGTAGATCGCGTGAGCGGGATGCGTGGTGATTCAAGAAGCTTGGACCTCCATTAGTCATCCTTTTCTCAACTGTTAAAGCTTCGTTTTAAGGTAAACGTTCATAACTACGAATTAAACGTCTTGTTTTGCATGGATCCTGCGATTGGGTTTCGATTTTATTGTTTTAATCCGCTGCATTTATACCCCGAAAACCCAACAATGGTATCAGAGCCACTTGCGAAAACGTTTTAATTCGTTTATTTGTTACAGTTTTGATATATATGCATAAACTGTAAGTTAATGATGATTGGGATGATCATATGATGATCTTATAATCTGTATGTATACTGATATGTATATGATTTATGTTTGTTCTAATTACGAGAATCGTATTCGATATGGATTCTGAAACGGCTGCTGCAGATTTGCTGAAATCTATTTCTAGTGTCCGATTTTAGCAAATGAGTACCTTTTCGGAAAGGGAAACGAGCGTCTGAACAAAACTGATAGCTTATGCTATCACCGACTCGTCTGTAAGGCGTTTGACGCCGTTTAGGGCCTGAAATATGCAATTTTATATTTTCATATTTAATTTCAATTTTCTGAATTATGCCTTATATGATTTTTATGATTGGATCATGATGAAATATGATATGGTATAACATGATAAGATAATATATGATATTATTTGAATATTATATATTTGTTCTTATCGCGTAGATTGTATACGATACGGTTTCTGCAAAGATGAGCAGATTTGGTGAAATCTAAGTCCAGTGTCCGATTTTCGCAAATAAAATATGTTTTCTGACTGGAATCGGGTCACTGAGCAATACTGACTTTGTCACCGACGCGGATATAAGGCGTTTGACGCCGTTTAGAACCTGAAAACTGCGATTTACTGTTTTCAGAATTTTGATTGCAATTTTCTGATTTTACCCTATTTAATTTTTGTGATTGGATCATGACAAATATGATGTGGTATGATGACATAATGAAATATGAGATATTCTTAATTGTTATATGAGCATGGTGTATGGTTATGGCCTTAAGACCCATAGGTTAGTGGTTTTGATTTATGGTTTGGTTTCTAAATACGACTTGCATGTCGTCTTCAATTTCTTGTAATTTATATTCTCGAATGTAACTCGAGTTCCTCTTGTAAGTTCATAAGAACATTTTTTTTTTCCATTATTTAATGTAATGATCAATGAAGACATGGAAGCAAGGAGGCAAACTAATGAGCATTCCAAAGAAGGAGATACAAGATGAAGATGAAGAAGATAAAGACATGTAATAGTGTAGTATTTTAAACCACCCATAGATTGACCTTGATTTTTCCATTAGCTTGGAAAGATCATATAGGATGGGCCATAACCAAACACGTTTACTTTATGCACTTTACATATGTATGAATGTATGTGATACAATGTATGTGTAGAGATAATGATGCATGCTTAATTAGATTAAGATGAATGTATTAGATACGACACCCCATTCATGCTTAAACAAGATAAAATCTATAACGATTTAAGATGAACATTAAACAAACGATCATGAGATTCTTGTGTTTATGAAACACGGTAATTAAATATGAATTTTCATTATTCAACGATTGAATGATTTTGTCAACAACCGATTACGAATCTGTAAGAAAAGGGGTGCCAATAATGTCGTCTGTGCGTTAACCTCTGATCTGGAAATCATTCATTCAATGAATTTTGATTTGAAATATTTGATTCAAAGAAAAATTGAGAATCTCTTTATGATGGGATCATGATCGTTTATAAGTAAATCCCTTAATAAATATTAAGTTAAACAAGATGCTTTCCAATGAATAACACTCATCAAGGCCTAGATCATAAGGGGTGGGTTTGCCAAAGCAGAGTGCTCCTTTTAATCGTGGTGAGGTGCGAAAGAGTAAATGTGATACTCGTTATGTTGATTCATTGGGCCTAACTTAACTAAGTCGTCACAATAAGATTATGAACTTAGAAGCATAAAGTTTGGCGAAAAATTTATTAGATAAATTAGAGCAATGGTTGTTCACCAAACTATCCAAGAGTTATATACGTGATATAATTGACAAATGTTGTCTACCTAAATAGTTGTGTTTTGGGAGTTTCAGCCAACGCTGACTCAAGACATGATGAAATATGGATCTTGGCTCACTAGAAAGATATATAATAAATGCTTTCCGAATTAATAGTAAGGGCTATTAATTTGATCAAAATAGTGGGAGATATATATTATGAATATATATGAATAATCATTTGAACATAAACTAATAATTCCGTAGACTAATTCTTTTATGCATTTTACATTATAGATATTCTAATGGCAAACAACTCAAATAACTTCTCTATACGATCTGTCCTTGAGAAGGACAAGTTGACAGGAACAAACTTCCTCGATTGGCAAAGGAATTTGAGGATAGTCCTCAGGTAAGAGTGAAAGCACTATGTCATTTCCTCGCCCTGGACCTCTCCCTGTAGGTGCATCGGTTGATCAACGTAATGTTTATCAGAAACATATCGATGATGACACGGATGTCACTAATCTTATGCTTGCGACTATGAGTCTTGAGCTTCAGAAACACCATGAGCATATGGATGCTCATATAATGATAGAGCACCTTAAACGTATGTTTGAAGGACAGGCTTGTCAAGAGAGGTTTGATACAAGTAAAGCCTTGTATGCGTGTAAATAGGGTGATCGTGATCCAGTTGCACCGCATGTTCTAAAGATGATTGGATATATGGAGTACCTTGCTACTCTGGGTTCCGCCATCAGTCCGGAAGCTCAGATAGATCTAATCTTGCAATCTTTGAACAGCGACTATGCTCAAATTTGTAATGAATTACAATATGAATGAGATAGACAAGACACCTACCGAATTGTTGGCTATGTTGAACTGCTGAGACCAACATTCAGAAGGCATCCCCTGCTCCCATAATGATGGTCAACAAAGGGAATGCCAAAGGAAAGGGTAAATGGAAAGGCAAGAACAAGATTGGATCTAAGCCTGCTAATCCAGAACCCGCTGTTAAGGCTTTGAAGCCTACTGGAGGTGTTGCAAAGGCAAAGGCAAAGGGTGATTGTCACTATTGCAAGAAGCCGGGTCATTAGAAGAGAAACTGTCAAACTTATTTGGAGGATCTGAAGAAACTGAAGGCTGTTCAGATTTCTGATTCAGGTATTTATATTATAGAAGTCAAATTTGTCTACTTCTACATCATGGGTATTAGATACTGGATGTGGTTCTCACATTTGTATAAATGTGCATTAACGGCGAAGGAGTAGAACTTTGGCGTTAGGAGAAGTCGACCTACATGTTAGCAATGGAGCAAAGGTTGCTGCTTTAGCTGTAGGGACTTATTATTTATCGATGCCCATGGGGCTTATTTCAGAACTTGAGAACTATTTTACGTGCCTGCAATTTGCAGAAACATTATTTTGGTTTCTTGTTTGGACAAGATTGCCTTTTTGATTTAGAACAATTGTTGTTCCTTTTCATTAAATAATGCTACCTATGAGGTTGCACGTTTGTTTAATGGTTTATATGTTCTTGATTTTGATACTCCTATCTATAATGTAAATAATAAACGTCTAAAGATAAATGACTCAAATCAAACATACCTCTGGCACTGTCATTTAGGCCATATAAATGAGAATCGCATTTCCAAGTTACATTAGGATGGATACTTGGATAAGTTTGATTTTGAATCATACGAAGAATGTGAACTATGTCTCATTGGCAAAATGACTAAAACTCCTTTTACCGGATAAGGTGAGAGGGCCACCAAACAATTGGAATTGATACATAGTGATGTATGTGGTCCAATGCGTATGTTGGCAAGAGGTGGCTTTTACTAATTTTAACCTTTACTGATGATTTTAGTAGATTTGGATATGTGTATCTTTTGAAGAACAAATCCGAATCGTTTGAAAAATTCAAAGAGTAAGAGATTGAAGAAGAAAAACAAATAGGCGGAAGTATAAACTCTACGATCTGATCGTAGAGGAGAATACCTAAGCTTAAAATTTCTTAAAAGCGTGTGGTATAGTATCACAACTCACTCCTCCTGGAACACCACAAAGACATGGTGTGTCTGAGAGGAGAAATCGCATTTTGTTGGACATGGTGCGATTGATGATGAGTCTAGGGGATCTTCCAATTAGTTTATGGGGTTATGCCCCTAGAGACGGCTGCAGAAACACTAAACCGAGTTCCTTCTAAATCAGTTCAAAAGACACCATATATGAGATATGAACTGAGAAACGTCACAGCATGTCATTTATGAAAATTTGGGGATATGAAGCGTTTGTGAAACGTATGATCTCTGACAAGCTAGGACCAAAATCAGATTTTGTGGGATACCCAATGGAAACAAAAAGGGTATTATTTCTATAAACCTTCCGAGAACAAAGTGTTTGTTGCTTGAATGGCTATGTTTCTAAAGAGAGATTTACTTTCTAAGAAAAATAGTGGGAGGACAATAGATCTCGATGAGGATCGAGAACCACAGAATAATGTTGAACAAGAGTTGGAACATGAGCAGAATGTGACTCAAGATGTTGATAACAACACTGCTCAAGAAACACAGGTTATTCGTAGATCTAGTAGGATTCGCTATGAGCTAGAGAGATATCGTGGATTTCTTCTGACTCAAATTGGCGATGTGAAGATCATAGATGATGATGAGCCTCTCACCTACAAAGATGCTATGAATAGTCCAGATTTTGAGAGATGGCTGGAGGCCATGAAATCTGAGATGGATTCCATGTATGAAAATCAAAGTATGGACTTTGGTTGGACCACCCGAAGGGGTAAAACCCATAGGGTGCAAGTGGGTTTCTTGAAGAAAACTGACGTGGATTGTAATGTACAGACCTACAAAGCAAGACTAGTGGCGAAAGGTTTCAAGCAGATTCATAGTAGTGACTATGATGAAACTTTCTCACCGGTGGCTATGGTCAAATCCATCAGGATTTTGCTTGCGATAGCAACTTACTATGACTATGAAATCTGGCAAATGGATGTCAAGTCGATCCAAAGTTTGCTAGAATGGTCTGTGAGAAGCGATGGTCCATTTATGGATTATAGCCGGTCTCGAGGAGATGGAACATTCGTTTTGATGACACAGTCAAAGAGTTTGGCTTCATGCAAAATGAAAATGTATCGTGTGTTTACGAAGGGTTAGTGGGAGCCATGTGTCATTCCTAGTATTATATGTAGATGACATATTATTAATAGGGAATGACATTCCTAATCTACAGGTTGTGAAGATTTGGTTGGGAGTTTCTCGATAAAAGACTTTGGCGATGATACATATGTCTTAGGGATCAGGATCTATAGAGATAGATCTAAAAGATTAATCGGCTTAAGTCAGAATACATACATATGTAAAGTGCATACTTAAGATAACGTTGCGGACCCACAAGACTAAGGCTTTGTCGCAGCAGAAGCACGAAGGTCACACTAGTTCCATGGGTATTAGATACATGAGTGATTGGCTCTAGTGCAAGTGGGAGATTGTTAGTGTAAGTGTCCTAGAGACAATGTGATTGTGCTTCTAGGAAATACTTTTGTTAATTAATGATTGTGTTCTATTGATTATTATATGTTAATTTATTATGTCTTAATTTACTGCGATAAAAATGTTAGAGTAATAAATGTCCTTGGAATATATAATACGTATTCTATATCTTTAAGTATGTGACTTAAAAATGAGATTATATGAATAGTGTTTATATTCCTAAATATCCCTAATCAAGCATTGTCATTATGGGACAATAATAATGCATAAAGATTAGTATGTTTGTTGACTGATGACCACATCTCATTGGTCATAGGTATAGTGATACTAAAGTCAAGAACATAGGTGCATGTAAGATTCTACATGGCACTGGATAGACCCACAGTGAGATTCTTCATGTTTAAATAAAGTCATAAGAAAGACTCACAGTGATAATGGTGTAATGATCCTCTGACTTGAGATCATTATATTTCTATACGAGGATTAATATACTTTGACTACATTAAAAGTTACCTTTGACCGGGTGATGATAAAAGTGGACATCGGGTATATTATGAGTCGTATGAGAAATATGAATGATAGATAAAGGATTTAACCCTCCTATAATTAGGAGAGATATTATTGGCCTCTTGATTGAGTGAGACTATGAAATGCATGGCCATGCTCAAATAATGATTTGTTTTAATAGTCTACTCATTGATCAAGGAAATCCGGATTAAATGTTGAAGAGGATGACTGAGAACATGCCTCGAGTTTAATCTATAATATTTGGTTAAAGGGATTATATTACACGGAAACATTAATCACGAAAGGTTTTATTGGATCACCAATTATTATTATTACTTGGGTAGCAATGATGTATTACTAGATGCCGCTCATTGTTTATAATTTTATTATTGGATATTAAAATTATTTCCAACGTAATAATAACCTAAAGGGTCACACACAAGAACGCTTGAAGGAGATTTGATTTAAATTATGAATTTAAATTAAATAGTAATTCGAATTTATTTATGATATTAATTAAGTGGGACTTAATTAATTAATTAAATATAATTTCAAATTTACTAATGATTAGAATTAGAATTATATTAGAATATTAATTAAGTTTGACTTAATCATTTATTTAATTAAGAATTCTAATTTTAATAAAAGTCCAATAGGATTGGGCTTTAGAAAAACAGATTTGTCTCTCTATATAAAGATCTTAAACTCTCAAATTAGGGAATGAGGCTAAGAGAAAAAAAACCCTAGCCGTTTGAGAGAAGAAGATGGAGATAGAGAGAATTTGTTTTTCGGATGCTAGTACATCGCTCCTTCAAATACCAAGTGTTCGTGTGGATACCGATAGAGCGTAGATCGCGTGAGCGGGATGCGTGGTGATTCAAGAAGCTTGGACCTCCATTAGTCATCCTTTTCTCAACTGTTAAAGCTTCGTTTTAAGGTAAACGTTCATAACTACGAATTAAACGTCTTGTTTTGCATGGATCCTGCGATTGGGTTTCGATTTTATTGTTTTAATCCGCTGCATTTATGCCCCGAAAACCCAACAGCAGCAATATATTCAGCTTCTGTAGTAGATAGGGATACCGAATTTTGCTTTTTACTGCACCAAGATACTAGTGAATGACCCAAAAATTGACAAGTTCCACTAGTACTTTTACGATCAGTTTTACTACCAGCAAAATCAGTATCACTATACGACAAAAGTTAAAAATTATCGGTGCGTGGATAAAATAAACCATATTCAGATGTGCCTTTAATGTATCTTAAAATACATTTCACAGCTTTTAAGTGAGGTTCTTTGGGATTCGACTGATATCTAGCACACAAACATACACTAAACATAATATCGGGTCTACTAGCAGTTATATATAAGAGTTAGCCAATCATACCTTGATAGTGTTTTTGATCGACACTCTTACCTAAATCATCTTTGTCAAGTGTAGTAGTAGTAGCCATAGGTATGGTTTTACTATTAGTGCTATCCATGCCAAACAGTTTGAGTAATTCCTTAGCATATTTTTCTTGATTAATAAATATGTCATTTTGTGAATGCTTTATTTGTAGTCCAAGGAAATAATTGAAATTACCCATGTGACTCATCTCAAACTCATTTTTCATGGTATTAGCAAACTCTTGACAGAGATTACTATTAGTAGAACCAAAAATTATGTCATCGACATATATTTGTATGATTAGAATATCTGTCTCTATTTTTCTAATAAACAATGTAGTATCTCTTGATTATATCCTTGAGCAACTAACCTAGCCTTGTTCCTAACGACTTGTCCTGATTTATCTAACTTATTCTTGAATACCCATTTGGTACCAATTATAGTATGGTCAGGAGGTCGTTGAACTAAATCTCATACATCATTTTTTATAAATTGGTTTAATTCATCTTACATGGCATTCATCCAAAATTCATTCTCACAAGCTTCTTATATATTCTTCGGTTCAAAATCTGACAAGAAAGTCATATGAGAAATCATGTTAACATGGGATCTTGTTTGAATACCACGTGAGATGTCACCAATTATTAAGTCATGAAGATGATCTCTAACTTCAACAAACGATTTTGGCAAAGTTTGAGTCATCACAACAGGATTTGTCGACTTAACAAGTCCACCAGCCGACTGATTCACATTAGTCGACTTAAATCCTTATCAGTCGACTTGTCTAGGATAATTTGCTCTAGTATTTAATAACGTTATTTATAGGTGATGAATCAATTTCATCATCTTCAATAGTAGTAGATGAAGGCAAGGATTCATCAAATAAAACATGCATAGATTCTTCAATAGTCAAGGTTGACTTATTGAAAATTCTATATGCCTTACTCCTATTTGAGTATCCAATGAAGATACCTTCATTAAATCTAGGATCAAATTTATCTAAATTATCTTTAGTGTTTAAAATGAAACACTTGCATCCAAATACTTTAAAATAAGATACTTTAGGAATTCTTTCAAAAAATAGTTCATAACAAGTTTTCTTAAGCTTAGACCTAATCAATATTCTATTTAAAACATAACATGCTGTAGAAATAGCTTCAGCCCAGAAGTATTTAGGCAAATTGCTTTCGACAAGCATAGTACGTGTACATTCTTGCAATGTCCTATTCTTTCTTTTGACCACTCCATTTTGTGGTGAAGCTCTAGGAAATACAAACGAATGTGTTATACCATTCTTGTTGCAATATTCTTAAAACATTTCATTCTCAAATTCTCCACCATGATCA
This sequence comes from Hemerocallis citrina, assembly GCA_017893485.1. Taxonomy (NCBI): domain Eukaryota; kingdom Viridiplantae; phylum Streptophyta; class Magnoliopsida; order Asparagales; family Asphodelaceae; genus Hemerocallis; species Hemerocallis citrina. Next base: position 426,332 of record JACEHZ010000571.1, read on the forward strand.
CTTATAATAGTGACTATGGTTAGAGATTTTTTATTTTGAATTCGTTTACAAAAATTTGCAAATTCTTCAAAAGCCTCATATTTATGTTTTAAAAAGAAAACCCATGTAAATCTTAAAAAACCATCTACTAAAACAAATACATATCTACTCTTATTTAAAGAAGCGACTCTAGTAGGACCAAATAAATCCATATGGATTAATTCGAGCGGCCTACTAGTAGAAATCATTTCTTTTATCTTAAAAGTAGATTTGACCTATTTTCCTAGTTGACATGCATCACATAACTTATCTTTCTTAAAAGATAGTCTTGGCAGTCCTTTAACTAGGTTGTACTTAGACAATTTAGCAATATTTTTCATATTCACATGGCCAAATCTCTTATGCCAAAGCCACGAATCATTGTTAGAAACTACTAAACAAAAATCATTAAAGAATTCATTGGTTTTTAAACATAATTCATAGATTTTTTCCTAAATCCTTGAAAAATTACATTTTGCATGGAAGAATCATAAATTAAACATGCATCTTCTTCAAAAACAATTTTATATCCCTTATCACACAATTGGCTAATACTTAACAGATTATGCTTAAGACCACTAACAAGAAAAACTTCTTCTGTAGTAAAGGTAGTGTTCTTACCGACCATGCATATTCTAATAATCTTCCCTTTGTTGTTGTCACCGAATGTGACTGTTCCTCCATCTATTTCTCGTATGGAAGAAAGAAGATTAGCATGACTAGTCATATGCTTAGAGCATCTGCTGTCAAGTATCCAACGTTCTCTTTTAGGTACCTATAAAATAATCATTGTGAATATGGTACCCTTTTTATTGGGTCTGAAAGGGATTAGTTTTTAGAAAACCAAACCCAAAGTGAGTTTGATTTACCACCAAAGCAGGAATATAATTTACAGAATTACATACATTAAGAACATAAGAATTTATATAAGTAATTCTATCGTTTACATTCAGATTGACTGGAACCCAAATGTTCTTACGCTGTCCAGTCGACTTTATTGTACCTTTCAGTCGACTAGTCTGAACTATAGAATCACTATTTTCATGGAAAACAACAGTTTTTGGTTTCTCAAAAAACTCATATAATTTGTTCTTAACACTAGAAAAAGAATCAGTCTTATTACTACTAGTATTCTTAGAAACATGATTGTTTTTCAAGAGACTTTTGAAAACCAAGTCCAAATCTCTTATTGGATTGAACTTGATTTTGAAGAACTTCATTTAAATTCTCCTTTCCTTTGTAAAACTTAGATACATTCTTGGATATCTCTTCATAATTTTTCTTAAGAGATACAAGATCTATATCCAAATTAGAAAGTCGAGAATTTAACGACTTGACTTCAACATTTAAGTCAAGATTCTCTTGAGAAAGTGTTTGATTGATTTTCTCTAAGTTTTTAACTCTAATTTTCTCCTTCTTGAGTTCTTGAAAAATTTCATTGAAAGCATCTAATAAGTCATTTGAATCAAAGTTATCACTTACTTCGTTTTGTGTGGCCATGAAACATACGTTCGTAACTTCGTTTGACTTCTCATTCTCTTCTTCCGATGAAGAGTCGCTATCGTCCCAAGTTGCTTGATATGCTTTCTTATTCTTCATATACTTGTTCTTTGTGTACTTGTCCTTCTTGAAGTTAGGAGCCTTCCCTTTTGATTTCGCATTTTCTAATGGGAAATCCTTCTTCATATGACATGTTTTGTTGCACTTGAAACAAGTGGGAATTTCATTAGTATCTTTAAATTTAGAATTAAATTTACCTTTTCTAAAAACCTTCTTGAACTTTCTAGTGAACATGGCTATCTCTTCTTCATCTTCTTCTTCATCTTCGGAGTCCGACATGGCCTTGAACGCGAGTGTCTTCTTCTTTGCTTGTTGAGGTTCTAGATCCTTTTTGCGTTCTTCAAGTTGTACTTCATATGCCATAAGATTTCCCGCAAGATTCTCAAGGGCGAGTTGTGATAAATCGTTGGCTTCTTCTATGGTGGTGGTCTTCTTCTCACATTCGGGGGTTAGGGCATGAAGAACTTTCCTCACCATTTATGCTTGAGTGTACGTTTTTCTAAGAGCCACATGAGAATTTGTAATGTCCGTGAACCGTGTTATCATATCTGACACATTCTCGTTCTCCTTCATACGGAACATCTCGAACCTGTGAACAAGAACAGATATCTTAAATTCTTTAACCTTATTAGTACCTTCATGAGTTACCTCGAGTGTGTGCCAAATTTGATGATCCGTTGTTGCATTTGATACACGATTGAACTCCTCTTTGGTAAGTGCACAGAATAAAGCATTCATCACTTTTGCATTGTTCATTGTATTGCCCTTCATGTCATTGTTCCATTGTGCATAGGGAATTATAGGAGCGATGAATTCTGTCTCAGTCAAGTTCCATATCTCATAATGGATGGACTGAAGGTAGATCTTCATTCTACACTTCCAATAGTTGTAATTTGTTCCATCGAATAGGGGTGGCCTTTGTGTGGATTGGCCTTCATGGTATTGGTTTGCATTTGAAGTAGATGTCATTGCACTCAACCAAGCTCTGATACCAAGTGTAGGATCCTGTAGGCAACGCAAATAACACTAAAAGGGGGGGTAAATAGTGTTGTATAAAAATTAAATCAAAACTTGAATTTTTCATACTGTTCAGTCGATTGAAAAAAAGATGCAGTCGACTGTTGCTTCAGACTAGAAGAGTATCTTATTGAAGATTTACTAGTCTGATTAGTCAACTTACCAGACAAGTTTTTGAAATAAAACACAGAAAAATTAAAATTGCGAGTTGAGAGAATACAAACACAAAGAGTCAATCACAGAGTACACAACGATGTATCCTGATTCGGTTCTCCCGACCTACATCCAGTTCCCAAGTAACCCAATTGAGATTTTTCACTATTCTTGAAAAAGGTACAAGAATACCCTACGGCATTTTGACAACAACTATGTCAAACCCGTAGACCTCTCTCACTACTAGAGAGAGCAAACCCACTCTACACCCAAGAGTGAAAAACTGACTCTACAACCAAGAGCCCTACTCTCCAACCGAGAGGACCACTCTCACAATCCGAGAGTGAAAAAACAACAACAAAAGGAGTTTACAATAACCTATAGCCTTGTTTGTGATTTGTGCTTTTGTATAGTGGCTATTAGGTTAACTTCTGAAATCAGTCTAAAACGAATTCGATGATATACTAGACTGAATTTCAGAGAACCAAGACTTAAAGTTTGTATGCTTTTGAAAGACTTGTTCTTGTTGAAAACAAAAAGCTTGAAACTTAAAGAAATATTTGGAAATGTTATTAACCTTTGCCAAATAACCTCTATACTCTTTTTATAGAGTTAGAGATGTTTGAACGTTGAGAGGTTGAATCCCATCTGCCATATAACGGTAGTAAAAAGATTTAATTTTGAAAAACAAGTTTTAAAATCAGTAAACTGTCGAAACGGCTTGAACAGTTGACTGGGTTACCATAATGAGTCGACTGGCCAGAGCTTGTATGAGTTCAGACAGTTTCGTACTATGACGATTGACTGGTTCCAAGGAACGAACGACTAGTAGTCAACAACTGAACTTATTCAAGCTTGTTTTGACCTTTTAATTTTTGTAAAACACTCAGATTATTTAAAGTATGTGTGAGTGTGTGTGTGACAAGGCTATTACAAGTTTCTAAGACTCAAAGAATGAAAATTCCAATATTAGAAGACACTTTTTACAAAACATTTGAAGCACTTGAATCTTGTCTTGAACTTGAGTCTTTGACTTGAGCTTGAGCCTTTGTCTTTTTGTCTTGAAGCTTGCTTGATCAATGTGGCTTGAGCTTAAATCTTTGTGGCTTGATCAATTACTCTTGAAAGCTTCATTGGATTGTTTTGCCTTTGTGTATTTCACCATGGTATTGACTGTGATACACTCTGCAAGAAATATGTGATGGGCAAACTTTGTATTGTGTTGTAGTCATCAAAACCAAGAATCAACAATATTAAAATAATAGTATCTATGTGTATAAGTTCATTCTTTACTAGTTTCGTGTGCAGGCAGCATGTCGGGGTCAACTTCCTATGTGTAAAAATTAACTATATCATTTAAAAATATTACAAAAATTATAAATCGATTCCTAATCATGCCTAGTAACAACCTAATAAATACCAAGTCTTTATTTTACTTTTAACACAATGTTTTGGTTAATAAGTCATGGTAGTGTACTTCAAATCAATATTCTGGAAATTAGAAACCATACAGTACTAAAAATGTGATAACTTGCAGCCTACAAATTGGAATCTAGATCCGTAAGAAGTTCCAGAAACTAGATTCATAAGGATACAACAATCATTTATAAAGTTCTAATTTATTTAAACTTTAACTAGGTCAAAATCTCACTGTAAGTTAACACAAGCAGCTGGGCAGAAGCACACAAATTGATATTTATAATCTTTTGATGGGAATCGAATCACATAGACAAATGGGTTGATTTGATTCAATATATCGACTGATTTAATTATGAGAAGACCACAAAGTATGAACAATACGATGTTTTATGGGTTTCAAAATTCAATAATCAATTGTAAATGCTAATTGCGGGAGGTCAAATAAAATGCTTGTACGGAACAATGAAATTGTACAAGATGCTTGCCTTATTATTCGATGACTGCAATGATAGCAACGTGAAAGAATAATAAGAGGCGGCAACGACCGCACGAAGACAACAAAAATGCAGCAAGAACGGCAACCGCAACCCGGCAAAGAACAAAAAGAATGGCGACAGCAACGACAACAGTATTGGCGGCTGCAGAAATGGCAGCAAAGTGGGAAAGCTTCGGTGAAGGAGGGAGACAGGGTATCGGTGGTTGGGAGATGGCGATGAGAGCTGCGAGGGGCAGAGTGGTGCGGGGTCGTGGGGGAGAGCGGCGAGGGGCAGGGAGATGCTACGATGGTGGGACTACGAGTAGGAGCTCGGGTGACGGCAGTGGTGGTGCGGAGGTGGATGCAGTCGGGATGACGGGGGAGGAGGACGGCGGGGCAGGGCAGCATAGAAGGAGGCATGCGGTGGAGCTGCGAGGTGGTGTGCGGTGCAGTCGGTGAAGGAGCAGCAGGAGGTCGGGAGTGGGTTTCGGTGTTCAGTGGTAATCGGGGTGCCAGCGAGGTGACGCAACATTGGAGAGAGGAAGATTGTGGTCGGTGGTCGGTGGTGCTCAAGCTCGAGGAAGGGGGGTGAAGGTGCAGCGAGGGACGATAAGGATAGCAGGGGAGCTGTGCAGCGGGGGGATGGTGCTAATGGGATGAGGCGATGAGTGGTGGGGTTTTGTCATGTATATCGAACAACAACAAATATACTTTGAAATTTTATGAGTAAGTTTTCACTTGAAAACTGCACAAACAACATTCAAAAAATACAAAATTTTGTGAGTATGTCGGAATCACCACACACAAATCAACGCAACTTGTAGAAATGAGTTTCGACTCACGGTTTACATGATACGGCAATGTATTGCTTTTCACTCACATTGCCATATCTTCCAAACAATGAGTCGAAACTCACTTCTACATGTTGTGTTGACTTGTGTGGTGAGTCCGACAAAAGTGTGAAATTTTTTGATGTCATTTGTACGGTTTTCTCACGTATTTTATTTTGTATCTATATATATATATGAATAGTGTATTGACCCATTGTTATTTTTTTTATAATGAAATATTTAGAACGCTGGGAACCAGAAGTTCGTCTGGTAGTGGTAGGGGAAAACCTTCCACAAAAGTAAGTGTACTATTAATTTTTATTGTGAATTTTGTATACATAATATTGTATGTACAATAATAAAATTTTAAATGTTTGTGTAGGTTGGTGCATCGTCTTCAGGTGAATTTCGCGGTCCTGGACCTTTACATCCAGACATACTCACTTTGCAAGACCGCCAAAGATCCAAGAAAGTGTGAAGAGGGACGATGCAGAATTGTAACTTCCGTACGCACGAAACATTAATGATGCACCCGCGTACCAACGAGTACCTTGTCAAAGTCAGTTTTTACAGAATTGGTTTGATAGGTAAGGTGAAACTAGACCGAGCACTTCCTGCAGCCCTCGTCAAGCTATGGAGGCCAGAGACACAGTTTTCAGCTACCAGTTAGGGAAATGACGGTGACATTGCAAGATATCATCATGATTTCTGGTCTTCCAATAGATGGGATGGCCGTGACGGGTAATATGAATTTTCATAAAATAGAGCTGTGTATTAAGCTTCTCGGTAAAGGGTTTGATGATGATGATGAGGTTGATAATGGTAGACAATCAATCCATTTGTCATGGTTGAAGGAATATTTTGAAGGGACTTTGACCGATGCATCAAGTGACTACGACGTGCAGTGCTATACTAGGGCATATATTCTAACAGTGCTTGGAGGTGTACTCTTTCCTAACTCCACCAGAGATACCATCCCGCTTATGTGTCTATGATTACTCGCCGACCTAAGCTTAGCCGACCAGTATAGTTGGGAAAGTTGCACATTAGCCACCATGTACAGGACATTGTGTACAGTTGCTCTCGATGAACTTGAGATGACTGGGCCGATGGTCTTGCTTCAAATTTGGGCATGGGAACGTATACACTTAGGTCTTCCCCGTATTGCAAGACCCACGGAGGGTTGGGTTGGCCTAAGGTTGGCAATCAGGTCGACCGGGCCAGGTCAAGTCGAACCCACCCGGGTTGGAATCGAAATAAGGCGGGTTCGGGTTGGGTCGGCTTGTTAACCGGGCCGGGCTGGGCCGGTTAACATTAGCGAAATCTCGACCCGGCCAACTCGCGAACCCATTCGGATCCAATCCAGGTCGGGTCAATTTCAACTTTTTTTTTTTACTTAAAAAAAATGTAATAATAATAATAATAATCAAAGAGTGAAATTGCTAAAAAAATGTATATATTATTCATATGATTTCAACTTATACAAATTTTCAACTTTTTTATAAGAAACAAAGATTTATTAAAAATTTGTTCTATACAATTACAATTTTCTTCTATACAATTACAATTTTCTTCAATTTTTCAACTTTTTTATATGAAACAAAGATGTTTTACAATTTTTTATACATTTCCAATTTCCTTCAATTTGTTGGTCTTCAATTTGTTGTTGTTGTTGTTGGTCTTCAATTCTTCATGTTGGTTGCTATTATTGTTGTTGTTGTTCTTTCGGCGAGTTGCTTCCACTTGTAGACATGTTGAACCCTTTTTCTTAAGTCCTATCTTCGGCCTTCATCCAGTCTTCCGTGCAGAAGAGCATCTCTAACGATTGGGGCTTGCAGCGATTCTTGTAATCAGTTAGAACCCTACCACTTGTGGAAAATGCATTTTCCGAAGCAACTGTAGAGACAGGAGGAGTTAGTAGATCTTTAGCCATATATTTAAGAATACTATAAGTATGTTCATGGTCTTTCCACCATTGTAAAATATCAAGTGTAGAAGTAAAGCTTCAGAATCTTGTTGATTATACCAACGTAATTCATTTGGTTGATTAGTCCTAGGTTTTTTTTATTGAATTTGTTCAAGTAAATTAAATGTGGCATCATCTAATTTACTCTTACCCTTATCTTTAGAAGTAGCAGAAGAAGAACTAACTAAACTAGTTGTACTACTAGATGCAAAACTTCTATCATAAAAATTATACAAGTTATTTAATGTCGATTCAAAGTTAGCTAAAAATATGTTGCAATCAATTGGAGATTCATCTCCGAGTAAAGTAAAAAATATTTCAATCAAACTCTTCATACCTTCTAATTTGATACAAGGATCCATCATAGTAGTAATACAATACAATATAGGAGGAGGACTAAAATACTTCAAAAATTTGGTGTATGCAGGTTTCACAATATGACCAATATAAACATCATCGATCATTTTTTTGAAGTTTGCATCATAGTAACTATTGAAATAAAAATTCCATTAGAAGTAGATTCATAAGATTTTGAAAATTTTAAAGTTATGGTTTTCAAGGTTCTAAAAATTTTAACAAAGATTCGGCATAATACCAAGCTTCGCTAGTCATTTGAAAATTTGGCATATTTTTTGCAAGACAAAAATCATTTATACATGCTTTATATTGGGTAACAACATTTAGCAAATCAAAAGTAGAGTTCCATCAGTGTTTAACATCCTTTGAAAAATTTTCTAAAATGTACTTTTTTAAGCTTACACCATTCTTTCCATTCTTGAAATATGGTGCCACTTAATGCAATAAAATTTACACAATTTCAAATTTTAACTATATATGCATCGGCTATTTTTAATGCATCTTGAAAACATAAATTTAAAATATGGCATGCAGTCTAATATGAAAATTTTCGTCACATGGAGGAGCTAATTGTGTTTGTAATATTCTAATTGTTGCATTGTTGTTCGATGCATTATCAAAACTAATACACATAATTTTATCACGAATATGAAAAAGATCACAAATTTCTAAAATATGATTTGCAATCCCAATACCATTATGGGGATAGGGCAACGAGGAAAGTGATATGATCCTTTTTTGAAGAATCCAATCACTGTCGATCCAAAGACAAGTTATTTTTATCATTGAAATTTTATTGCAACCCTTCCAACAATCGGAAGTTAAAGAAACTCTACAAGTTAAACTCTATAAAATAGCAATCAAACCATCTCTCATTTCGGTGTAAATTTTAAAACAATACGACTTCAAAGTATTTCTAGAGATTCATTTAAAATGCAGGTTTAATGCGGTTTGATTAAAAGACTCTAAGTTCCTACTCTCGAAATAGGAAAATGGTAACTCTTCCTTAATTACTAAACAGGCCATTTCCCGACGAACAAGTTCGGGATCATAAGAGTGGCTATCAACTAGACCGGTCCTAGAGTGGAGTTTTTGTTGGCCTGGTAGGTCTACAAGAAGTTCCTTGTGTAAATTTTGGATGTGTCCTTTTATTGTACCTGTCCCCTCACCCTTCTTCCATTTGTATGGCTTGGAACAAGTTTTACAAATTTTTAGACATACACCCGGGTTTTCTTCGTCCGGAATATAGTCATAAAATTTGTGCCAATCACTTGTTTCCCTCTAGTTTTTCTACTACTACCCGGTTGTGTTGTTTCAACTTGTTGTGTTTGTGTTTCCTCTTCTATGTCTATGTCTTGTGGGTACACATCATCTGTACCAATGTGTGCGGTCATAGGATACTCTTCGGCGGGCTCAATTTGTGGGACAATAGGAGGCCTACGAGAAGTGCCGGTGGAATCTTCTCAACTTTGGCTACGGCTACTACTTCATGATCTAGACATGATAATAGTATATAGTTTATGTGATAAAAAAAGATTTCTAGTGTTGTACTAGTGTATGTGAAATAATAAAAAAACAATGTTGGAGGTATATGTTAACAAATAAAATCTAAAAAACAATAGGAGGGTTAAGAGAGAGAACATAAAAAAACCAACAAATAAATATGATACAAAAAATTATAACTACAAAAAAAAAATTAAGACAATAGGAGGGTTGTAAAATTTTGATGTTGTACTTCGCAGATACTCGTATATAGAATGAGACTGAAAATAAAAGTAGAAGTAGAAGTAGAAGTCCGGACCATCCGGTAGTCGTTGAAAGAGAAAGAAAGAGAGCTTCTTTGTTGGAGGAGTTGAAGTAGACGTAGTTGAAAGTTGAATTCAATACGATCGGAATTTTTCGCTTCTATGTTGCTAGCTTCTTTGTTGAAAAATTTTGAATGAATTGAGATTGAATTGAGTACTGGTAGTAGAGAGAGTAAGAGAGTAAGGTGTGAAATTTTTAGAGTGGTTTAAGGGGTATTTATAGGGGAAAAATAAAAATAAACATTAAACGACTAAAACATTAGAAAAACATTAAAAAAACATTAAAAAACAACAAAAAATGGCTAAAACAGTCGTTGGCTGTGTTTTCGGCCGTTTGACCCGCAGGTCAAACGTTCGACCCGTGCGGGTTCTGGTCAAACGGTTCAAAGCCTATCGATCCGCGGGTTGGCAGGCAGGTTGGGTGTTTTAACCGGGTCGAGCGGGGCAGGTTGAACGGGTTAGATCTGCATTTTCAGCTACCCGGGTCCACCCGCTTAGACTCGCGGGTTCGACCCGGACCCGAACCGTCATCTTGCGGGTCGGGTTGGAGCGTGCAGTTCACGAGCTGGTGGCGGGTCAACCCAGCCCGTTTGCCATCCCTAGGTTGTCCCCTGCACCCATCGTTGAGATGCGACCACCTTTAGGTGTGTATTGGGTCGGTAGTCGAAGCTACAAAGACAACCCAAAAAGAGTTCTAACATACTACAGAGATGAGCTCGACCTAGTGCGAGTTGAATTGGTAATTTAGGAGCCGTATACCCCCGAGCGCGTGGAAAGACTACCACCAGCGTGTACGGCTAGTTCACAATTGTGGTTGACGCTGGAAGCACTCATTAACTTTGGTACGGTGGAGCATCATTAGGCGGATAGAGTGCCAATTTGGGCTGGAGCAAGAAATTCACATCCGTCACTGGTACATCGTTGAGTTACATGCCATTAGAGGTACGGGTCATATGCCCATTCATGACTGGGCAGATTTTCACCGTGGTGTTTTAGTAATTTGGAATGAGCAAAGGTTTCAAATGGTATTTGATGATGTCAAGTCATACGATGACACTTCAATTATAACGTACATGACTTGGTACCGGGAAATAACACGACTGTACATATCTCCGAAGATCGAAGTACCAGTTGGCATTCAAGTACCAATTCCGGAGAGAGAGAAAAAACCATCACCGGCGTATTCTACGTCACAACCCATGTACCAACCAAAGGCATCATCATATCGGTTATTGGTAAGTCAAATTTGTTAGGAATAATTTTTTAGTATTCACACTAATTGTTTTTAAATTGATGATTTCATCATGGAAATGTGCTACCATATTTTCAACTTTATTGTAGATCGAGAATACATGGGATATGGTAAAGGAATGTGCACAGGTACTTAAGAGCAATGCAAATGTGAACATGAAAGCCTTCAATCGGAAGATGCTTACTTCATGTCGGGGCTCACTAGAAGAGGTAGGAGATGGTGAAGCCCTAACTCATTATCTAAATAAGAACGTGCGTGCACAGCGTTGTAAGAGCGTGATTAATAGGTCATCTCGCTCAGGGCAACAACAGTTACACCAACCTCCACCACAAGAAGAAGAGCAACAAGAAGCGCATCAAGAAGAGGACGAAGAAGAAGACCAAGAAGTGCAAGAAGAAGATACCATCCGTTCGCAAGTAACCCAAGTTGAGCGTGCTCGGCGACAACCTACCCGGAAGAGGCGAGCACCACAACACTACACATCGGGGTAGGTTGAGTGTTTCTTGATTCGTGTTGTACGTGAAACTTTGTATTAATGTTAATGTTAATATTTTTTATGTTAGTTAACTTTTAAAATTGTTCCTCTTATTGATGTTGATTATATTGTATTTGTTGTTAGTTTTTATGTGGATTGAAGTGATTGTGAAGCTATTGTTATTAGTGAAGTAAAGTCATTTTTTAAATATATTATTGCTGATGGGAGACAAGTGTAGCAGCTTCAGCTGCTGCTGATGTCATTGTTTTTTTTCATTAACCTAGGCCGTTTTTAAGCTAAATGCCAAAATATAGACAAAAGATGGAATCTCTCTGACTTGATACGCCTATTTTATAACTACTGAAATCATTGGTCAAGACAACGATATAAGATAACCTTGGTCGTCATTGGAGACAATGCCTTCAGTTAATGTATAAATTTTTGTTTCAGCTCTCTTGCTCTTTCACTTGAGCAATAGCCATTTGTATATTATTAAGGTATAACTAAAGCCGTTGTTGGAGACAACGACATAAGATAACCTTGGCCGTCATTGAAGACAATGGCTTCAGTTAATGTATAAATTTTTGTTTCAGCTCCCTTGCTCTCTAATTTGAACAATAGTCATTTGTATATTTGTTAAGGTATAACTGAAACCTTTGTTGGAGACAACGGCCTAAGCTAATTCTCATTCTTCATCTCTACCTTTCACCTAATCCCCCTTTTTACAACTTTCTTGTTCTGTCTCTAAGAGGCTTTTGAACTGTACACCAAAGACATCCATAATCTTGAATTTCGTCTCAATATTTTATTAATTTCATTTTTTAGCCATAAAAACGAACAATATAATAGCAAGTGTAAATTGCTGAAATTATTTGCTTGGAATTTTTTCTAAAAAAAATATATTTCCTTGGAAATTGAAGTTTTATATGTAGTTTTTTTTGGTATATTTGAATATTTTATATGGAAAACTTTAAATATTTTTTGAATATTACACTATATCTATATATAACATAAAATTTTGAAATATTTTGGAACACATAATTTTGGGAACATTCAAAATATGATAGAGTACGTCCCTTTTAATTTTGGGGACATTCAAGTTATTGGAGAATATAATTTAAATTGTAAATGTGATGACATCTCTAATGTATGGGATGAACACATCTATTGGGATTATGTTGAACGTAAGCAAAAGTTTCTTTTTTTTTAAGTGAAATGGGTTTTAAATAAATTTAAGCTAAAATTACTACCATATTTCAAAGATACAAAAATTATGATTAAATAAGTTCTCATGTATTATCCGATAGATAGAATTGTTTGTGTACACCCTAACCCTAACCCTAATAAACCCCTAGCCCTCCTTAACACTAACCCTACCCTAACCCTCCAACCATAACCAACCCAATACCTAGGGGGTTGTGTAAGGAAAACTTTTGTTCATTATTTTTTTCCGCTGTGATCTTTTCTCTCTCCTAAAAGTCCCACTTTAATTTGTTCTTCTATTTTATTTTTACCAATTTCTAAAAAACAGTATGATCTTGTGTCTTGGTTCTTATGGAGAGTTGACTTATTTGTTACACTACATGCATGAATTTATCATTTTCTTCATATGGAATTACTAGTATTCAAATAACGGTTTTAGATTCGTTAATGTCGTAAACTCTTGGTTATTAATATTTTTTTCCTTTGAATTTTAAATTGTAAAAATAACGGAACATTTATATATATAAAAAGTCATTGTTTGGACAACGACTTTAGTTTTAAATGAAGTTTATCCAAAAAAATGTTGTTCTCTGTCATGAATTTGACCATTTGATACAACTGAAGTCATCATTTGAGTCAACAACATTATCTCACCTATGCCGTTATTCATAACAACGGCTTCAATTTATATGAAAAATTTGTGCAAGTTGCCTTGTTGTATGAGCGTCAACCCTGGTAACCTAGGCTGTTATTTAAAACAGTGGGGTCAGTTTATGTCAAGAAAGCAATAGTTCTCTCTGATATTGAGGGGGTACCAACCTCCATTTTTTTTTAAAATATAATTTTTTTTCCCACCTGTGTATCGATTTTTGGGTAGCAAAGTGCAGTGGTAAAGTGAAGCAAGTTATTGGAGAATTTAAGTTACATTGTAAATCTTGTGACATCTCTAATGTATGGGATGAACACATCTATTTGGATCATGTTGAACGTAAGGAACAATCATGTTTTAAAAAAAAAATTGAATGATTTTTAAATAAATTTAAACTAAGTTCCCAATAACGACTGTTGTATTCTATTCATCTAATCCGTATTCTATTCCCAACATTTATCGCTCCCTACTCAAACAAAGGTTTCAAATAAGTTCCAATGTATTATCCAATAGATAGAATCGTTTGTGTAAAGACTATCCCTAACCCTAACCCTTCATAACCCTTACCCTACTTTAACCCTACCTAATTTAGGCCGTTGTTTTGAACAACGGAAAAAGTTAGTTTGGTATTTTGAAGATATCGACAAGTTCATGTCCGAGAACATATCAGACATTGGCCTCATTAATATGTACCTTAGGCCATTGTCTGAGAAAACAACCTAAGCCAATCTACATCAACTCGTACATAAAGATTGTCGTCGGTAAAAATGGTCACCACAAGTTAGAGAGCAGAGTCAACTGCTTCACTTTTTGTTGATCTTAGATTGTTGTTTGGACCAACGGCTTAGTTAACCCTAGGCCATTTATTCCAAAAATGACTTAAGTTTATATCCCACTTTGAATATTTTGCATTGCTCTCTGACTTGAACCCTCAAATATTTCAAGAAAATTTATGTTTAGCCGTAAGTCGTTGTGTCCAACAACGGATTAGGTAAAAAAAAAACTAAAGACTAAAAAAAACTGATACCACAACAATTTCTATTCAGCTGCTACTCTCATATATTTCATACACAATCTTATTCAACCTTCACAATACTCGTACTCTTCCGACAAGAAAATATTAAGGTTCATCAGTAAACACCCAAAACAAAAACATAATAAATTTCAACTAAAACAACAAAGACATTATCAATAAACACACTACATACACACAGCCATCCACATTCCTTTGGAACATATATTATCATCAACAAAATAAAAGACAACTGAGACACATAACTTTAACCGATAAATATATACACAGTTATAATTAAGAATATGATGCAACAAGAGACAAGGAAGCTTCCTTCAATAAATACCTACAAGATTTATAAAATTCAAACAAAAAGGAATTAGTATTGTTAGTCTACAAAATTCAAATACTTCACCCCATTAAAATTTTACCTCACAATGGTTCATCAAAATTATCGTCGGAACTCTCTTCATCAGTTGGAACAACTTCTTTTGGATTTGTTGCCCTAAAATAAATTACAAGTTTAAGTTAGTCAACATTTTATATATATATGCACGTCAAAATACAAAGCAAGTTGAATATTTTCAATATAAGTTAACAAAAGTTACACATATATTACCCCTCAACTAGGGTCGGACAATTTCTTGAATCATGTATGAGTACGAGCAAGTCACAGGTTTTACACCATCTAGGTTTTCTACCAAGAAGTTCCTCTCTTATCCACTTCAATATCTTCCCTTTACGCCTTTCCTTTGTAACACACTGTCCTGGGTCCCTCACAAATGCCCGTGCATGTCCACTGCCTTCAGCATGGGGTTGTTCATGTTCTTCTTCATGGGGTTGTGCATGTTCTTCTTCATGGGGTTGTGCACTACCGTCGAGATGTATTTGAAGACGAGAAATGCTGTCAATGTCTTTGAGCATAAGGTCGAGCTTGTATTTGTAACTAGAATCGGAGGAACAACCAAGATCAACCATTTCTTTTGTATGATGACTCAATTCACAATAGTGAGAAGCAAAATTTTGGCTACTTTCTTCGTGTGGAATAGATGTATAACTTCTTCTCATCACATCCTAGGTCAATCTTCTTTTAATTTATATATCTGGTAGAGAAATGTGATAACTGAACCGAAGAGCTGCCAAAATATGTTTGTAGGAAATTCCAACGAACTCGAACATGTTACAACCCCAAGTAACAATTTGACAGCATTTGCATAGTTGAATCAACCTCCCCAGTTCCGATTCTCCACAAAGCATCACATGGAAGGTTGAACTATTTGGTGTGTCAAGATTGGCAATGAAAGTCATATTATATAATAATATTTTTGTAACTTCATCTTGGAATTTATAGAATATTTTCAAAGTGTATATTTGCGCCATATTTTCTTCTAATGCCCATTGGGTCTTCAATTTCGGTCTCCTCTCACGGTTACGATAATTTTCTTTAAGTTCATCATGTCTTTGCTTTACCAAAAATCTGTCGAAGATGACAACAAATTCATGTAAGAAGTATTTCTTTTCTGTATGATGCTTCAAGGAAGAACGCATAGACTCAACCCATTAGCTACTCAACATGCCTTCCCAAAATGAATCTCTTGCATAGATGGGTGCCCATTTATCACGAATCTCAAATGGATCGTTCAACCATTTGTTATTCTCAACTCCATGGTTCAGACGAACTAATTTTCATTTCTCTTAGAAATCATGTACATACTCGGAATCATAGATGATAGTCTTCATATCATTCCTAAACTTATCGACATCATTAGATATACGCACCTCTTGTGGTAACTTATCCAATATGTGCCAAAGATGCCGAGTCTCGGGAAAAACTTTCTTCACTGCAACGACGATCTCACGATCCTGGTCCGTCACGATGTTGGATGGAGCATGATTGATTACACCTAGCCACTTTTTAAAGAACCACACAAAAGAAGAGGTCTTCTCATTTGGAATGAACCGACCTCCTAAGAACGTTGATTGTCAATGATGATTGATTCCGACAAATCAAACAAATAACATTCTATATCGGTTCATGTTGTATGTGGAATTAAAGCAAAGTGCATCCCCAAATTCTTCATAGTTCATCCTAGAAGTACCATCCACTCAATTACATTGAGACAACCGGCCTTAGGGATCTACTTAAAAATCATTAAAAAAAGAAGGATTCGCCAGTTTTTTCGATTCAAAAAAAAATCATTGAGAATGTTCACATCGTGTCCTTTTATCGCTTCGTGCAAGTCTCTAAGTAGATTTCTAGCATCTTTTTCGATGAATTCAATTTTATCGTGACCACCACTAGCACTTTCGAAGAAGAGCATTTGTTTGCAAGTAGGGTTATTAGCTTGGGTCATTTGATCCATTATTCTTCTATCGGTATTCGACACCGAACAGTTTTGGGGCAAAAGATGTCTTCTATCGGGTGAAGTAAATACGTGATTGTGCGGTTCATGAAATGAATACAACACCCATTTATTACTTTTTTCGTTCAGTTTTACACGAACGACAGTTTTACAACCGGTTCTAGAAGTAATTACCCTTCTACCTTTACTAGGTTGACTCGGTGGAGTCTCTTCTTTATCACACAAAAAAGACTTATCCACGACTTGGGTTTCCTTGTATTTATTCTCACCCTTATGCATTGTGAAACCTCATATTTAGCATATGACGAATAAAAGTTCTTGGCATTACCTAAGATATGAAACGTCATACCTATATTTGGTTTGAGCTGCTCTTCAACTTGCGGCATAAATTCACCTCTCTGTTGCACACATAAAATTATTACCGAAAACAGAATAGCATTCACCACTGTCCATATCTAACATAAATAATAATATAACAATTATCAATACACCGATCATATAGAGACAATCACATTATTTGCATATATAGTTACGAAACAATACATGAGAAAAGCGCACAAATGACATCCAAAAATTATGAAA
This sequence comes from Hemerocallis citrina, assembly GCA_017893485.1. NCBI lineage: Eukaryota > Viridiplantae > Streptophyta > Magnoliopsida > Asparagales > Asphodelaceae > Hemerocallis > Hemerocallis citrina. The sequence goes on from JACEHZ010000571.1 coordinate 443,468, forward strand.
CTTTGCGAGTAGGTCGGACTCGCCACACACAAGCCAACACAACTTGTAGAAGCAAGTTTGGACTCACGGTTTGCAAGATATGGCAATGTATCGCTTCATTTCAAATTAAAAGCAAACAAAGCGATACACGGCCATATATTGCAAACCGTGAGTCGAAACTCACTTCTACAAGTTGTGTTGACGTGCGTTTGGTGAATCTAACCTACTCGTATTTTTTAGATGTCGTTTGTGCGGTTTCGAGTGAAAAGTCACTCAAAAAATATCAAAGTCTAATTGTTGATGTTGTTTGATATACGGTAGAAAACTACACAAACGAGATCAAAAAATTCCGAAACATTGTGAGTAGGTCGGACGCATCATGCACGAGCAAACGCAACTTGTAGAAGTGAGTTTCGACTTACGGTTTGAAATATACTGCAATGTATCGCTTTCACTCACGGAAAGAGTTGAAAGTGATACACGGTCGTGTATTGCAAACCGTGAGTGCAAACTCACTTCAAGTTGCGTTGGCTTGTGCGTGGCGAGTTGGACGTTCTCGCAAAATTTCAAAATTTTTGAATCTCGTTTGTGCGCTTTTACAAAAAAACTAACGATACAATCTACAACTACAAACTATAACTATAATTTGGAAAAATAACTACTATAATTCAACCATCTACAATTATCAAAAAACTATATACAATACATCAAACAACTAACTACGCATCACAAAAAAATTGTGGACTCAAAAATTTAACAAAAATTCAGTCAACTAACATAGCTACATTTACTAAAAGCTAGAATAGAGTGAATACATTGCACAATGTGGGTCTTTGAGAATGAGAGAGAGGAGGTGGTTGCGCTGCTGTAGACGATGAGAGCTCGTTAGGGTTAGGGCTTTTTTTGGATCGGGAGATTCAAAGGAAGACGGAAAGAAGAGGGAGAGTGGTGAGAAAGTCAAGTGACAGATAATGGGTGGATTAGGTGAAGGAGGAGCAAGGATTTCGAGTTTGGGTTCAGGAACAAGCGACAGAGAGAGAGAGGGTAGTGTGAGAGTGAAAGATAGAATGTATGAGGAGTGCGAGATTTGTACAAGTGTTTTAAAACACTTATATAACCTAAGCCATAGTTCCACACAACGTTCTTGGTTATATATAGGCCGTTGTGTGAAGTAACGACCAAGGTTGGAAGATGAATTTTGTTCTACTTAGACCGTTGTTTTCAACAACGGCTTAGGGTCAAACTTGGAAAAAAAAATACAAGTCATCAGCGACGAGCGAGAGAGAGTGTGAGAGAAATGCTAAGTGAAGAGTTATTTGGAGGCGAAATACCATTTTTACCCCTCCGAAGTTAAGTGAGATAGAGGAGGAGATAGGCGGGATCGATCCTGGCCGTTGGATCATGATCGAAACAATCCAATGGCCCATAGGCCATTTTGCAACGAGTTTGTGCACACAGACCCGTTTGCAACTGAGCATTATATATATATATATATATATATATATATATATATAATGCTCCATTGCAAACAGGTCTCGTGCAAACGGGTATGCAAATCAATAAAGTCGTTGTTCGCAACAATGACTTACGTTATAAACCTAAGTCGCCGATGGAGTCCAACAACAGCTTAGATTATAACCTAGGCCGTTGTTGGGAACAACGACTTAGGTTATATTAAGCCTCAGTGGTTTGTAATGGAGCATTGCTATATGTGTGTGTGTGTATGTGTGCTGAGGTTTGTAATGGGGCATTGCTCTGTGTGTGTGTGTGTGTGTGTGTGTGTGTGTGTGTGGAGGAAAAAGAGAAAAAATATGGTGATGTGACATATGACATTGCCATTTGGTTTGCAAAATTTGACTCCAAAAATGGTCATTTCTAAATTTGACAATCCAAATGAGAGGTTGGTGTGGAGGATTTTTATCATTTGGGTTGCCAAATATAAAAATGACAACCTAAATAAGAGGTTGATGTAGATGCACAAAGAGGTATAGCAAAATATACCCTTAATTAAATATACGAGTATACATGCATATGAAGAGAACTTTTTACCAAACTATCCCACTTTTTGAAAGTATGTACCAAACTGTCCCTGTTTGAAAGTTAAATTCCAAAAAGTCCCTGTCACTAACTGAGATAGCACGCCTGGTAAAAATATGCACGATATCTTAGTCAGTGTGTGTTAGGAGCTACTATTTTTTCCCTAAAGTAAGAGTGCGAAAAACATCTCAAGTATAGACTCGCTAATTCCGTTAGCACGCCCATTTAACCCAGGCGCGCTAACTGAGATAGCGAGTGTAGATTGGTTTAATTTTAAAACACACTTTGGAGAAAAAAATGAAGAAAAATACCAAGTATAGACTCACTATCTCCGTTAGCGAGTGTATTTGTACCACACTCGCTAACGGAGATAGCGAGTGTATTGGCTTGTAGGAAAAAATCAATGGGTTTCGACACGCTATCTCAGTTAGCGAGTGTGTTTGTAACACACTCGCTAATTGAGATAGCGCGTTTTGGGAGAGAAGAAGTGGGATGAGAGTGCGACATCAAGTCTGATTTAAGTGAAATCCAATCGACACTCATAGTATCTCAGTTAGCGCGCCTGGTTTGAATGGGCGCGCTAACGGAGATAGCGAGTCCATACTTGAGACTTTTCACTCTGACTTGAGGGTGAAAGTAGTGCACCGTAACACACGCTGACTGAGATAGCACACAGATTTTTACCAGGCGCGCTATCTCAGTTAGTGATAGGGACTTTTTGGTATTTAACTTTCGAACATAGACAGTTTGGTACATACTTTCAAAAAGTGGGATAGTTTGGTAAAAAATCCAAATGAAGAAAGGTTATGACACCTATCCCATTACTAATGGAGAGGATGACTACACATACCTTAAATTTTACTTTAAACATACCCCAACTACTAAAAGACAAGGTTTGAGTAATATTTTAATTATTTTTTGTTTGTCTTTTAATGGTTGGAAGTTTGTCTTTAGTGGTTGGGGGTAAGTTTGGAGTAAATTTTGATATATGTGTAACATTTGTGCTGAATGGAAGAACTTTATTATATTTAATTTTTGAGTAATGCTAGAGCCACTACCAATTTTACTACATTTTTCTTCACTATCTTAGGTGGCACACTCCAATAGATAGGAAATGATAGAATAGGTGGGAGAACTCTCCAATAGAAATATGGCACCTAAGGTAGTGAATGAAATGATAGTGAAATTGGTAGTGGCTAAAGCATTACTCTTAATTTTTTGATAGATGCCATGTTTTTGATAGATTGCATGGCATGGAACTAAATGCTTCAGAACATGGATGGCTGACCAAAAACTCAATTGCTCGAACTATTTAAATATTGCTAGACATAAAAACAAAAAGAATCCAATAATCTTGATTAGGACATTAAGAAGCATATATAAAATTTTGGTCGTGGCCTTTCTTCAGCCCATACCCTACTAAAATATTCCCATTAAAAAGATTCCCGAACAATAATTGTTATTTATATTCTTAATTCAAGTGAGAATCAAACTCTCATCTACCGTATCTAAGGTTTTATTTTTATTGAAGAATCAAAAAGGAGGACTACACCTATTTCAAATTTTATCTCAAATATATCCCAACCACTAAAAAAAAAGATTTGAATAATATTTTAATCAATTTTTATTTGTAATTTAGTGGTCGGGGATTTGTCTTTTAGTGGTTGGAGTAAGTTTGAAATAAGTTTGAGATATGTGAAGCATTTGTGAGAGTCAAATATGGTCCATGTTGCCAACACATCCTACTAATCCTATTATAAAACTACGGTTTGGTTTAATTTGTTTTAGCGAATTAGGATTTGATCGTACGATTTTTATTTAAATTAAGGTTTTAATTTATTTATTTATTAATTTTGGCCTAAAAAATTATGAGAATAACTGGCCAACATCATGGAATTTCATAAAGGTCATATAATGTTTACAAATTAGGATTTATGTATATATATACACACACTGTCAAAAGAGAGCGTGTGTACAATCAGGACCGGTCCTGAGTTTTCGGAGGCCTAAGGCAAAAACCCAAATAATTATTTTTCAATTAGAAACTATATATAGTAATTAATGACGTTTTGTAGATAAACAAGACAAACCAATACCAACTCAGAAAAAATAAAACAAAAATAAAATGTAAGCAATAAGACATCTAAACCAATTATCTTTTATCCCTCCTAGGGTTGGCAACCGGGTCGGGTCGGACCCGCCCGGGTTGGAACCGAAGTTAGCCAGGTCCGAGTCGGGTCGGTTGGTTAACCGGGCCGGGCCGAGCCGGTCCGAGCGGAGTCGGTTGGTTAAGCAAAATGTCGACCCGCCCAACCCGTGAACCCATTCGGGTCCAACCCGGGTCTGGCCGGGTCGGGTCGCGGGTTGGCCCGTGTGCTTGATTTTTTTTTAAATTTAAAAAAAATGTAATAATAATAATAATAATAATAATAATAATAATAATAATAATAATAATAATTAAATAGTGAAATTGCAACAACAAAAAAATGTATATATTAATCATATGATTTCAACTTTTACAAATTTCCAACTTTTTTATAAGAAACAAAGAATTATTATAAATTGGTTCAATACAATTACAATTTTCTTCTATTAAATGACAATTTTCTTCAATTTTTCAACTTTATTTATAAAAAAACAAAGATTTATTACAATTTTTTATATATTTACAAATTTCTTGCATATGTTGGTCTTCAATTTGTTGTTGTTGTTGGTCTTCAATTCTTCATGTTGGTTGCTATTGTTGTTGTTATTGTTCTTCCGGCGAGTTGCTTCCACTTGTAGACGTATCGAACCATATTCCTTGAGTCTAATCTTCGGCTTTCATCCAGTCTTCCGTACAGACGAGCATTTTCAATGATTGAGGCTTCAAGCGATTCCTGTAATCGGTTAGAATCCTGCCACTTGTAGAAAATGTACTTTCTGAAGCAACTGTAGCGACAGTAGGAGTTAGTAGACCTTTAGCCATATATTTAAGAATACTATAAGTATGTTCATAGTCTTTCCACCATTGTAAAATATTTAATGAAGAAGTAAAACTTTCAAAATCTTGTTGATTATACCAATGTAATTCATTTGGTTGATTAGTCCTAAGTTTTTTTTTATTGAATTTTTGCAAGTATATTAAATGTTGCATCATCTAATTTATTCTTACCCTTACCTGTAGAAGTAGCAGAAGAAGAAGTAACTAAAGTAGTAGTACTACTTGATGAAAAACTTCTATCATAAAATCATACAAGTTATTTATTGTCGATTCAAATTTAGTTAAAAATATTCTGCAATCAATTTCAGATTCATCTTCCCCAAGTAAAGTAAAAAATATTTCAATCAAACTCTTCGTATCTTCTAATTTGATACGAGGATCCATCCAGTAGCAATACAATACAGCATATGAGGAGGATTAAAATACTTTAAAAATATGGTGTATACAGATTTCACAATATGACCAATAAAAGCATCATTGATCATTTCTTTGATAGTTTGTATCATAGTAACTATTGAAAAAAAATACTACTAGAAATAGATTCATAAGATTTTGAAAATTTTAAAGTTACGGTTTTAAAATGTTCTAAAAATTTTAACAAAAATTCGGCATAAAATCAAGCTTGGGGAGTCATTTCAAAATTTGGCATATTTTTTGTCATACAAAAATCATTTATACATGCTATATATTCAGTAACAACATATAGCAAATCAAAAGTAGAGTTCCATCGGTGTTTAAAATTCTTTGGAAATTCTCTAAAATGTACATTTGTAAGCCTACACCAAGCTTTCCATTCTTGAAATATAGTTTCACTTAATGCAATAAAATGTTCACAATTTCTAATGTTAACTATATATGGGTCGGTTATTTTTAATGCATCTTGAACACATCTATATAATAAATTACAAAGAAAGCTATCAAGTGGCTATGCTTCAATCACCCCTAAAACCAATAGCCCAGATTTAACCTCACAAAACATATTTTCCCACAAAAATTCAAAACCCACAACTTCAAAAAACTCTCTCTCTCTCTCTCTCTCTCTCTCTCTCTCCGCCTCCCATCTCTCTCTCTCACACTGTCTCCCTCTCTCTTCCCACCCTCTCTCTCCCTACTCTCTCTATATCTCCAACGCCAAAACCAAAGTCCCCTGTTCTCCTTCAACCTCTCGACGCTGCCTCCCGCTCACCTCTAGACTCCGAAACCCCCTTCACCTTCATCTCTCTCTCCCCGCTCTCTCTCTCTCTCTCTCTCTCACATCGATCCTGTCTCTCTCTCTCTCATCGATCTGACCCACTTTCACTGTCTCTCTCTTCTTCGACCCACCGAACCAACCCACCCAACCATCGAAAACCCCTAAATAATTGTGGCGGTGAAAAATCAACCACGCCACGGCGATTGGTTGTCGTGGAGGAATCCATCAATTATTGGAGGGCAAACCCACATCAAATCGATTTATGCCCCAATCGCAGTATTTGAGGGGGAAACAGAATCTAATTCCCATCCCACCTTCTTCTCCTCCCCCTCTTTACCCCCAAACCAACAAACAGATAAGAAACCAGAAAGAAGAAGCAAATCAGAAGGACGACCGAGATCGAGATCAGGATCTAGAAGGAGGAGATGGGGATTTGAATTAGGACGAGAACCGAGGCAGATGCTGCCCGACGATGGATCTACTCCGGTCTGAGGCGATGCAGCTGGTCCAAATCATCATCTCCATGGAGTCCGCTCACCTCATCGTCTCCTACCTCGGCCAACTCGGCCTCCTCCAATTCAAAGATGTAATCTTTCTCTACCAATCCCTAGCTTTTCTGATTTTGATTGCATATTGTTCTGAGTTTATTTGAATGATTGTATGCTGCTTTAGTCAGTTGGTACTTAGATTTATTGTTCTTAGATTGCATATTATTCTTAGATTTATTGACATCCGATTCTAGGGATTTAGTTGGTTGATAAGAAGACATGGTGTATCGTTCTGAAGATGCTTGACATCCGATTCTAAAAAAAAATAATACATACTTTGAGAATATCCAAAAATTTTGCAGTTAGGTCATGAACACAAATTACAAAGTTGGGTCATGAACACAAATCTATTACTACTCCTAAAATGGTTTCGTTTCTTATAGCAGTAGAATTAGGGGTTGTTTCTTAATGCATTCAAATTTACTGTTTCCTTCTTAGTTGATTGCAGATTTAAGGTTTGTTGTTTCCTTGCAGAGTCCTAGATGGGGCTTCTGGGTGGTGCTTCCCTTTCTTATGGTTCTTAGAACGGAGCATCCGTGTGGCTTTTCAGCATCTTCCTAATCATATGAGGTAATGTGTGTTCATCTTTTACTGTGAATTTTAATAATTTTTATTTGTTTGTTTACGCTCTCTTCTCTAATGATATTTCATGTTTCTTAGTTCATGATAATCAGATCTTCATATATTCATTAAGTGCGTTTGGTGAACGGGACCCGCAACAAACACAGTCAATGGGTCAAAGGTATCAGGGTTTGTTGAACATAATTACTGAGTATTGATCGAAGAATACAACATGCCAAGGTCTCGATGTTTTCCAACTTTCAGAATTGCACAGTGTTTACTTGGTCATCTTCTTCCATGTCATTATTTTTTTGGGGGTTTTCTTTTTAAAATGAGTAAGTGAATGAATTAATTATGTGCAGGTGAGTGCGATATAATTGGGCTGTTGTGATTTGGGTTTGGATAATTGAGAATGTACGTTGCGGTCAATCTGAAGAGATATCAAACCATTGAAGAAGTTGGGGAGTTCATAATGAATGTTAGAATCGTTGCTTACTACCAGTTGATGCAGATATGTCAGGTAATTACTCATCTAAATGTCAGAATCAGTTTTAGAATCATTGCTTACAGGTAATTACTCATCGCCGCCACACTTTTTGTTTCAAGGGTTGGACTCTCGATTCACTATAATGAGTACAGGTGAGGAGTTTCTGTGTTCTTGATTTGTAAATTAGGTTTCTATAAAAAGGGGTTTGTTGCAAAATTGTAAATTATTTTTTTAATAACTTTTTTAGGTATTGTTTGAGTGTGAATGTAATTGGATTGTACGCTGGATTCCAAGCTTTTGCGGAGGTGCATCAAATGGTTCACGAGAGACATATAATTGAGAGGCCGATGGAGTATTATTTCGACTTCACCATGGATCATTTGAGATTTTTTGCAGTTGTGATTATTGTTAATGATCGTTGGAAATTATGTCAGCATTGTTTGTTAGGTATTATCATGTTTCAGATTTTGTTTACATTATTTTGATTGTAGAAATGTTTGCAGTATTTTGAGGTAATTTATCACCATTTTCACAAGGTAATTTATCTTTAATTTCATCAATTTTAGTATCAATTTTATTAGGGTAACTGCTTTTTATCATCAATTAGTCCAGAAAGCTTCGTCTTTTATGGTTGAAAACCCTAAAATCTCACATACTTTTGGCGTTTTGGGTTAAAAAGAGGAATTTTTGTAGGGTTTAGGTTAATTGAGAAAGCTTTTTGCATGAAAGAGCTATCGAGGTTTAATTAATGGTGTGAAAGAATAGTTTAAGACTTGAATTTGAGAGTAGAAATGTGTAAATTTTCATAAATTTGAGATAGATTTAATAATGTACATTAGATGTTTACAATAATCACAACTGTTAGGTATTATCATGTTTACAGTATTTTTCTTCCAAAACATTCTGTTTACAGTAGACCCTAGATGTTGAACCTTCATTTGTTACATTTTAGACTAGGTTACTTAGATAAACGACTGAACATAATTTACAGTTTTTTGTTCTTTGTATATTTACTTTCAAATAGCTCGAGAAGTTTATTATATAGATTATTATTTTTAGTCCTTCAGTTTGATTGTGTATATTAAATGTGAATGGAACCCTCTTATAAGTATTTAACTTTTATTTTATCCTGTAATTGATAGCTATAGTTGGGTTTGTTCTGATTGTTAATCTGGTTTTATAATCATCGTTGTTTCAGATTTTGGAGTATTTTAGTGTTGGGAGAAAATTTAATGAGGGTGATAGGAGGTGTTGGTTCTTTTGATTTTTCTTCTGTAATGTTGATGAAGATGATGTTCATTTCGAGAGAGGTTTAAGTGGTAGGATCAAAAGGTTGACTGGCCACTCCTTTTGAAGAGAGGTTGAACAAGGTTCGGTCAAATGAGAAGCTCTTCCCTCGAAGGCTTGGCAAGTTAGTTAATTTGTTAACTAAAGTATTCATAACTTATTCAGATAGTATCTTTCGGGATAATTTATCATTTGTATGTATTGCCTTATTCCCTTTTCTTTGTTATTCAAGAAAATTTATAGAAATTATAGTATGTGTTCCATTGATTGTGTGAAACTTTCTCCGAGTGCTTATCATATAGTATATTATTTCCATTGTTTAGCACCGATAGAGTAGGGAGCCCGCTTGAGTTTGACACCGATAATTTCCAGATCAATGTTAAATTTTATGCATGTTTTGGTTTACAGTACTCCTGTATAATTTTAATCTCTTAATAATAATGAACACAATAATTGTAGTTTTTTTTTCTTTTGTACTTTGTGTACTACATCGTTCAATTCATTTTATGCTTGCTTTAAGCATTCTTATCTGACAAACTTATCCAATTATTTTCCAGAAACTTGACAGTTTTATGGAGATGGCATTTGGGCAAGAGTGATATATATTTTTAAATTTATAATTTTTGCTAGGAATACCAGACCTACAGTTGATGGATAATGTTAGTTGAAGTGTTTTCATTGCTTTTATTAACAAAGTTCACTTTCAAAGCTGCCAATGTCATGTCTTTTGGTGATAAGCAGGTGGTGGATCAATCTCGAACTTCGGGACACAATGGGCTTTGCAAGAGATAGATTAGTGGAAAACTACTTTGGGGTAGTAGGGTGGGCTTATGAGCCAAAATTTTGGAGAAGCAGGGAAGCAATGACCAAGGCAAACTGTTTCATAACATACATTGATGACATATACGATGTATATGGTTCACTGGAAGAACTTGAACTCTTTACTGAAGTTGTTGATAGGTAATGGATGTATTCTAACTCAACTGACATGAATTAAATTTAGAAGAATTGGTTAAGATGAACTTATTATTCTATTTTCTTTTGTGATCGATGTAATTATGTATGAATTTCTCATATTGTATTTTTTTCCAGGTGGGATGCAACTGCAATTGAACAACTTCTAAATTACATGAAGATTTGCTTCATGGCACTCTTCAACACTACTAATGATACAGCTTACAAAACTTTGAAGTTAAAGGGAGTGAATCCTCTTCTTTACCTAAAGAAAGTAGTATGCACCTTCTCATCATTGAATGACAACATATAAAAATAATACTTAATTGTATAAACCAGAGTTCGATCCATATATGGTTCCCCTATATCTCTAAATTATGTTTTTATTGATTTAGTGGGTAGATTTATGCAAGGTATATTTAGTTTAGGCTCGATGGTACCATGTAGGGTATAAGCCAACATTTAAGGAGTATTTGGATAATGCACGGATTTTGATATCAGGACATGTAGCATTAACTCATGCTTACTGTACCAGTGAAGATCTAACAAAGGAAGCCTTAGAATGCTTCAATTCTTATCCGGATGCAGTCCACGGGCATTTGGGGGGGGCGCTATGTAATCTTATTGATGGCATTATTTTCTATCTATTATGGATTAATATATAATGAGTTCTTCTCAGTTCCATTTCACATTTTCGGTTCATCTTCTTATAAATGTTGGGATTCCACTTGCAGGTACTTTTAAATCCTTTGTGATTTGTTTTAAAATCCTTTGACTAGCAATCACAGGCATTCTATACAATGTGCATCCTGCTTTGTACATCATAACATCTCTTCTTATTTCAGGAGATCTCTGAGCAGTTTGTCTTATTTTGCTTAATTACTCAATTAATTATGCTCTACTTTTTTACATGTGCATATTATCTGTTGTTTCTGGAAGTTTCTTTTTCCTTTTGGAAACTCTAACAGACATCAAGTTTACACTGCAAATTTGAAATATGTGAAATTTTAGCGTTAGTCAATGTTCATGAGATATCTAAAATAGGATTCTTTTTTTTAAATTTAACGGGGCTGCATTCTACTCTTTCTTTTGTCATTGTAGAGTGGCTTAGGTTCAAAAGAATTTCCTTTAACATATATCATCATTATAGAGTGATGGGGAGCATTTTTTGTTCAGATCGTCCAGTTTGAAGGAAATTTCTTTTGTACATCAGTCATTTTGAAAGGTATTGGTTTGAAAATAAATTTTTCTACAAACTATTAGTGTTGGTTTTTTAAATTCTCATTGGTTTTGACATGATTGATTCCTTTTTCATTAAAATGATTTTTTCATTCTTGATCATGATTTTTCAAGTCTCTTCATTATGGTAGGTTTAGTCGTCTATCCATCTGCAATCTTCATGTTCTCAGAATATTTGTTATGCTTTCTTTCTCTTAATGTTACTGTCTATTTTACTGGTGAAATCCCTGATAGTTGGGCTTATGTATTTTGTGTTAATCACTCTGTAATTATTTTGGCAAGTTGGGCCTAATGTTGTCATCTATGTTATTATTTTTACCTGCATGTACATCTTTTTTTTAAAAATATATCAAAAATTATCGTCCATGTTAATCACTCTGTCAAGAATTTAAAATATCTCATACACTGGAATATATCAAAAAATGGGGCCAACAAGCCTGTTTCAAATCAAATTTGTAGTACACTCTCCAGTATATGGTTATAGATTTATTCATATGGAGATGTAATTTTGCTTGATCACATTTAACAAAAGTTCTTCACATGTACATCACAACAAACTTTCTCTTTTTCTCTTACCTCTTTTAAAATCATACATGGTTAACTACATGAAAATATGACAATCGAAAATTAACTCATGCAGTTTGAGGCGACAACTACATTAGCAAATGAATTGCTACTTACGGCAGGCTCCAAATTCGGAGCAGACGTAATTTCGATCCACTGTTATTGTAGATTCACAATACTCTTTTTCAATCCCGACCTACTGACAAATGATCCTGCAATATACATAAACCAATAAACAACTTAATCATACTTCAGAGTACATCAATGTCTACTGCCAAATACACATCTATATAAATCATCCTTCACAAATCCGTGCATATATTTTACTGTATACAAGGCTCTTTTAAAAAAACGTGCAATTTGAGGTGTTCATTGCATTAGAAAATGAATTGCTACTCCAAATAAAAAAAATAAAAATCTTTTATCGAGCAAGCCACACATAGCAAGGAATTTTCGGTCCACTACTATTGTAGATTCACAATATTATTTTTGAATCTCGAGCTACTGACAAATGATCATGCAATATACAAATCAATAAACATCAAACTCACTCCATAATCTTACTTCAGAGTATATTACTACATCAACGTCTACTAGAAAAAAAACATCTATATAAATCATCTCCTTACTGTTTACATGATTTTTTATATGTTGCATCGTTCCGAATACGTGCCGTAGGCACGTGCCAACGGGCATACCTAGTAATTTTATAATATGACATGCACATCTAATATGAAAAAATTGTCAGATGGAGGGTTCAATGCGGATTTTAATATACTAATTGATGCATTATTGTTAGATGCATTATCAAAACTTATACACATAATTTTATTACGAATATGAAAAAAATCACAAATTTCGAAAATATGATTTGCAATTTCATTACCACTATGGGAATAGGGCAACGCGGCAAGTGATGTGATCCTTTTTTGAAGGATCCAATCACTGTCGATCCAATGACAAGTTATTACCATTATTGGAATATTGTTGCAACCCTTCCAACAATCGGAAGTTAGAGAAACTCTACAAGTTAAACTCCATAAAATGGCAATCAAAGCTTCTCTCATTTCTTTGTACATTTTAACACAATCAGACTTCAAATTATTCCTAGGGATTCTTTTAAAGTGCGGGTTTAAGGCAGTTTGATTAAAAGTTTTTAAGTCCCTACTCTCGGAATAGAAAAATGGTAAGTCGGGCCATTTTCTAACGAACAAGTTCGGGATCATAAGAATGACTATCAACTACACCGGTCCTAGGGTGAATTTTTTGTTGGCCGGGTAGGTCTACAAGAAGTTCTTTGTGTACATTTTGGATGTTTCGTTTTACTGTACCCGTCCCCTTACCCTTCTTCCATTTATATGGCTTCGAACATGTTTTACAAATTTTTATACCTACACCCGATTTTTTTCGTCCGGAATATAATCATAAAATTTGTGCCAATCACTAGTTTCCCCTCTAGTTTTCCTACTATTACCCGGTTGTGTTGTTTCCGTTACTTGTGTTTATAGTTCTTTTTATGTCTATGTCTCCTACAAACTCATCGTGTGTACCAATGTATCCGGTCATAGGGTACTCTTCGGCGGGGTTATTTTGTGGGACAATTGGAGGCCTACAAGAAGTGCCGGTGAAATCTTATCTACTTTGGCTACGGCCGCTACCTCGTGATCTAGACATGTTGATATAGTAGTGTATGTAAAAAAATTAAATACAATCTAGGCGAGATAAGTTTTTAAAAAATCTAGAAAACAATAGGAGGGTTGTGAAAGAGAAGATCAAAAAATCAACAAACAAATATGATAAAAAAAATTATAACTATAAAAAAAATATCAAGACAATAAGAGGGTTGTGAAATTTTGATACTGTACTTCGCGGATACTCGTATATAGAATGAGAGTGAAAATAAAAGTAGAATTATAAGTAGAAGTCCGGACTCGTATGTAGATAGAAAGAGAACTTCTTTGTTGGAGCCTTGGAGGAGTTGAAGACTTAAAGACATAGTTGAATGTTGAATTCGATACAATCGGAATTTGTTGCTTCTATGTTGCTAACTTCTTTGTTGACAAAATTTCAAAAAATTGAGATTAAATTGAGTAGTAGTAGTAGTAGAGACAGTAAGAGAATAAGGTGTAAAATTTTTAGATTGGGTTTAAGGGGTATTTATAGGGAAAAAACCCCCCAAAAAAAAACCCAAAAAAAAAACCCAAAAAAAAAAAACCAAAAAACGACTATAACGGCCGTTGCCCCTGTTTTCAGCCGTTGGACCCGCGGGTCGAACGGTCGACCCGCACGGGTCGAACGGTCGACCCGCGCGGGTCGATTGGTTCGAAATCAGCGGGTCGACCAGCGGGTTGGTGGGCGGGTTTGGCACTGTTCATCGGGTTCATGGGCCGGGTTCAACGGGTTGGAAACCATTATTTGACGACCCGGGTTGACCCGCTTAGACTTGCAGATTCGACCCAGATCCGAACCGTATTTTAATAGGCCGGGTTTGGCAAGCGGGTTACGGGCGGGTCGCGGGTCAGCCTGGCCCGGTTGCCATCCCTAAGATTCCCTCCACACAATTATGTGCATCCAAATTGAATTGAGTTTCTCTCTCTAGAAAAGTCTAGAGAGAGAAACTAACCCCAAAAAACCTCCAAAAGAAACTCTAGATCTAATTTTGGCCGGGGGCGGCAGCTAGGGCTCGTCGCCGCCGCCCCGGTGTGATTGTTCCAGTCGTCCATCCCTTCCTTTGCTATCTTCCTATCGAGCTCCTTCCCCACGTACCCCCATTGTCCCCAGTTTCGGTAGGCGCGCCGCTCTTCTCGCCGGCTTCGACCACTCTTCTTCAGCGACGGGTGAGCGCAGCAATGTCATTCTCCAGATCCGCCGCCATCTCCAGATCTGATTGTCATGAGGCGGTGCGCCAGTTTCGGGAGGCGTGCCGCTCGTCTCGCTCTGTTTCGGGAGGCGCGCCGCTCCTCTCGCTCTTCTTCAGCCTTCTTCCTGCTCTGTTGGGGAATCATGGAGTTGGGTTTTGGTGGGTTTTTTTGTGGGTTTCTTGGTTTGCTCTCGAAGTTGAGGTTTCGGAGGAAGTGGTCGTCGAAGGTGATGTCATCTTGCCTTCTCTGATTGGCTCCTCTCATGGGTCGATTGGGGATGGAGCTGAAATGGGAAATAGAGGGGAAAGATGGCTCCTTTATTGGATTGTGGGGCAAATAGGAGGAGGTTCTTCTTATCTGGTTTGAGAAGAAAAGAAATCTTTTCATGGCTCCTCTCTATTTCCCTACTTTCTTCGGATTTTAACAGAGATTTTGGTAGGGTTTTAGAGCTCCGACCAGCCACCGTCGACAACTCTTCTTCTGTTTCACTACTGTCGGCCTCCCCCCTCTTTGGAACGGTTCATTCATCGCCACCACCATGTCCAAACTCTCGGGGCCGATTACTGTGATCTGCAGCCATGATTTAGGCCTCCAGGGTTGGTGTAGTCGGCGAAGTAGTCGGGTGTTTGTGACGATGAGCTTGTACCCCGTTCTGTTGGGGTGTGATCTAGAGGGGCGGGGGCTGCATCCGGGTTGCTTCACCAGATGACCACAGTCGACGGGGCACCACCACCACTTCGCCCTCATAATGGGAGCTGACGCCCAATGCCATCGCCCGTTGTGGCGAGAGGAGAGGGTAATACTTCAATCAGCTGGTTCTTGTATTGGTTTTCTGATTGAGAGAGGAGAGAGAGTGAGTGAGTGAAGACATTGCTTTTCACTACTCTAGGTTTGTGGTGGTCTGTATTTGTGAGAAATCACTGGAGATAGCAAGGGCGTGAGAGAGGCGAAGGTATCATCTTCACGACTCTCTCCTTGACTGCGGTTTTTAGTGGAGAGTAATTATAGCTAGATTGTGGGAGGATAGGAGGTGTAGACTGAGCTTGGCGGCTGTCAAAACTCTGCCTACGGGGCTTGGGCCCAAAGATGGGGTCCCCCCAGCGAGTAGACTGAGTTCGGCGGTTGTCAAAATTAGGCCTGCGGGGCTTGGGCCCAAAGATGAAATCCCCCAGCGAGGAGAAGGCAGGACTCGGTGGGTGATAAAAATCCTGCCAGACTAGTTTCTGGTGGGTGTGCATGTGCCGTGGAGGCAGTGTATGAAGCTAAACTGACGTACATACAATTTTGATAGACCGAGCTTGTTTGTCAGCCCACCCTCCAAGGTTACTGTAGGGATTTGTTGTTTGTACAAGTTATATTGCTTCATGTATATTTTATTTTCTGTTTGTAGGTTGTAACTTGGCCCAGTACTCTGGGTTTGTTTTTTTAATTTCTTATTGATGAAAGATGGTGGCCATATCCCACCTTTTCCTTCAAAAAAAAAAAAAAAAAATTATGTGCATCCGAGTCTAATTACTCTTACGAAAGCAAAAAGAACTCAATTACTAAACAAAGACAAATGTAATTTTTTTCCCGTCAAGTTTAGCTTTATATCTTAATCCAAACACAAATCTCTAATATTATAATGGGAGAAGGGCTTAGTGTCATTTGTCATTGTGTCATTTTGTCAACACGTGCAGTGCACGTGTTGGTATTTTTTTTGTCCTTTTCATTCCCCTTCCTCATTTTTCCCACGTGCAACGCACGTGTATAATACTAGATTTTTTTTGTCCTTTTCATTCTCCCTTCCCATTTTTTCCACGTGCAACACACGTGTATAATACTAGTACAAAAATAACTTGAAGACGAAGGAATACAAAATCTTTTTTTTTTTATGAGAACGGATAGAGTCGAACGACTCCAGCCACAAAATCAATTCCATTTTCTTTCCTTTTCAATTTACGTGTTTCACACACAACACTAGAAACACGTGTACAGTATGTAACTTTTTCCTATCCAAACAAGCCGTTACTGTTCCTGTCGTCAGGTCAAAACTGTTTATTAATTTCCCGCTTCCCAAAATACCCTCATTTTCAGGAAAAGTTTTTCCAAAATGACCCAATTTTCAAAAATATTTACCAAACAGACCCACTTTCGAAAATAATTATTCAAACTAACTCACTCGACGTTAACCACCAGTCTAGTTCAATTACGGTCAATGTTTATAACAGCGAGTTTAGATTTAGTATTTTGAGAATTAGCGAGATTTCTCCAAATGTTGAAAAAAATTTCTATAACCAAACTCGCTATTTCAAACAACGATCCTACTTGAAACAGACTCGATGTTTCAATTAGGGTCGCTTTTTTGAAATAACGAGTTTAGCTTTAATTTTTAAAACTTGGCCAGATTTCTCCAAATGTTGAAGAAAATTCTTATAACTAAACACACTGTTTCAAATAGCGACCCTAATAGCGAGTCTAGTTCAATTATAGTCGCTTTTCAAAACAACGAGTTTAGCTTTAGCATTTTCAGACTAGACACTATTTCTCCGAGTGTTTGAAATAATCTCAATAACTAAACTCGTTATTTCAAATAGCGATCATAATTGAATTAGACTCGCTGTT
Source organism: Hemerocallis citrina (assembly GCA_017893485.1). Lineage (NCBI taxonomy): Eukaryota > Viridiplantae > Streptophyta > Magnoliopsida > Asparagales > Asphodelaceae > Hemerocallis > Hemerocallis citrina. The sequence goes on from JACEHZ010000571.1 coordinate 460,764, forward strand.
TAACAGCGAGTCTAGTTTAATTCGGATCGGTTTTCAAAATAGTGAGTTCAGTTTTATTGTTTTGAGACTTACGCAAAAATTTTCCGTGTGTTGTTTTTAAAAAGTGGGTCATTTTGGAAAAAAATTTCGATTTTCGGTCTCTTTAAATAGTAACTCTGTCTGCTAATCTTGGTGTCCTCAAAACCACATCAATGCAATTTTGTCTTTACTTTAGATTGATTACAGGCATTATCTCTTGATTTGTGTGCTCTCTCATCTCATTAAATAAATTGTTCTGTTTCTTTTCTGGTCGTTGGTGACAATTTTTGGCAAAGTTCATATTTGGACACAGTTTTTATTTGGAGTCCAAACTTTCTCAAAAAAGAATTTTGAGAATACAAGGAAAGAAAACCCAACAAGAAGAAGGAAGAGCAGAAGGAGGAAGAAGAAGAAGGAAGATGGTTTCTGTGGAGTCAAGGCAAGGAAGGCAATTGCAGCGTTACAGCAATAATGGGCGTCGCCTTGTTGTTGGGTTTGTTCCTTAAATCCCCCCCCCCCCCCCCCCCCCCCCCCCCCCCCCTCAAAATTTTCATTTTCTTGTTTGTTTGTTTGATTTGGTTATGTTCATTCTTGCATGTTCTTAAATGGGTTTGTCTCCATTTTTGTTATTAATGGGTTTTTGGTACATTGCATTGTGTTTGTTCCCTAAATGCCCCTCCTTTTGAAATTTGGATTATTGATTGCCCCATTTTATGTTTTTTTAATTTTTTATTTGGGTTTGTTCATTCTTGCATGTTCTCAAATGGGTTTGCTTCCATTTATGTTATATTAATTTGATTCATATTCTTAATGGGTTTTGTTAGATGTTTTTGGTACGTTAATTACATTAGATTTATTCCCTAAATACCCCCCTTCTTTTTGAAAAATTTGTGTTTTGGTTGCCCCATTTTATGTTTTTGTTATTTGGGTTTGTTCATTCTTGCATGTTGTGAATTGGGTTTGCTTCTAATTACGTTATTAACATTAATGTTCTCTGTTGTTTGACTACTGTTTGATTAATGTTCTTCATGGTATGAGATGTTTTGGTACAATCCATGCATCCAACTCTTTGAGTCATTTTTCTTTGATTTGGCTTCTCAATTTGACTGATTCTTGACCTTGCCCAAAATGGGTTTTTCCCCCTTGTTCATCATTATGAAAATATGAGGTTTTGGCCTGTTTCTATTGAATAAATGCACAATTTTGACTTGGTTTTGATTTTTTTTTTTTTTTTTAGTTTGTATTTGTCTATTGCTTTTTACATTTGGATAAAAATTTTTACATTTTTTTAATTTTAATTGACTTCTTGATTATTCCTCTCATTTTAATTTATTTGACATGTTTGTTGGAGGCCACTCTCCGTTCTTGGGTTGAAAAGGATTGGGATTTGGTTACAATAGCATGTATGAATTATTTAAAATGTCGAATTTTAGTCAATTTGAATTTGGGGTCATGCCAGTTAACATATTCTCGTGTTGAAATCCAGATGCATTCCTTACAAATTCAACCTTGACAAGCAATGCAACAGTGATCTTCTTCAGAATGTGGAAGTTCTCGTCGTCAGTTCGCAAAAGGGCTGTGGAATGATGTTTCCAAAGGTAGCACTTGAAAACTATAAATATTCGAATAGTTATGGAATTAAATCATTAGATCTTTATCAGGGATATATATGAAAAATGTGAGGCTATTGAACCAAGTCTTTAGAAAGGATATTGATACATGTTTTACATCAAAACTTCAAAATTGTAGTGTGGGCTGTGAGGGTTTTACAATTATATTCTAACAAGATAAATTTTGTATACTATTGTTGTACTACAAATTACATATTTGTTGAGCTCATTATTATTAATTGCTTGGGTGCCTTACATGACCCCTACTTTCCTATCTTATAATGGGAAAGAATTATAGCTTTTGTAGTACAACTAGCATTAATCTTCCTCCTGTGGTACAAAGCGTAATACATTTGTTATAGAAAACAGTTGATATGAGTTTGTTAGAGCATCCACAGTGGTTTGCTAAACCTATTCTAACTTTAGAAATGAAAATTTAGCTTTTTTAGAATGTCGCTGCAATCGTTATTTCTAAATTTTAAAAAAGCATAGTATGAAACGGATCTTGTTCATCCGTCTAATATTTTTTTAATTTTTTTTTGGTTGGAAGGATGAAGGTCATCCGTTCCATGCTAGTTTTTAAAAAAAAAATAAAAAAATGGTTGGAAGGATGAAGGTCATCCGTTCCATGCTTTTTTTTTTTTTTTTAAATGATTGGAAGGATGAAGGTCATCCGTTTGGATGGTTTGCCTTTTTTTTTTTTTTTTTTGGATTTTATATTATAAAAAAATCAAACAGAATTAAAAAAATAATAAAAAAAAGTCAAAAACTTCTACAAACGGATCATCTTCATCCGTTTGCTCAGTTCGGATTTTTTTTTTTTTTAAATCAAAGAAAATAAAGAACGGATGATCATCATTCGTCCAATGCCATAAACGGATTATCATCATCCGTCTTCTATATTTAGCAATCTTCTATCCAGACTTCTAACTTTAGCAACTTACTGTACATTTCTATTCTAACTTTTGAGTTTTTAGCAAACCACTGCACGTCGGTTTTCTAAATGGATTTCTAAATTTTGAGTATTTAGCAAACCACTGTGGATGCTCTTAGTGAGATATATATAGTGGTTGCATTAGTTGTGTTCTTTAAAAACTTTTTATTAATTTTTGCAAATTCTCAACGCATAGGTAAGGATGTTTGAATTTCATGATTTTTTTATCCATATATATTCTATGGCTTATTTATCTTCCTGAATTTCTAGTGTGAAACCTGCTACATACATATGTATCACATTAGTCAGTGTTATTTGTACATATTACATATGAATTGCTAGGACTTAGGAACATGGAGAATGGTTTTTCAAGGTAGTCTAAGATATTTTACTTCTCCTATAGATTGTATTTCTCAATTTGTATATTCTTCAACAGGGAGGTTGGGAAAGCGATGAAACTATTAAACAAGCAGCATCACGAGAGGCATTGGAGGAAGCTGGTGTTCAAGGAAATATAGAGCGTAGACTTGGTAAATGGAGGTATCCAAGCAAAACGCAACCAACAGTAAACGAAGGCGTCATGTTCCCTTTGAATGTAACTGAGGAGTTAGTCCACTGGCCTGAGATGGATGTTCGTGAAAGAAAATGGGTAAATTACAGAATTCTCTTATGAACTGAGTTTTGTTTGCTATTGCTTTTGAAGATCGAGCACAACCTTTTCAAACTTATAAGCACTTTTTCAAAGTGGGGTTTTGAACTTTTTTGCGTTTGACATGAAAACAAAAGTTGAAAACTAACATATATGAATCTCACTGAAATGATGACTTTGCTGGATTATAACAGGTGACAGTGGAAGAGGCAAGGGAAGGATGTGATCACGTGTGGATGAAGGAAGCACTGGATAGACTAGTTCGACGCCTCTCATCAGGCACAACACTAAGAAGGCACAACTCTTCAACATAGATTTAGGGTTCCGTTTCAATGAAAAGGGATACTACTTTGGTTCCCTTGTACATAAAATATCATGTGTGCGTGTGTCCCAAGAGAGGGAGGGAAGGCCCTGTACTGTTCGAAATCATTACATTGGATGACATCTAACCGAATTCTTTGGCGAGCATGACACTGTTGTAGTAGAATTAATCTAATCCATGTGTAAGGGTTTTGCCTTTTTTTTTTTTCTTTCAATCAAATGTTGTAGAAGTCTTTATATATTTCAATTTGTCAGTGATTGAGGTCGGTTGCAAAAGAGGATAGTAAGGTATCCGTGGATGCCATTTGCTTTTTCGCATTGTTAAATGTCTAGCTTGAATGAAGTATATATGTTGATTTTTCAATATGTTGATACATGTTTTTTATTTATCACTGTTATTGATTTTTGAATGGAAAAATTATAGCCTAGGGCGAGTATATAAATATTGTTGGTAAAGTTTTCCCATACCGGGGATGAGTTTATAACTATTGTTCTGCTCACTCTTTGAACAGAATGTGTGTTTGTATCTTTACCTGGTTTTCTAAATATATGTGCTGATGCAAATTGCAGCTAATTTAATATTTTCTATTGATTAAAAAAAGTCGATCATAACATGAAATCCATGTCTAGAATGAGGAAAAGTAAAGGGTTTTTGAATTTTTTACCAAACTATCCTACTTTTTGTAAGTATGTACGAAACTAATCCTCTTTGAAAATTTAATACCAAAATATTTCTGTTGCTAACTGAGTTAGCGCGCCTAGTAATTTTCTTCGCGCTAACTCAGTGTGCGTTAGGGGATACAACTTTTCCCTCTAGTTTGGGTGTGCGAAAAAACTCACTCAATATAGACACGCTAACTCCGTTAGCGTGCGTGTTTAAATCACTCGCGCTAACGGGGTTAGCGTTCGTAGATGGGACAGTATGGGCTCTACCTCAAAGAGGGGTGTGAGTAAAAAATCACTAAGTATAGACGCGTTAACTCAGTTAACGTGCCTATTATTACCAAGGTCGTTAACGACTGTGAAGATTTTATGTTTCCAGAAAGTGGAAACTTTCTGGAAATTGGAGATACTCACACATTAACTCAGTTGACGGTCTTGGTTCAGTTAACGTGCCTTGTTTTACCAAGGTCGTTAACTGAGTTAACGTGTATACCTATCTTCACAAACAGACTAATAATCGACACACGCTAACCCCGTTAACGGCCTTGGTATAAAGAGGCACGCTAACGGGGTTAGTATGTCTATATTGGGTGAGTTTTTTGGCACACCCAAACAAGAGGAAAAAGTTGTATCCCCTGTAGCACGCTAACTGAGTTAGTGCGAAGAAAATTACTAGGCGCGCTAACTCAGTTAGCGACAGGGATGTTTTGGTATTAAATTATCAAATAGGGATAGTTTCGTACATACTTACAAAAAGTGGGATAGTTTGGTAAAAAATTCAGGGTTTTTTAGGTTGATTGAGGATATCTAAGAGAAGTAGATATATATGCATCTTTTCCTTTTTCCTTGCTACCGATATGCATGCAAAGAGAACCCACAATAAGTAGGAATTTTCCCCAAACTGTACTTTTTGAAAGTTTTTTCCAAACTGTCCTACTTTTTTTTAAAAAATTTCCAAACTGCCTCACTCACTTTCTGAAAAAGCGAGTGTAGTTAAAACCCAATCGCTTTTTCAGAAAGCGAGTGTGAGGCTTTTGATTTTCGAAAGTCTAGACTCGTTTTCTGAAAAAACAATCGGGTTTTAACCAGACTCGTTTCCTCAAAAAGTGAGTGGGTCGTTTTGATAAATACTTTCAAAAGTGGGTCAGTTTGGTAAATACTTTCAAAAAGTGGGTCAGTAACAAGTTTGATTTACCACGACGGTTTGAACAAAATCTTCAAAGTAGGGTTTAAGAAAGCTCTCCCTTTCTCCAACTTAAAATCATTGAAAGACACTAACTTGATTTAAATTATTCACTATTCAAATTGAAATTCACTCCATTCATCCAAAACAAATTAAAACCAAAAAATGAGATGATATGAATTTCCTTCCAATTCATCAACTAGCTACAAAATGGATGGATAAAAGTACCATACTGATTAGATCTTTTGGTTTAGAGCATCTGTAGTCGTCTGCTAAATATGCATAATATGCATATTTTGTCAAAAAAATCGCTGCAGTCGTCTACTAAATATGCATATTTTGCATATTTTGCTACAGTAGATTTCTATAAATGAGACCGGATATGAGAATTATGCATAATTTAAAGGACGCAACTTCACATTGCGTCCGACGACTTTTAAAAAAAAACATTTAATAAAAGAAATTAAACTAGGGAGCTATCCTTGGACGCAACTTCATCAACTTGAAGTTGCATCCAACGGAGGGGCCTGCTTTTTTTTTTATAAAAAAACTTAAATAACGTTTTTAATTAATTAAAAAAATCATAAAAAATCCTTAAAAATCGTGCGACGCAAAGTGAAGTTTCGTCTGAATTTTTTATATATTAAAGTGGTAAAAAATATCAATCGACGACTGTGGATGCTCTATGAGCATAAAAATTGATAACTCAAAGCTGAATGTGTAGCCCTCAAAAAACTCGCAAACAACATTTTTAGCTTATCAGTCAACAACATTAACTACTACTACTATGACATACAGCAAACTACTGCATATAAGGGCAAAGCGCGATGAGTACTAAAATTGAGCTCAACTGAACTTCATTACAGATCAATAACAAAACAAGATGAGAACTTTCACTAAAAAAGACATGAATGTTGAGATTTTTAGGGTTAGGGTTTTAAGGAGAGATGGAGATTTTGGGAAATAACAAATTCGGAGCGAATTCTCTTTGGGGGATGGGAGGATGGGTACATAGAGGGCTGACGGCAGAGGTACTCGTTCGCCATTGACGGAGAGATCAGAGAAATTAGAGATTGGATTGAAGAGGAAGAGAGAGGGCGAGCTTTCTTAAACCCTAATTTGAAGATTTTGTTCAACCCGTCGTGATAAATTGAACTTGTTACCAAAATAACCCACCTTTGGAAAGTATTTACCAAACTGAACCACTTTCAAAAGTATTTACCAAAATAACCAAATTTGCTTTTTGTGAAAGCGAGTTTGGTTAAAACTCAATCGTTTTTTCAGAAAGCGAGTATAGGCTTTCGAAAATCAAAAGCCTCACACTCGTTTTCTGAAAAAACGATGAGGTTTTAACCATACTCGCTTTTTCAGAAAGCGAGTGAGACAGTTTGGAAATTTTTTAAAAAAAAGTACGGCAGTTTTGAAAAAACTTTCAAAAAGTGAGACAATATGGGAAAAAATTCCAATAAGTAAAGGGTTATGCGGTTTGGTGGTGTTGAGGGTGGAGAGCACATACTTAATCGCAATCTAAAAGGCACCGGGCACTACCTAAGTGATCCAAATTGCTTGGATGAGGTAAAATGGTTGCACCCTTTTTAAGTGGTCCATTAGTCTACCTTTTTTCCCCTTTTAAAGAATGTTTACCAAAATGCCCCACTTTTTGAAAGTATTTATCAAACTGACCCACTTTCGAAACTAATTATCAAAATGGCCTACTTGCTATCCCAGATAGCGACTTTGGTCAAAACCTTATTGCTATCTGAGATAGCGAGTGTATGGTCATGTGTTTCTTCATACTTTGGAGAAAATCAGAAAAAAATACCAAGTTTAGACTCACTATATCAAATAACGAGCATTTTTGTACCACACTCGCTAAATGAGATAGCGAGTTTATGGTTTTGTAAAAAATACCAAGCTTAGACTTGCAATCTCAGTTAGCTAGTGAGTTTGTACCAAAATCGCTAACGGAGATAGCGAGTGTCGATTGGGGAGTTTTCTAAACCCAAACTTGCTGTCTCATTCTTCAATTATCTCTCTCTCCACTCTCTTTCTCAACTCCGAAATCTAACTCTGAAACCCTAGCTTCCAAAATCGTGCTTTCACCCACACAAACTCTCTAAATATCAAGGAATCATCTTCATCCCCTCACATTCCTCCTCTCATCCCTCTCTTAAAACCCTAAACCCATCATCCAGAATCCCCAATAGTTGATTTCGGGAAGCAAGTTCTCTATGCCGTTTTCTCCATGCTCATAATGGCTCAATCTTCCCGATCATTGATTTGAAGGTATAATTTGTATAACCTTTTATCGTGTAAACTTGGGTAGATTAGATAATATCTCACATTTTTGTATAAATATGTATAGGTATGGATTACGATATTCCTATTTGAATTTATTTTAATGGTGAAATTATTTGTGACACTAAGCTAGGTTGTTGCTATAGTGCTATTAATCCTGAAATAATTTGGGCACCTCGTACAATTACAATGACAGAATTAGTGGAAAAATTTTATGAGGTTACTAATTGGGCTAGAGATCAATGGAATTTTAAAATTTTAGCCCAATATGCAGCGGAAAAATGTGAAGGTCAATATTTTATGACTGTACCTGTAGCAAATGACAACGCTCTAAAGTCCATGGTTGCTAAGATAGTTGATCCAAATTATAGTTGGTGCGCATTAGAATTATATATTCAGCAAATCCAAATTCACATGCTAATCCTAGTTCATGCTTCGTACGAGAAGTACCGACACATGGAATGAGTTCTAACCCAGTTCAAACATCACATGCAATCCCACTGTCCCCACAAGAAGTCACATTCCGGATCCTACAGAATTTGAATTGTCACGCCAACCTAGTTTGGTTCATGATTATGTTCAAAATGACTGTGTTTGGAATATTTGAAAATGCTACCGTTAACAACGAATTATTAGATGATGATGATGAAGAGGAAGAAACTGATGATGAAGTTGATGAGAGTGCAGAAAATGATGACGAAGTTGAAGAAGATGAATATGTAAATGTTAATGTAAATGAGAGAAACAATAATGACGTGAACGTTAATTATGCTCAATAATGTTAATGTGCATGTTACCGAGGCGATGTCACAAAGTGTGAGAGTAAATCATGTTCTACAAGATTCGTCTGGTTCATCGAATGTAAACGAATTGTACATTGGGCAGTAGTTTCAAAGTAAAGAATCAATCTAGCATGCGGTGAAGCTATACTCCATAAAGAAATATCGGAAATTTGTCACATTGAAATCTACACTGGCCCTATATACTGTGAAATGTAAATTGGCACCTAAGATACGTACCATTGAGGAGATGGTGCAAATCCCACCAGTCGTGAGTGAGGGTGGTTGCCTGTGGAGATTACATGCAATCGTTCCAAAGGGTGGGACAAATTTTGTAGTGAAGAAAATTGTTGGGCCGCATGCATGTTTGAATCCCATGTTGAATCAAGACCACTGTAAAGTTGACGTCAAACTTGTATGCAATTTGATTATGAATGTCGTTAAGGCTGATATAGGAATAACATCACGGGCTATTATTGAGATAGTTAAACTACAATTCAATTATCAGATTTCGTATAGGAATGCTTGGATTGCAAAACAAAAAGCTATTGAGAGGTTGTTCGATTCCTTTGAAGAAGCATATACTAAGTTTCTTTATCTATTTTCAGCAATACAAGCAGCAAATTCATGAATTGTTATCCATTGGGATAAGTATGAGTTTGGTCCCGGCAAGGAAATATTCAAAGTATTTTGGGCATTTGGTGTTTCGACTAAAGGGATCAAGTCTTGCAGACCTATTACAAGTGTTGATGGGACGCACTTGTATGAAAAATACAAGGATTGTTTATTAATTGCCATTTCAGCGGACGCGGATGATAGCCTTTTTCCATTTGCTTTTGCAATAGTTGATGGAGAGAGTGTATATATGTGGACATGGTTCATGAGCTGCATTTGTTTTTTTTTTCACTGATCGGTTTGGGTTATATCTCTGATAGTCATGCAGGTATTTTGGTCACCATGGAAATGCAAAACGGAGCATGGAACGAACCAAATGCATATCATCGTTATTGTATGCGATATTTTGCTACAAATTTCTTCACCAAATTTGGTAGCAAAGCTATGAGAAAAAAAGTTAAAATTATAGCATGTCAAAACCAATCCAAAAAGTTCCGTACTAAACTCGCTGAGCTGGAAACTATCAATGTGGAGGCAGCTACTTGGTTGAAAAGTAAACCAGTTGAGAAATGGGTACTTCATGACAATGGAGGACGTCGATATGGCATAATGACTACAAACTTGTCTGAAGTATTCAACTCAGGTTTGAAAGGTGTGTGTAGTTTACCCGTAACTACAATTGTGGAAATGATCTTCTACCGTCTCACTTCCTACTTTGTCACCCGTCGCCAATTAGCCAACATGCTTATAAGTGAAAGAAAAATTTTCGCTCCAAGAGTTCAGGAATTGATCAATTTCCAGCGTGAGAGCAAACTTACATGAGGTCATAATGTTTCATCATCAACCTAGATTTTTTTCAGTCAAAACAGGTATACGAAGAGTATGTGGAAATTCAAAAAGGTGGAAACTTGCACAGCGTGGATTTGGGTACTAGAACATGCACTTGTCAGAAATTTCAGCTGTCATATTCTATGTTCTCTTGTGTTGGCGGCTTGTGCATATTGTGCAATTGATTACAAGCCGTATGTCGATACATTTTATTCTACTAGTGCCTTAGTACAAACATGGGCTCCCACCTTTCATCTGACACTAGATCTAGCGTATTGGCATGTTCTTAGTAGACTACGCCTCATAGCTGATACGAGCCTGCGTCGTTCTAGAAAATGACAGCCGAAAACCACGAGAATTCGTAATGACATGGATGTAAGAGATGGGTCAAGCACGAGTACGGGGATGACTTGTTCCAATGTGGTTTGAAAGGTCACAATATGTACCGATGCCGGAAAAACTTGGGTCAAACTTCACAAAGCCTTCAATCTAACTAAATTGCGCATTTATTCCAAACTCTTGTTTAGAGTTATTGTGTTATGTATTATTTTGGTTTTGGAGATTTGTTAGTAATATTTTGGTTATGGACCTTTTATATGTATGTATACAGGGACTTCATGACAATGGAGGATGGCAATATGGCATAATGACTACATGTAACGCCCCTGCCCCGAGCTCGGACAATTTATACAATTTAGAAGACAAATTATTTATAGTATAGTACAACTGCTCACCACAGGTTGCCTCTCAAAAGGTGGTTAACTGAATTGGTGACTCTTGATTATAGGCAATAGTATTTATATATTTAATATTCTTGATCAGATCCCGATATGGGACATTTTACTTACCGTTCCGTTGTTTCTCTCTCCTAAGAATGCACAGCAGCAATAACTCGCAGGTGGGCCCCCACGTGCTGGCCACGTCAGCCAAGCGCAGCAACCAACAGCATGCTATGCTGTTTTTCATCCGTGGGCCCCCCATACACTATTCCATATCACATATATTTACCAAAGTGCCATCTTGCCACTTATTTTATACAAACAGCCACTTTACTTTTCAACATATATTTATATATATCTATTATATAGTTATTTCAAATTACGAGGTGTTACACACACCCTCCTTCAGAAATCAGCGTCCTCGCTGAGCACGGGGCATGCACAACCTGGTGCAGGATCTCCTTTCTAGCCGATGTGGAATGTCGTACCCCAATTCTGCTAACTGCACAGTACCCCGATTCTGCGGGTTGTGCAGTCCCCTTACCTGGGCGACCTGTCCCCAACCTCGCTCCCTCTCAGGCATACTTATCAGTACATCTGCTAGCTCCATCTCAGGCATAACTACCACTCTGTACCCACACTCCGTGTGAAAGTTGGCTCTAATACAATTTGTAACGCCTGTGCCCCGGGCTCAGACAGTTTATACAATTTAGAAGACAAATTATTTATAGTATAGTACAACTGCTCACCACAGGCTGCCTCTCAAAAGGTGGTTAACCGAATTGGTGACTCTTGATCATAGGCAATAGTATTTATATATTTAATATTCTTGATCAAATCCCGATATGGGACATTTCACTTACCGTTCCGCTATTTCTCTCTCCTGAGAATGCACATCAGCAATAACTCATAGGTGGGCCCCCATGTGCTGGCCACGTTAGCCAAGCACAGCAACCAACAGCATGTTATGCTATTTTTCATCCGTGCCCCCCCATACACTATTCCATATCACATATATTTACCAAAGTGCCGTCTTGCCACTTATTTTATACAAACAACAACTTTACTTTTCAACATATATTTATATATATCTATTATATAGTTATTTCAAATTACGGGGTGTTACACTACAAACTTGTCCGAAGTATTCAACTCAGGTTTGAAAGGTCCATAACCAAAATATTTTATTTTGGTTATGGACAAAGCCGTCACATTTGTGGACTTTTATTATGTAGTATTTTGAGAGTATGAGTTGTGTTAAAGATCGTGAGATTTGGGATATTTTGAGATTATGTCAAATTATATGTATTTAGGGAGACTTTGAGAAGTTCAAAAGTTAGGTTGTGAAGATAACTATGATTGTTATCTCAGATAGCGAGCCTGGTTCAAAGAGGGTCGCTATTGGAGATAACGAATGTGGGTATTTCTAATTTCCACAAACTTCAAAGTCTCTGGAAAATTAGAAATCCTCACAATCGCTATCTCAGATAGCGACCTTAGTGGAACCAGGGTTGCTATCTGAGATAGCGATTGTGAAGATTTTCTAATTTCCAGAGACTTCAAAGTCTCTGGAAAATTAGAAATCCGTACAGTCGCTATCCCAGATAGCGACTCTAGTGGAAGTACTGTCGCTATTTGAGATAGCGACTGTGAGGAATTCCTGATTTCCAGAGTCTTCACAGTCCCAGGAAATTAGAAATCCTCACATTCGCTATCTCAGATAGTGACCCTGGTTCCACTAAGGTTGCTATCTGAGATAGCAACTGTAAGGATTTCTAATTTTCCAGAGACTTTAAAGTCTCTGAAAATCAGAAATACTCAAAGTCACTATCTCAGTTTGAACCAGGCTCGCTGTCTGTGATAGCGATCCTAGTTATCTTCACAACCCAGCTTTTGAACTTTTCAAAGTCTTCCTAGTATACATATAAATTCAAACATATAATCTCAAACTTTCATATTCTTAACCCAGCTTTTCAACGCCTCAAAGTCTCATAATCGAAACATATAATCTCAAACATATAATCATTCATTTGGGATTCATACAATCGTCCAAAGTCTCTGCAAATCACACAAACATAGAATCTCAAAGTCTCATAATCTCAAACACATCCACCATCGCAACAATACAAATAAACAATACAAACACAGCAATGAAAATAAACAAACACACAAACAAACACAGACAAAAATAGCTGGAAAGTTCTCACGGTCCCAAATTTATACATTTTATCGAACATAACGAACTAAATAAAACTTATACAACATCTCTAAGTGTTCTTGGATCGGGGTGAACAAGTCTGGGGTTCTCCTCATTCGTTTAAGATGCCTTGGAGTTGCTTGAGTAAGTCCGGAAAGAGGAATGGTATCATCATCTTCTTCTTCTGGCTCAGCGACGTGCTCCTCCTCTCCTCGTTCTTCTAATACTCTTTGACAATACAGAGGTTTTGTGTTCACTGTGTTTCGATGACCCGTTCGGTGCACCGGACCGACAATATAGCGTCCATTCTATTTCCTTCGCCAACAAGTTCAGCTTGTGCCTGACAAGACTGAACCATTTTCCTTGCAAACTCCTTTAATGGTTCGGCAACATTTCTCTTTAACACCTTCGCTCATTCTTTTGCCTGAATCCATGTTTGGGCCATCTACACTCAAACAAATAACATGTATTTTAACTCATAATGTATAATGTACATGTATATATGTAATGTAAACCGAATAGATACAAAATAAAACTTATGAGATCTCGAATCAATGTTGACTTCGGTTGAAACATTGGTAAATGAACGGAATGGTCGTCAGCTGGATCAGTGGCTTTTCGCCATGTCAGTACTTGCACACCCGCAGACACTTGAGATGTAGAAGATATATAACGTCGAGTCATTCTTCGGTACCATATCATATACAATCCATGCAAATCGGTATCGAAAGGTGGAATATTAACAATCACGTGATCAAAACAGTGATTGTTCCATATATCTACGTTGGTATGCAAACTAGTGTATCAATCGTGACTGGGCTGTCGACTCGTACTAGTAATACCATGCAAATCTGCATTAAAAGGTTCTGCAATTGGAATGTTTTGACGGAGACTAAACTGTCGAAGTACTCTATCCACAAAATAGGACTGCACTGTTCCAAAGTTGACAAGAGATGCTTTTGTAAACCATAGCTCACGAGTCGCCATGCACACAGGTGGCAATCTCGCTAAACGTTCCTCTGTATAAGGATCCCACTTGACACAATCATCCGTCAACGTATCAAACTCGTCTCTGTTGTATGCCAAGCAGCAATTTAGGTTAGCCTTCCATGTTAGGGATCCAATCCAGTATACACCTTGTGGTGGTCTCATGTGTTGATCATCGGGAACATGCGTCCACTTTGATGATTGCCTACTAACTACGAGTCTACCAATATATATGCGTTCCCAACTCCATACTTGTAACAACAACATCAGTCCATTTATCTGATTAGCATCAAAAGCATATTTGCACAAACTCTGATATAAAGTAGTCAACGCTGCACTACCCCAACTGTACGCCCCAATAGTTCTGAGATCTGCGATTAGAGGTAAGTACATTAGGAGAACAGAAATACAGTGGAGTTTGGGAACATTACACCTACATACGATGACATAATGTACGCTCTGCAATAGCAATGGACTTCAAAGTCGTTCGAATCTTCATTTAACTTATTGTTGAAAGTATCCTTCAACCATTTCAACTGAAGCGACTTTCCGACAATAGCCCTAGGATCTGGCTCAACCCTAAGATATTTTGTGATAAAAAAAATGTGGATCAAAATCCATCGTTCCAGTTACGACCTGTCCATTGATGAGAGGACCTATGATCACTGCAACATCCTGTAGTGTGACCAATATCTCCCCTACCGGCAAGTAAAAACTGTGCATTTCCGAATGCCAACGTTCGAGAACGGCGGTTAGAAGAGAACGATCGGTCTTAATTGAACTCATGAGGCCGATGTCGTACAACCTGCATTCCCATAACAACTCGTGAATACGTGGATGCATTGTCAAACTGGCGTGCCCCCAAAAAGTACACCCCTTCGATTATCCATCCCATACGTCTTTCGAACGATATTGTCCTTGCAAGGTCAATAGCCTTGGGTCGACCATAACATGTTCGTGGTCCCTCGCAGCCTCAGTTACTTGGGGGTCTACTACTCGTTCCTTCTTCATGGATATTCCACGTTCGTGCCATACTAATTCCTACAATTTTATATATATTTCGGTATAGTATAATTACATACTCTAAAAACAAACAATATAACACCAATAAAACACACATATATAATTGAAGAATTCAACAATAATATGGACAAATATCTAATACTTATATTCATATCAAAAACTCTCAACATGCTGTCAAAGTTAAATTATATGATGATAATCCTATTTATATCAAAATTAAATTATACCTCAAAGTAGCTTTTCACTTTTAACTAAATATACAGAAATATATATTTAACTCTAACTATTAAGAAAATAGGCAAACTTTATATAAAAGTAATTGAAAAACTAAAGTAGGAATGTAATCAATAGATGTACATTCAATATGTGATATAATATTTTTGCAGATATGAAGAATTGGATGTTAGTATATGTTCCCTATTTTACTTTTTCATTTTCGCATTGTACAGTAATGTACTAATTTTTCCATATAGTCCCAAAGTTTCACTTCATTGCATTTCTCTATTAACTAAACATACACAAATACATACTACATTTCTCTTTTAACTAATCATCCGAAAAATCGTGAGCTCTCAAAATTACTTTCTAAGAAACCTACAAACAAAAATTGTATCCAAAATCTAATTCCAAACGTATGAAGACTTACCGTACGATAAATGAGTGCTCTAGGAGGTAGATAATGAGGATGAAATGAATGCACCCGCTTCCCCCACAATCCTCTTTACCGTTCACGAAATCAACTAAATTCGGGATCTTGGGTGATGGGTTTAGGGTTTTCAAAGTGGGAGTAGAGATGGTTGAGAGTGATGAAGTGGATCTCAATAGATTTTGGATGGATTTTGTCGGGAAAATATCGATTTTGGGGGGCTGGGGTTTTGGGTTTCGTTTGAATTTGGGGGAGACGAGAGAAAGAATGGAAAGAGTGAAATGAGAGAGATCTGAGATAGCAAGTCTTTAAAAGCATCACAATCGACACTCGTTATCTTAGTTTGCGAGTGTGGTACAAACAAACTCGCTAACTGAGATAACGAATCTAAACCCAATGGTATTTTTCTTCATCCCAATCGACACTCGCTATCTCAGTTAGACAGTTTGGTACAAACTCACTCGCTAACTGAGATAGCGAGTCTAAGCTTGGTATTTTTCTACACAATCATAAACTCGCTATCTCATTTAGCGAGTGTGGTACAAAAACACTCGCTATCTGAGATAGCGAGTCTAAACTTGGTATTTTTCTCTTATTTTCTCCAAAGTATGGAGAAACACATTACCGTACACTCGCTTCTCAGATAGCGATGAGGTTTTGACCAAACTCGCTATCTGGATCATTTTGGTAATTAGTTTTGAAAGTGGGTCAGTTTGGTAAATACTTTCAAAAGGTGGGTCATTTTGGTTAAAAAAATCTTCTTTTAAACAGGTATGTAATTTTTAGACCCAGCCAAATCCGTCACTGTATATTTATATTATATGTTCTATAATTATGATTATAAAAAATATATATATTGTATGTTTTAGAGTCATATAGTGATGACAACCCGGCCGGGTTGACTCGCAAGCCATCCACTCGAACCCGGCCTACAATTAAGCGGTTTGGGTCCGGGTCGAACCCGTGGGTCGATCTGGGTAACCCGGGTTGCCAAATTTGTAAACCCAACCCGCAAACCCGTTGACCAAGTCAAATCCGTCGGCCAACCTGCAGGTTTCGATCCGTTGAATTTTTGGATTGGACCTGTGGGTTTGACCCATTTGGATTTTTTAAATTATTTTTTTAATCTTTTTTTGCTACAAAATATATGTATATATGTAAATATATACTGAAAATATATATGTGTATGTGCATATAGATATACTCTAAAATATTTCAAAATTTTATAAAAATGAGTGTCAACATCAAAATTAATTGATTACCACCCACTACTCAATTAGACAACCCCCACCCTAACTATTTATATCCAACTCCACCTCCTCACTTTTCTCATCTCATCAATGTGGGACTAAAAGTTTTCAAAGTTTAAAATTCAAATATATTTAGTCTCACATTGGTGAGATTAGAGAATTGAGGATGTGAAGTTAGTTATAAATAGCTAGAGTGGGGTGGGCTAATTGAGTAGTGGGTAGTGAGCAATTAATTTTGTTGTTCACACCTATTTCATATAAAATTTAAAATATTAACCAACTTATTATTAAAAAAAAAACCAACCCAGGTCGACCCGCGACCTGGTCCGACCTGAAACGGGTTCGACCAGAATGAGTTTGCAGGTCGACCGAGTCGAATATTTGGATTTTGAACCCTGCCCGGCCCGATTATGCTGGCAACCCGACCCGAACTTGCCCGAATATCGGGCATACCTGAACGGATTCGACCTGACCCGACCCGAATGACCCGATTGCTATCTCTAGGTCACTCATATCAAAGTATCGAGTGTCTACCACTATCTATCTTGAATTTCCTCTATTTGCTCTCTCTCTCTCTCTCTCTCTCTCTCTCTCTCTCTCTATATATATATATATATATATATGTATATATATATATATATATATATATATATATATATATATGTATATATATATATATATATATATATATATATATATATATATATGTATATATATATATATATATATATATATATATATATATATATATATATATATATATATATATATATATATAGACTATTCCGCTTTTCTGCTCTCTCTCTCTCTCGAGTTTGTCTAAACAAACAATTGAAAGTTTTTTTTTTGAAGGAAAATGTGGAGTATGGCCACCCTGTTTCATTAATAAGGAGTTAATAAAACAAACTCAGAGTACTAAGCAAAGTACAAGGTCCTACAGCACATATAAAGAAAGCATACTTCCTCCCGAACATGGGGGAAGGGCAAAAGTGATAGAACAATATATCAGACATCCATCAGAAGTACAACACATCATCTAAACTCCTCCCAACAAACCTTGGGGTGGTGGGGATCAATAAGAAGTAAAGGGTTGTACTAGCATAACCACCTCGTCTCTCAGTGTAGCGTCGGCCCAATCTCCACTTCATCATCATCATACTCCTCAGCGATAGCGATAAACCAGGCTTCTCTCATGGAGCGTCTCTCAGTAGAGAACTTGGAGCCTACCCACAGCTCCTCATACATATCAGGGTATTCGAAAGTACCCAGGGCGTTGAGTACCTCTACGAGGACCGCTTTACTCCTGGGACATTCCATATACAGGTGGTCTCGAGTCTCGGTCGCTACATTGCAGAACCCACATGTAGAATCAATGTTCATTTGGCGTTTAGTCAGATTCTCTCTAGTCAGAATTGCGTTGTTCAAAACAAACCAAATGAATATTTTAAATCTCAGTGGAGTTTTCGCCTTCCAGATAATACTTGCCCATTTTGGGCGGCAACTTCGAAAATGAATGCGGTTATAAAGGGAGCGCACAGTGAATGTGCCGTTCTTTTTAGGACCCCAAGACTTCCATTCTGACCCCTGAGAGCATCTATTTCCCAAGTTAGCAATATGGGCATGTAGTTCTCTGAGCCTGAGTTGAGAGTCTAAATCAAGAGGCTGTTTAAAGATCGGTTTCCAGGAATTTCTTTTCCAAGCTCCAGCCACCGTGCAGTGCGGTTGTGACGCTCGTAGGTACATATCAGGAAACAGCTCTTTAAGTGTGTAATCACCACACCACTTATCCCACCAAAATCTGGTAAGTCTGCCATTTTCAATATAAGACGTTATACAACTATTGAAAGGTTCATAGGCTTTAGCAATACCTCTCCAGAACCAGGATACCCGTGGGCCCATCCTGAGGCCCAGACTTCTCTTCCCATTCCCATGCAAGTATGTCTGTACGAAATCCTGCCATCCCTCTCCGTTAGGATGGAAGATTTTCCACCACCACTTACCCAGAAGGACGAGATTCATATCTCGAAGGTCAATGATATCGAAACCTCCGTGTATCTTCTTCATGCATGCCTTTTCCCATCTGATGAGGTGATAGCCCCTACTATCAGGGTTTGCACCCTTCCATAAAAACTGCTTCCGGATTCGATCAATTTGAATTACCCATGTGGCATTTCGAAAAAGGACAGGTAATAGGTTGGTAGGTTCGAGAGTACTGCATTGATGAGTATGACTCTTCCACCCAGGGATAAAGTTTTACCTTTCCACCCTGCTAAATGCTTCTCCACCGGTCAATGATGGGTAGCCAGTCTGCCTTCTTGAGCTTACTGGGTCTCAATGGTAGTCCCAGGTAGTTAATGGGGAAATTTACAACGGAACAATTTAAGATCGTAGCATGGTCATGGGCCTCTTCTGGGGTTAAAGCAATAGGGATAAGAGCACTTTTGTGGAAGTTAACCCTAAGGCCGAACCAAGCTTCAAAGCTGTAAAGAATTCCTTTGAAAACCGTAGTCTCCTCGATGTTTCCATTTCCAAAGGAGAGTGTCATCTGCATACTGTAGGATTGAGCATCCAGGACGTTTGACTCCACTGGCCACCGGCGTGATCCATCCTGCCCTTCTGCAGTTATCCATCATTAACCGCAAAACATTAGCCACTATAGTGAAAGGAAGAGGGGGAAAAGGATCTCTCTGTCTAAGGCCCCGTTTATACAAAAATGGAGGACCTGTTACCCCATATACCATGATACCGGTCCTACTAGTGGAGAGGCACGTGTTGATCCATCTAATCCACCGCTCCCCAAACCCTCTTCCAGCCATTGCTTATAAGAGACTCCCATTCAACAGAGTTGATGCGGTTTGTTTTTGGGAGGCGTGTGGATGCACCAGGTGTGAGTTCGGACTCAATTTGTAATGAGGGAAGAGTGCGGTACCGGACGGTGAGTGAGAGGCTCGCTTCGGTGCTTGAGGATCGGCTCGGATGACCTCGCCTCGAGTACCTGCAGACGGCCCTGAAACACCGGAGTTTATCCCGGTGGCGGACCCTCCGACGATCTAGTCAGTCTCTATGAGAGAGTAGCAGTAACTAGGGGAATTTGGGTGGCAAAGATTGATTACCTGAAAAGGTGGGTGAGGGTCTGGTATTTATAGGGAATCCCAACCGGGTTTGGATCCGCTTGGGGGCCGGGTCTGAACCCGAAAGCCCATGGGCCTGACGTGGCAGGAGGCCCAGGGGGTTTAGGGCGGACGTGGCAGCGCCAAGAGCGGTATAGGGCTGACGTGGCAAAGCCCTAGGTGGTATTTGGAGCTGACATGGCTGATCATGGGGCTCCTGTGCCTCTGGGAGAATCGGATGGCCTAGGTCGTGCCAGGTCATCCTCATTCCTTGCCAGGCTGGGCGGACGGCCCGTGGGGCTGTTGCGGATCGGAGGCCGAGGGCCATCGAGGCTCGTCGGATACGAGGAGACCAGTTCTGTGGGGGTGAATTTACGGCTCGGCACCGAGGCTGTAGTGGCCCGGGGCCGAGCCGGATTGTTTTTTCTTTCTTTCTTTTCGAGTGAGCCATCCTGGGCCTTGGCTGGGCCCCAGGCCATTTTTACCCTACCACACAAGCCCTCCACTCCTGCGGGGATGCGGGAGTTAGCCGTGGAGGAGTGTTTATGGTCGTGGAAATGGGATGGCGAATCGTTGGGCCTTCATGAGAAGGCTACCCTGGTGCTAGACCGAACCTCGAGCTGGCGAGGGTTTATGGGTCGGTAAGGGCGATGGCGAGCCGTGGAGCCTTCCTGAGAAGACTACCCTGGTGCTAGACCGAACCTCGAGCTGGCGAGGGTTTATGGGTCGGCAAGGGCGATGGCGAGCCGCTGAGCCTTCCTGAGAAGACTACCCTAGTGCTAGACCGAACCTCGAGCTGGCGAGGGTTTATGGGTCGGCAAGGGCGATGGCGAGCCGCTGAGCCTTCCTGAGAAGACTACCCTGGTGCTAGACCGAACCTCGAGCTAGCAAGGGTTTATGGGTCGGTAAGGGCGATGGCGAGCCGCTGAGCCTTCCTGAGAAGACTACCCTGGTGCTAGACCGAACCTCGAGCTGGCGAGGGTTTATGGGTCGGCAAGGGCGATGGCGAACCATTGAGCCTTCCTGAGAAGACTACCCTGGTGCTAGACCGGACCTCGAGCTGGCGAGGGATTATGGGTCGGCAAGGGTGATGGCGAACCGTTGTGCCTTAGAAGGCCTGATGCGGGGCGTCCTGCTGTCTTCACGGAGCATTGAAGGCGCTCCGGGAACTGTGTTATGTTTCCACTTCCTAGGGGCATTAATGGCGCCGCCTAATAAATGCATGGTGCTTAGGCTTCCGTCGTTTGGCTTTCCCAATGTCATAATGGCCTGTCTATGGGGGAGGTTATAAATACCCATCTCCCCACAGCGGGTTTGATCACAGCAAGGGTGGTCCATCGGCCACCAGAGGTGTCTGCTTTGGCGGACGTCTGTCCCTTGCAAAATTTTGACCCTGAGAGCGTTGGACTAGTCGTCACTCTATTGCCTTATTCTTCTCCCGTCCCTGACGGCCTCGATGGGAGTGTCAGGGTCGGGGGAGAACAAGGCAGAAGAGATGGCGGCCGTAGTCCGGGCTCGGGGGGCAAGGTGCTGAAAGGTTTTAACCCTGGGAACCTCGGACTGGTGGTGACTTTGCCGTCCGGATCCTTTTTCGGGTCAGACGGCCCTGACACGGCTGTCTGCCCGAGAGGGATCAGGACGGGAGGGGTATCAACCGAATTCTGGACCTGGGGCTGAGGAGCCTCGGATAGATGGGTCGTCTCCGATCTCTGTCTTCCTTCTGGTGCTGACGCTTTCCGATGGTTGTCAGCCCAAAGGAGTTAGAGATGGGAGGTGGGCCGATCTGCTTTCCGATAGGGTTCTAGGCGATGGTGGCTTTTCTCCCACCCTCGAACAGTTCGGGGTTTCGGCTGCCGAGGCCGTAAGCCCCGAGCTGCTCGCGGGTGAGAGGGGAGCCGACCGAGTCCTGGAGCCCGGGGCGCCTGTCTAAGGACGGCGCCTTAAATCTTTAAGCAAAAATTTTTCTGCGCTGAACACTTCATCCGAACCGACCCCTGTGGGGTCTCCAACCGGCGCTAGGTGACGTCAACAACGCCCGTTTCAAGGATGACGTGGTGCGTTTCTATTGGTGGCAGACGCGCGCTATTCGAGGAACAGTAATGCGAATATCGAGGCATCACCTCTCCCTCTATAAATATCCCCCCCTCTTCCCTATTCTGCTCATTTCTCTCCTGCTGTCTTCTTTAAAAAGAAATCAAACACTTCAGCGCTCGGCTTTGACTGTTTTAGCAGCACCTGTAACGCCCCTGCCCCGAGCTCGGACAATTTATACAATTTATAAGACAAATTAGATAATATGTAGTACAACTGCCCACCACAGGCTGCCTCTCAAAAGTTGGTTAACCGATTAGGTGACTCTTGATCCTTGGCTAATACTATTTATATATTATTATTTTTCAAGTTATTACCGATATGGTACTATTGAATCATTCCTCTTACAGCCGAAGCTTACCTCCTACCTATACCCGGGTGGGCCCCAAGCATATGGCCACGTCACGCATGGCATCTTTGATGAATTCAAAGAGAGTATTAACAGTGGCCAATTCCATATACCTTATTCCATTCAAGTCCATTTAAGTCCATTTATATTTAATCCATGCATGCATCATCAACAGCACCATTTTTATAACCAATTCATATATAACCATCCCATATATATTATACTTTGAAATTACCGGGGTGTTACACACACCCCCCCTTCAGAAATCAGCGTCCTCGCTGAGCACAGGGCATGCACAATCTAGTGCAGGATCAACTTTCTAGCCGATGTGGAGTGGAGTACCCTAGCCCACCCCCGTGGATTTACCGGGCGTACCCTGATTCTGCGTGTTGTCCAGACCCCTAGCCCACCCCCGTGGATTTACCGGGCGTACTGGCCACAACCCCGCTCCCTCTCAGGCATACATCTCATCCACTCTTACCCACACTCGGTGTCGAAAGTCGGCTCTGATACCATTTGTAACGCCCCTGCCCCTAGCTCGGACAATTTATACAATTTATAAGACAAAGTAGATACTATGTAGTACAACTGCCCACCACAGGCTGCCTCTCAAAAGTTGGTTAACCGATTAGGTGACTCTTGATCCTTGGCCATTAGTATTTATATATTATTTTATTATGTGAATTTACCGATATGGGATCTTTTTCTTTACTATTTCCCAGCTCTCTCGGGAGTACCCAGAGCCAAGTCTTTTTTTTTTCAAAGGATACAAACATTATATATATATGCTGTGCACACCGTGGGCCCCCATCCCTTGCATGCTAATCAAATGTATATTCTATATACTATATTCCATTCAAATCCATGCATGGATTAATACACAGCCAACATGTTTTATATATAATACACAGCCAACATATTTTTATATATAACCATCCCATATATATTATATATACATATATACTATACTTTGAAATTATCGGGGTGTTACACACCCCCCTCTTCAGAAATCAGCGTCCTCGCTGAGCACAGGGCATGCACAATCTAGTGCAGGATCTACTTTCTAGCCGATGTGGAGTGGAGTACCCTAGCCCACCCCCGTGGATTTACCGGGCGTACCCTGATTCTGCGTGTTGTCCAGACCCCTAGCCCACCCCCGTGGATTTACCGGGCGTCCTGGCCACAACCCCGCTCCCTCTCAGGCATACATCTCACCACTCTTACCCACAATCGGTGTCGAAAGTCGGCTCTGATACCATTTGTAACGCCCCTGCCCCGAGCTCGGACAATTTATACAATTTATAAGACAAATTAGATAATATGTAGTACAACTGCCCACCACAGGCTGCCTCTCAAAAGTTGGTTAACCGATTAGGTGACTCTTGATCCTTGGCTAATACTATTTATATATTATTATTTTTCAAGTTATTACCGATATGGTACTATTGAATCATTCCTCTTACAGCCGAAGCTTACCTCCTACCTATACCCGGGTGGGCCCCAAGCATATGGCCACGTCACGCATGGCATCTTTGATGAATTCAAAGAGAGTATTAACAGTGGCCAATTCCATATACCTTATTCCATTCAAGTCCATTTAAGTCCATTTATATTTAATCCATGCATGCATCATCAACAGCACCATTTTTATAACCAATTCATATATAACCATCCCATATATATTATACTTTGAAATTACCGGGGTGTTACAGCACCGGCTCGTCAGTCCGAGGCATCCAAAAGGTTAGTTTGTAAGTTTCTTTTGTTAGGCACAGATGGATAGGGCTCAGTCTGGCTCGTCGGCGTCGACGTCGAGGGGGAAAGGGAACCTTGTCTCCAAATCGACTTCGTGGGAGGAGCCAGTGTGCGAGGAGGAGTCGGTACACAATGCGAAGCCTTCCGATTCGACTTCGTGGGAGGAGCCAGTATTCGAGGAGGGGCCGGTATACAATGTGAGGCCGATACGCTCCCGGAAACCTTTCGTGATGGAGAGTAGTGAATCGGAGGAGGCAAGTGACACCGCTGACGTGGTGGAGGTAGTGGGTACGGATTCCGAGGGGGAAGATAGTGAAGGAGAAGGTGAAGTAGCCAAGGCTCGGACTAGAGGCAGAGGGAGGGGCTCCAAAGTTCGGGGGGTAGGCTCGTCTTCCACGCCGGTCGGCCTTGAGCATTTGTCTACCCCCTCGCCGGAGAAGGCTCGGCAGAAGAGGGTGCCGAGAAAGAAAGGGATTAAGGCCGAGGGTTCGAGCAAGGCGCCTGTTGTTCGGAACCTTCTGACGGGGTCCCCGGCGCAGCCGGACCACTTCCGGCGGTACCCCGATGATCTTTCTGACACAGTGCTGTTTGGAGTCCAACCTTCTTCGCCGAGTCGGAAGATAGTGAAGATGGATTCGATTCCGACGATACTGGAAGATGGTGACTTGGATGTTGCACGGTCGCACTTCCACATCGGGCCGGAGTATGAATTGATGCTGCCGCGCTCGAGCCTTCGTCCCACCGATCCTCTGCCGGAATGGTACTGTGTCTTCCCAGTAGATGCCTTCGGCTCCGGACTGAGGCTGTCGATGCACCCGTTCATCAAGGAGGTGCCCAACTGGGCAAAGCTGGCCCCGATGCAGTACGGGCCGAATTCGTGGAAGCAGATCATCTGCTTTGTGCTGCTCTACGAGGAGCAGAAGGTACCCCTCCGGCTGAATGTGTTCCGAGCGATGTTGGGGATCAGCTCGTCAGGAGAGTCGGAGGGGATATACTATATCTCCCCTCGGGATAAGGGGAAGGTGGTTCACGGCCAGCCGGACTCAATTAAAGAGTGGAAGCGGAAGTACCTTGTGATCCGGAGCGAGGGGCTTTGGGACATCCCCACTCGGTGGAATTATTACAAGCCTCATTTCAAAGCGCCGAGGCCGAGGGACTTGTCTGCCAAAGATTGGGGGTTTGTTGGGCGTCTGCGGCTGTCGCATAGCATCAGTTGGCCGAAGGTGACGGAGGGTCACCTGGCCAGCGCCGGACTGAGCCCCGCCGTGTCTTGTATGTAGTTGTTCCTTTCTTGATTTACTATTCTTTTGCGCTCATTGTCCTTAATGGATCTATTCGCAGGTATGGACCCAGAATCAATCAAGGCAAAGAGGCTCGCCATGAAGAAGCAGAAGGCCGAGGCAAAGGGGGACGCGATGAGGACGAGGGGGTCGTCCCAGGTGGTCTCCGAGGCCCCAGACGAGCCTCCGGCCAAGAGGACACGCTCGGAGACGGGCAAGGTGGTGGTTGCTCGGAAGGGCTCAGACCCGGGCAAGGCGACTGATCTTGACAAGGGGAAGGGTCCCCTGGTGGGGTCAGAGGTAGAGGAGAGGTTGCGGCGACCGTGGGTGCTGGCTTGGTCGATCCGCGAGGGTGACAGCTTAACCCGAGGGCGCCAGGCTATCGAGGTGGCGGATAAGCTGGCGACCCCCCGGGACCGCGCGGAGATGAATGCCGAGGGCATGGAGGATGCGTACACGCGCCTCGCGCAGGCTAATGTGCTGGTAAGTCTGCCGACCCCGCTTGCCTTGTGATTATGTCGTAACGGAGTCTTTCTTAGTAGTGCTTGGTTACTGCAGGCGACCGTGCAGGGGGCATACGTGAGAGGCCTTTATGAGGCGGCCTTGAAGCGGGAGCGAGACCGGGCTGACAAGGCTGTGCAGGAGATGAAGGAGATGAAGATAGAGCTCGAAGGCTCGCATAAGAGGGAGATGGAGATGAAGACCGAGTTCGACGCCAAGGAGGCGGAATGGGCGAAGAAGATGGCAGCTCAGAAGAAGAAGTTCGCCAAGGAGAAGGAGGAGCTGACGGAGGTGGGTCAGAACCTGGTGATTAAAGCCCAGGATGAGTGCTATGCGAAGGCCCTCAGTCATGTGAGGCACTTCTACCCAACCATCGACCTGTCCAACTTCGATTATGACATGGAGATCGAGGGGACACCGAAGACCCCTAATGAAGAAGGGCCCGTTGATGGTACGGCTGTCGACCTCCTCGTGAACCCGGCCGATGCTGAGGTGGGAAAACAAGTTGTATAGTTTTGTCTTTCTTTTTCCATCTCTCGATTGTATTTGCCTACCGCGGACTGGCCACCGCATTTTTTGTATGAAGTAATTCCATTTATAAAAGAGGATTTTTGATTGGCCAAGTATTTTGTCCTCGGATTTTTCCGAACCACTTTTGCCGATGTGTTTTGAGCGGGCTGGTTCTCTTGTAGGTTACGGCTCCCCTTCCCGAGGCGGACCCCCGTCGCTCCGACGTGGCGTGGCTCCGGAGCAAGGTTGAGGCCCTGGAGGCCACGTTGGTTCGCTACCGAAAGGGGGCTCGTGACAATGACGCGGCCTTTAACTATTATCGGAACAAGTCTGAAGCCCTAAGTGAGGAGGCGAGCCGGCTGAGGAGGGCGATGGTGGATCGGGACCTCGAAAGTGCCGGTCTTGGACATACCCTGTCGAGTGCCTCGGTGCAGAGGCCCTCTTCTGAGAGGCTACTTCGTGAAGTCATTGTGGAGAAGGAGATGGAGATATACCGTTACAAGACGATGCTGGGTGTCTCGGCATCCTCCTCGGGAGGTCGGCGAGCGGAGGGGGTTCCCTCTGCGTTGCTGCTGCGGGAGCGTGTGCGACCAGTTGATGCCCAGAGCTCCGTGGCTGGTGTGTCGACCGTGGCTGAGCCTAAGGACCACCATGATGAGGAGAGGGCTCCTAGTCGTTCGATCGGATTGGTCCCGCCCTTCGTCGGACCCGAGGGGCCCTAAGATGGCGGCTTCCTTCAGTTTGAGATGAGTGGAGTGGTCCTGTAATGGTCTTTGTTTGTTTTTTCAGAACTAATAAGGGAGTATGAACAAAGAATTCTTTTCATTCTTTGCTCTGGCCAATAGTGTAGCGAATGATGGCGGAGGTGAGGTTCGGCCCCGTCGATCCGTTAGGGATCGGCGGGGGACGTTAGGAAGACTCCTTGTCCTGAAGCCGGTTCCTACCTACCGAGATGTTGGGGGACGGCACCGGAGTGAGGACCCGGGTGCCGAAGCTCTTTAAGAAAGCGATCCCGTTGTCCGGTGTTAGGTCGGACCTGCCGAGGCGTTTGGAGTTTGACGAAAAGAGATTTCTTTCATATATGAGAGGGTGGGTCACTAAAACGGCCCTTTACACATGACAGCTTACAAAAATATTATTTACATTAGCCAAGCTAGAACCTATGTTCGTCCCTCCAGAAACTTCATTAGGTGCTCGGCGTTCCAGGGTCGGCTGATCGGCCGGCCGTCCATATCCGCCAGTCGGTACGTACCAGGGCGTACGGCCTCGACTAGCCGGTATGGGCCTTCCCAGTTGGGAGCCAATTTTCTTTTCTTGGTTGGGTCGGAGACGGACAGTTTTCGTAACACGAGGTCCCCTGCTTTGATGTTCGTGGGGCGGACCTTCTTGTTGTAAAACTTCTCGATCCGTTGTTGGTAGATGCTTCTTCGGATCGAAGACTTCTCTCTGACCTCGGCGACGAGGTCCAGGTTGGCCCTCAGGCCGGACGAATTGTCAGCCTCGTCGAAGGCCATGATACGGGGAGAAGGCAGGCCGACCTCGACGGGGATAACTGCCTCTGTCCCATAGGTCAGACTGAACGGTGTCTCCCCCGTGGGGATCCTCTTGGTGGTTCGGTGCGCCCATAGCACGCTAGGTAGTTCTTCGACCCACAGCCCTTTGGGGGAACTGTCGAGGCGCTTTTTGAGGCCGTCGAGGATTTGCCTGTTCGCGTTCTCCGCTTGGCTATTGGACTGAGGGTGGCAAATAGCGGAGAAGCATTGCTGGATGCCGATGTCTGCGTAGAAAGTTTGGAAGTTCTGACCTTGGAATTGGGTTCCGTTGTCCGTGACGAGGACCCGAGGGATTCCGAACCGGCAAATGATGTTCTTCCAAAAGAATTGTTGTATTTGGCGCTCGGTGATGCTGGACAGGGGCTCGGCTTCGACCCACTTGGTGAAGTAGTCGATGGCGACTATCAAGAATTTCTTTTGCCCTATGGCCACAGGGAAGGGGCCCACAAGGTCCATGCCCCACATGGCGAATGGCGTAGGACTAGCCAGGGATCGGAGATTGGCTTAAGGAAGCCTCTTGATAGGGGAGAACCTTTGGCATGGGCCGCACCTCTTGACTAGGTCTTGCGAGTCTTGGAGCATGGTCGGCTAATAGTACCCCTGATTCAGGGCCTTCCGAGCGAGTGTCCTGCTCCCCATGTGGCATCCGCCGATCCCCTCATGAAGATCTTTTAGCGCGTAGCTGGCCTCGTCGCTGGTGAGACAGCGGAGGTATGGTTTGCCGTCGGCCAAGGTGTATGAGCGTTTGAAGAGTATGTCATCAATCATGACGAACCTTTCAGCTCGGACCCTGACACGTCTGGCCTCGGCCCGGTCTTCAGGAAGCTCGGCATTAATTAAGAATCTCCGGATGGGGGTGGTCCAGTCGTCTGGACTGGCAACGCCTTGTACATACATTGCCTCCTGGTCTTGGTCGTTGATACTTGGCTTTAGGAGGATTTCTATGAGTACCGTCTGATCGAGACCCTCGAAGGAGGAAGAGGCGAGTTTGGACAACGCGTCTGCCTGGGCGTTCTGCTCCCTAGGGACTCTGGTAACCATGGCACAACTGAAGGACGCCAGGAGTCGCCGGACCATGGCCAAGTACCGTATCATCCGGTCATCGCGAGCCTCATATTCCCCGGTGATCTGATTGACCACGAGCTGAGAATCGCTGTAGGCTCGGATTTGCTGGGCACCGGCTCGGTGTGCTAGGGTCAGTCCGGCGATCATGGCCTCATATTCCGCCTCGTTGTTGGAGGCCGGAAAGTTGAGGCGGAGGGAGTATTGAAGTAGGAATTGGTCGGGGCCTCGGAGGATGATGCCAGCCCCACTCTCCGTTTCGCAGGATGATCCATCGACAAAGACCTCCCAGGTCGGATCCGAGCCCCCGATATTGGGCTGCTCGGAAACGGTGCACTCAGTTATGAACTCGGCGAGGGCCTGCCCTTTGATGGCCGTCCTCGGCTGATAGCTGATTTCGAACTGACTCAGCTCAATTGACCACTTGACTAAGCGGCCGGAGTTTTCGGGCTTGTGGAGGACAGTCTTCAGTGGCTGGTCGGTCAGTACTTGGATGGAGTGGGCCTGGAAGTAGGGACGAAGCTTCTGGGCTGCCATGACCAAAGCATAGGCCACCTTCTCTATCTTTGTGTACCTCGTCTCGGCGGGGAGCAGGACTTTGCTCACGTAGTACAATGGTCTCTGAACCCCCTCCTCTTCTCGGACGAGGACGGCGCTGAGGGCGCTATCCGAGGCAGACAGGTAGAGCCATAGTGGTTAGCCCGGCTCGGGCTTGCTGAGGAGAGAAGGGTTGGCGAGGTACTGCTTCAGCTGTTCGAAGGCTTCTTGTTGATGGGTACCCCACTCGAAGCCCCCTTTTCCACAAAGGGCATTGAAGAAGGGGAAAGACTTCTCCCCTGACTTGGAGAGGAAGCGGCCGATTGCGGCCAACCGGCCTGTAAGCCTCTGAACCTCCTTGACATTCCGGAGCGGGGTCATGTCAATAATAGCTTGGATTTTCTCGGGGTTCACCTCGATGCCGCGCTGGCTGACGATGAACCCCAGGAATTTCCCAGTGGAGACGCCGAAGGCGCACTTAGCCGGGTTGAGCCTCATGTTGTGTTGCCGGAGGACCCCGAAGGCTTCCTCGAGGTCGGCGACGTGGTCCGGCCCGGCCCGGCTCTTGACGAGCATGTCGTCGACATAGATTCCACGTTGCGGCCGATCAGGTCTTTGAAGATTTTGTTAACGAGCCGTTGGTACGTGGCTCCGGCGTTTTTCAGCCCGAAGGGCATAACGCGGTAACAAAAAAGACCCTGGTCGGTGACGAACGAGGTCTTGGAGATGTCCGGTGGAAACATCCGGATCTGATTGTACCCCGAGAATGCATCCATGAAGGACAGTAGCTCATGCCCCGAGGTTGCGTCGATTAAGGCGTCGATGCGGGGGAGGGGGAAAGGATCTTTCGGACATGCTTTATTTAGATCCGTGAAGTCGATACAGATCCGCCAGCCCCCGGTTGCCTTCTTCACCATGACGACATTAGCCAACCACTCGGGGTAGCTGACTTCCTGAATAAATTGAGCGGTCAAGAGTTTGTCGACCTCTGTCTTCACAATTTGTTGCCTCTCCGGGGCGACTTTGCGCCTCTTCTGGACGACCGGCTTAGAGTCCGGGATGACGCTCAGCCGATGCATGATCAAGTCTTCGGAGATCCTGGGCATGTCGGAGGGCTTCCAGGCGAAGAGATCAACGTTGCGGCGGATGCAGGCGATTATGCCTGGCTTCAGGTCCTCGGGGAGCGAGCGGCTCACCCGGAACCATTTCGACTTATCCTTGGCGCCGAACAGGACCTCCTCCAGTTCGTCGACAGGCTCGGGAGCGGGGCCGTCCCTCTCGGGTTCGAGCTCAACGGCGTCGAGGGGGAACACACCCCCTCCGACGGCGGTCATGTAGCACGACCGCGCTACTTCTTGACTACCTCGGACTATGACGACCCTTTTCGGGGTGGGAAATTTAAGTTTCAGATGGTAAGCCGAAGGTACCGCTTAAATGGAGCACAGTCCGGGTCGGCCGAGTATGGCGTTGTAAGCCGCCTTGACGTTTACCACCATGAAGTCCATGGACTCGGTCCTCTTGATAGGAGCCGATCCTGCGGTAACGTCGAGGGTAACAATCCCTTCTATTACGATAGGGACGCCGGAGAACCCATGCAATGTGTATCCGGCCGGTTTTAGCTTGCCTCTGGGCAGCTTGAGATTCTCGAAAGCTTCGAGGAAAAGAATATTTACTGAGCTGCCATTGTAGACGAGGATTCGGCGAACTTCACAATTAGCCATGTGGAGGCCAATGACGAGGGCATCGCAATGAGGGAGGCGAACGCCTTCGAGGTCCTCTCCGGAGAAGGAGACAGGCACCGGTTGCAACCGAGGTGGGGGGTTGTCTTGGACAGTATTCACCTCTCGGATGAAGGCTTTTCGGGAAGTATTTGACTCTCCCCCCATTGGCCCCCCGTGGACACAGTGCAAGATGAATGGCGTATCTGCGGCTCCTTCGGGCGAGCGATCCCGATCCTGGATACGGTTCGGAATAGGGGTCGGAGGCGAAGGCCTCTGGTTCCTCGTATCCCGCCAATCCCGTGGGCCTTCTCTGGTGAATTCTCGGAGGTACCCTCGTGAGATGAGGGCCTCAATCTCGTCTTTCAGGGCCCGACATTGGTCGGTTTCGTGCCCATGATCTCTGTGGAACCGGCAGTAGAAGCACTGATCTCGCTTCTTGTTGTTACTTGGTCGGGGAGGTAGTCGGACAAGGCCTTTATCTTCGATTTCTAAGAGGATGGCGGACATGTTATGTGTCAAGGGAGTGTACCTTTCGAAGCGAGGGACCGGAGGTGCCCTCTTCGTGCCGACCCCTTCCTTTACTGTTTTCTTGGCAGGTTCGGCCTCATCGACCCTGCGCTTGCCCTTCCCCACGACTTCCTTGCTGCCCTCTGGGTTAAGAGCTTCTTCAGCTCGTATGTACTTCTCGACCCGGTTGAGAAGGTCAGGGAAGTCCAGAGGTGGCCTCTTTGCTAAGGAGACCTTTAGCTGGTTGTGTCGGACATTGTGTCGGAAAGCTGCCGAGGCAACCCCTGCGTCGAGGGTGGAGACGGACCTGGCCTCGGTTGTAAACCTCTTGACGAAGTTACGGAGCGACTCCCCCTCCCTCTGGGTGAGGTCGAGCAGGGAAGCGCTTGTTCTTTCAGCCTTCCGGCTGGTGATGAAGTGGGCCAGGAAGCTGGCTTCCAGCTGGTCGAACGAGAAGATCGAGCCAGGGGAGAGTTTGGAGAACCAATCCCTGGCTGGACCCCGGAGGGTGGCCGGGAAGGCTCGGCATAGCAGGGGATCCGAAGCGCTGTGAATCATCATGAGGGTTTTGAAGCCCTCCATATGATCAGCTGGATCACCCTCGCCGTTGTAAGTCTCGAACTGCGGAGGCCGGAAGTTCCGGGGGATCTCTGCTTCTATGATGTTGACGAAAAATGGAGGTCGAGAAGGTCCACGACCTTGGACTAGGTTGGGATTCTCGTCACCGATGCGCTCAAGGCGATTCTCCATCTCTAGGAGGCGTCGGAGCACCTCGTCAGTGCGTTGAGGAGGGGGGGTCGGTGCACGAGTGTGACTCCTCCCTTCGCTCATTTGAGGGGGTCGGCCGTAGGTTGCGGACCTTGGCGCTCCATGGAGGGCCTCCATGATTTCATCTCTGAAGCTTCTGAACTCGCCCCTGGTGACCCCGCCATGGTCGGAAGGGTCGGGTCGGGGCGTAGGAATTCGGCCGATGCGGCTGAGTGCCAACGGCCTGTCCCCTTGCGCAGGCCTGGAATGGTTCGGGGCCGAGTTGGAAGTAGTCCCTCCCCTAGCCTGGCTAGCCCTTCTGTTCTGAATGACCCGACGAAGGTCGGGTTCGGCGAGGTGTGAAACGCTTCGTTGGGGTCCGGGGTTCGCCCTCGGATTATTGGATGCTTGGCCTCCGTCAAGGGCCCCCTCGGGAGGAAGCCCGTTTGGTCGGGTGGAACGGGCCGATCTTTGGGCTCGGGGAGCCATGGGAGATCGGGTCGAGGGAGAGCATCGGTGGCGAGGCTCGGACTGTCGTCCGTACCGGATCAAGGTTTCC
The DNA here is from genome assembly GCA_017893485.1 of Hemerocallis citrina. NCBI lineage: Eukaryota > Viridiplantae > Streptophyta > Magnoliopsida > Asparagales > Asphodelaceae > Hemerocallis > Hemerocallis citrina. The sequence goes on from JACEHZ010000571.1 coordinate 493,766, forward strand.
CACAGACGGCGCCAACCTGATGCGGTTTGTTTTTGGGAGGCGTGTGGATGCACCAGGTGTGAGTTCGGACTCAATTTGTAATGAGGGAAGAGTGCGGTACCGGACGGTGAGCGAGAGGCTCGCTTCGGCGCTTGAGGATCGGCTCGGATGGCCTCGCCTCGAGTACCTGCAGATGGCCCTGAAACACCGGGGTTTATCCCAGTGGCGGACCCTCCGACGAACTAGTCAGTCTCTGTGAGAGAGTAGCAGTAACTAGGGGAATTTGGGTGGCAAAGATTGATTACCTGAAAAGGTGGGTGAGGGTCTGGTATTTATAGGGAATCCCAACTGGGTTTGGATCCGCTTGGGGGCCGGGTCTGAACCCGAAAGCCCATGGGCCTGACGTGGCAGGAGGCCCAGGGAGTTTAGGGCGGACGTGGCAGCGCCAAGAGTGGTATAGGGCTGACGTGGCAAAGTTCTAGGTGGTATTTGGAGCTGACATGGCTGATCATGGGGCTCCTGTGCCTCTGGGAGAATCGGATGGCCTAGGTCGTGCCAGGTCATCCTCATTCCTTGCCAGGCTGGGCAGACGGCCCGTGGGGCTGTCGCAGATCGGAGGTCGAGGGCCATCGAGGCTCGTCAGATACGAGGAGACAAGTTCTGTGGGGGTGAATTTACGGCTCGGCGCCGAGGCTGTAGTGGCCCGGGGCCGAGCCGGATTGTTTTTTTTTTCTTTCTTTTCGAGTGAGCCATCCTGGGCCTTGGCTGGGCCCCAGGCCATTTTTACCCTACCACAAGAGTCATAAGCCTTCTTGAAGTCCAGCTTCAGTAAGTAGCTCTTAGAGTTTGACCTATAACAGTGATGGATAGTTTCTTCAGCAGTGGCTATACAATCTTGAATGCATCGACCCTTAATAAACATCGTTTTCTCACAGCTAATGAGTCTATCCATTACCTTTCCCAATCTATTAGCAAGTGTCTTGGTAATAATCTTGACTGAGCAGTTAAGAAGGCTAATTAGGCGGAAGTCCTCTACCCTCAGAGACTCGACTTTCTTGGGGATCAACACAACCTCAACATAATTAATTTTCCCTAACTTAAGCTTATGATTATAAAAATCGACAAACAAGTTAATGAGGTCGTCTTTGATTTCCTCCCAAAAAATCTGGTAGAAAAGGATTGGGAATCCATCCGGTCCAGGGGCTTTCTCTTTGCCAAGTTGCGTCACATCCTCCCAAATCTCCCCTCCTGAAAAGGGAGCTTCCATGGATAGAAGATCCAGGTCAGGGTCGACTGCAGGGACATTCCAGAACTCATGGTCTAGGGGGGCTCTCAAATCCGCCTTTCAACCAAGAAGGTGCTTGAAGTGAGCTTGGAATGCTACACTGATAGCATCTTCATTCTGTAACACTCCCAAGTCAGTTTGGATCGAAGGAATGAGGTTAGATCTACGTCAGGCACTGGCAACCCGGTGAAAGAAAGCTGTATTCGCGTCTCCCTCTTTGAGCCACGAAATCCTGGACCGTTGTTGCCACTTGATTTCCTCCAGCCTGTAAAGCTGGGCATTGTCTTCTCTGAATTGCAGTAACCTATTCCGCTCTTCTTGCCGTAAATCTCTAGTCTTTTCCACTTTTTCAAGCTCCTCAATTCCTTCCAAAAGGGAGTCTTTTGCTCTCCAGATCAACACAAATCTAGACTGGTTCCACTTCCTAAGCTTGGTCTGCAGTCTTCTAATTTTCCACACCAGATTGCCGACGCTTCTGTCCCTCTAGTAGGGCCAGCCCAGCTCTCGTTGACTATGTGGTGGAAGCCTTGAATTTCCATCCACGCTTTCTCAAATCTAAACTTGGGTGGTTTCCTAGGTTGAACTTCACCTATGGATAGGATGATCGGAACATGGTCCGATGTGGGTTTAGGGAGAGACTTAGCCCAGGAGAGTGGAAACTTATCCTCCCAATCTGATGAGACCAAAATCCTATCTAGCTTAGCCAGAATAGGCGTTGATTACATGTTTGACCAGGTGTAAAGTCTACCAGTGATAGGAATGTCAACCAGTTCTAGATCCGCAATGACCTCGTTAAACACTTCCCTGTCAGAGTCACTAGAGTATCTACCTCTGTGTTCGGAGGCGAACCTGGTGATATTGAAATCACCCCCCACCACCCACGGGTGCGGCCAGTGAGAGTGAATCAATCGTAATTCAGCCCAGAATGCCCACCTGGAAGTAGCCGCGTGTGGACCATACACGACCGTGAATGTGTGGGTCCACAAATCTGTTTTACGTTGGAGCGTGACCGATATGGAGAATTGCCCATGAAACTCATCTAGGTAGTTAAAAATCTCTATGTTAAAACCTAGTGCTATACCCCTAGAGGCCCCATCAGAGGGGCAAAATTTCCACTCAAAGATCCGGTTCCCCCCTAGTCTACTGAGTCTAGAAATATGAGCTAGCTTGGTCTCCTACAGACCAACTATGCTGGCTTTAGATTTAGCGATGACATCTTTAACCATTTTCCGTTTGCCCCTTCTACCCAGGCCTCTAACGTTCCAGAAGAGAAAATCCATTAAAGAGATTCTAACATTGGACCATGACTTGGTTCGTTAACCGAACCCGATATACAATTAATTAACTCTGTCGCTCTCCCACTCCCTAATCTTATTAAGGAGAAAAGCGTTACGATCAGTATCGCTCACCACTAAACCACAGGTTTTGGCTAGACAAAATATCTCAGAATCATACATGAAATTAAAAATAGAGGCTAGGAAGGAACGAGTACCTCCGTCGCTAGTCTTAGCAGATTTAGCAGCTGCAGTAATTTCAAGGTAATCATCCAATGACTCTTCTATAGCCCTTTTCGCAACTTTCTGAACTCTAAATCTTTTGTCTGAACGGCCAGAGACCGGTGCAGTCAATTGTGAGGTAGGGTAGGTGGAGGGAACAAAATCTGGGGAGATAGCTCGGGGTTCAACATCAATGTCCTCTGAATCCAAAGACTCACCTTCAGAGTAGACAAAATCATCTTCGAGGTTCAACCTAGCATCACGATCATCTTGTTCACTGTGGCTTCCAATCTCAATAGTGGGCTCTCCCCTAGCATCACAAGATATAAGATTTGGGCTTGGGATATTGGGCCTATGAATAATGTGTGGAAATAATAACGAGAGCTCAACATTATTGGGCTCAACGTTAGTGGGCCCCTCAATGGGCCCAATTCCTTTCGTCTCTTCACTTCTGCCTTTTTCGCTTCTCATATTGAGCTCAACGTTATCGGGCCCCTCAATGGGCCCAATTTCATTCGTTACGCTCTCTTCACTTCCGCCTTCTTTGTTTCTCTTGGTTTTCACATTGACAGCCTGTATTGGGGCACGTGGCTCATCTTCATATGCTGGCAGAGCGGTCGATGCAATGGGAGAGTCTATTTGAAATAGTCCAAACAATTGAAAGTTGAGCCAATAGTAAGTTTGGACTATTGGATTTACAAACAACTGCTAAAAAAGCTAGATCATAATTTGTTAATTATTTGCCATTAATTGTAATACTATGTATATATTTGGTATATGTATATTTTAATAAATAAATATAGATATTTGGTTGTTAGGATATCCAATAATCTTCTTTACTCAAATAACCCTAATTGAAGTTATCCTTTAGTTCCCCTTCATTTTCTATTTCACGTTTTCGAGTTCTCTATACCTCCAACAAACAATTCAACTAGAATGAGGCTACCAAGACAGTTGTCTTGTGACTGACACAGGGTTAGACATGCCACTCATGTCATAATTTAACTCGTCATATACATGTTAGGCAAGCTGTCGGAGCCACATGTGCCTAACCAACAACAAAATATTATAAATTTTTTTGATCGCGGTTTTATCTTGCAATACAAAAACAGTAATAGAATAATTTTGTAAGACAACTAGCGTGACTCAAAAACCTCGTCCTTTTTGAACACTTGCCTCCATATTAGAGCAAGTCTAGTAGTGTAACAAAATGGGGTGCAAAGAGGAAGATATATATATGTAGCAAAATGGGGTGCAAAGAGGAAGATATATATATATATATATACACCTTTTCCCACCATGGCTTTCCTCTCCTACTACAAGCATGGTGGGAAAAGGTATATAGGGAAAAGGGGTGTGTGTATATATATATATATATATATATATATATATATATATATATATATATAGAGTAATGCTATTAAGAGCTGGGAAGCTGAATGCCTTATCGGGAGCTGGAGCTAACAGCCATCCGATCTGGTTTGATTCAGATCGAATGGCTGAGATCAGATCCCGTTCTCCATCTGTTTAGTTGAGGGTAAAATGGTCATTTACTCCCTCAAAGTCTCTTCTCCTTCTATCTCCCCGCTCTTACTCTCTCTTCTCTGCTCTCTCTCTCAAATCGCCCCAAACCCTAGCGATTAATTCGATCCCTCCCGGCGCTCCTCCTCTCTCGCCCTATCGTCATCTCTCTCCCGCTCTCAATCTCATCTCTCTCCCTATCTCTCCAGACCCCTGACCCCAAATCCGTCGCCTCTCTCTCACCCCCTTCGACTTTCGAAACCCTAGACGGGTTCGAAATCCCCTTAATCCCCCATCGACCTTCGTCAGCCCCCTTCCACCGCTTGTTCTCTCAAGAACCACCACTCGACCTTCAAAACCCTAAACTGATCTCCATCAGAATCTCCAACTTGGGTAAAGGTAAAATTTCAACTTGGGTAGAGGTAAAGTTGATATCTTTATTAGAATTACCCCATTAATTTTAATAAAGCTAAAAACCCAAGTTGATACTTGATGTTCTGTTTGTGTTATTTCTGACCTTACAAATTTTGCATACTTCATGACCTGTCTGTGTTAGTTCTGGACTGGCAAATTTTTGCATACTTCATGATCTGTTTGTATTGGTTTTAAGCTTACAAAATTTTGATACTACATGCTGTGTTTGTGTTAGTTGTGAGCACTTGACAAAATTTGATACTTCATGATCAGTTGGTGTTAGTTCTGTGCTGGCAAAATTTGACAATTCATGCTCTGTCTCTGTTTGCTATGAGCTTACAAACATTTGATACTTCACTATCTGTTTCTGTTTGCTGCAAGTCTTCGAAGCAGCCCCTACTGCAAGAGGATCTTCTCGCGGACCCAGTCAAGAAGGTGAGTGTAAATTCTCAGTGGAGCGGAGGAAGTGTTGTTGTCGTGGAATTATCTTACTAGCTAGCTTTCGTGTAGTGTATGTTCTCTCGTGTTCTGGCCATTGCATATGCAGCTCTTCTAGCTCGTGCCGTAGGTTCTGTAAAAATAAGCAGTTTTGTTGTTCGAGTAATTTCTAGGCGTGTTTTGAGGGCATGAATATCATGCATAGCGATGTATTATCCTATCCTTATGTTGTTTCAGTAAGACTTAATTTATTGTCTTTTTGTTGGTAACAGTTGTCTTTAATAACAGTACTTTAGTTGAATTTGTACCTTTGGCGCTCTTGGTGGGATTTGATTATGTGGAATTTCATGTGTTATTTCTCTTCTGTATAATACTTTGTAATGTTTGCGATGGTTCTATGGTGCAGGCAAATTGAGTTTTGATATTCCTTTTTTGAAACCTCAAGTTTCCACTTCAGATGATCGATCATTTAAATCTGTTATGCATCAACTGTTAACACTAACTATTATGTAGTTTTGGAGTAGTAAATAGACTTGTTTACTAATGTCGATGGTATAATGTTAAAGTTCTAAAAACTTACTTTCATATTTACAGTGCCATCGCAGGAAATTGCCATACATCTTGATAAGCATTAATCACGAAAACAAGCTCAAGATCATGAAGTATGCAAAATTTGTAAGCAAAATTTGTAAGCAAAATTTGTAACACAAACAGAACATGAAGTATCAAAAATTTGTGAGTCCAGAGATAACACACACAGATCATGAAGTATGCAAAATTTGTAAGCTCAGAACTAACACAAACAGAACATGAAGTATTAACTCTTGCCAGTCCAGAGCTAACACAAATAGAGCATGAAGTATACAAAATTTGTAAACTCAGAAATAACACAAACAGAACATGAAGTATCAAATTAAGATAGTCCAGAGCTAACACAGACAGATCATGAAGTATACAAAATTTGTAAACTCAGAATTAACACAAACAGAACATGAAGTGTCAAATTTTGACAGTCCAGAGCTAACACAAACAGATCATGAAGTATGCAAAATTTGTAAGCTCAGAAATAACACAAACAGAACATGAAGTATCAAATTAAGATAGTCCAGAGCTAACACAGACAGATCATGAAGTATACAAAATTTGTAAACTCAGAATTAACACAAACAGAACATGAAGTGTCAAATTTTGACAGTCCAGAGCTAACACAAACAGATCATGAAGTATGCAAAATTTGTAAGCTCAGAAATAACACAAACAGAACATGAAGTATCAAAAATTTGCTAGTCCAGAGATAACACACACAGATCATGAAGTATGCAAAATTTGTAAGCTCAAAACCAACACAGACAGATCATGCAGTATGCAAAAATTGTAAGCTCAGAAATAACACAAACAGAACCTCCCAATTCTTTACAATAGAAATTGGAGAAAAGAATTTACACCCAGTATAGACCTCCCAATTCTTTCTAGTCATCGAACCACTCAGCCCCAGCAATGCTTGTTTCTTCCCCCTTACTCAGCCCCAGCAATGCATATCCTGTATGTTTATTTAGTTGTTGATACTGCCACTATCTAGAAAAAATTCAAATTTATTGTTTTTCAGTTTAACCGAACATCGAGCAGTTGTTATATAATCTTGGATGAGCACCTTGTAACACCTGAAATTTAACAACAAAATGTATATCGTTGATCTTTGGAGTGCGGCATAAATACAAAAGTTCAACTGTACCAATTTCATTTTCAAGTACCAAACCGGCCCAATTTTTACCCATCAATGAATTTCATCACAACTTGTTCATTTGTTTCTACATAATATGATTCTCACTAAACAACTGATTAAAGACACCAACTTATTAATAGAGTTATCAAATGCACAAACTTTTCAATTGCATGGATGCAATACAGTCCATTAGCGATGAGCGCTGATTTGTTGGTGGTACGAAGAGCAAGGCAATTGGGAAAGGAAAAAAGGACTTTTCCAGATAAAAGAACATGATCTTTTATCGTCTGGAAAGTCCAGCCTCCTCCCTTCTGAGTATGACAATGCAAAACAACTACCAGCAGTCCAGCACAGAACTGTTAGAAGTAAGATTGAGTTACTACCAATACTTCACTCTCAAATGCATCCAACTTTGAATGATATCATTTTGACACAAACTGGCTGATCCGCTACTGGGCTTAGCAAATTCATACAACATAACTGAATTACAACAACACTATAGAAAAACACTTACAATACAAGATACAAACATATGATCTCTATTACATTCATCGATGCATCAAGTACACAGCTGACACTCTGAACATTTACATACTATAAATTCTACAATTATTCTTCCATTCGATTCCAGCTCTTCTCCAACAGTGGGTTAATGATGTCTTTCCATGTTACATAGTCAATTGCCGAACCCGCATTGGGCCGAGCGAAACCATTAACCAAGAAGAATGGTGTACCAATCACGCCTCTCGAGCATCCATACTATTTTAAGACAAAAGGCAATAATGCGTATCAGTAGCCAAAAATTGACTGTGATTCTGTTATATATAGATATTGCATGCGGACAAGTATAATACCAATACCTTAAAGGAAACTCTTGTTGCAGAGTCGGTCTTTGCATCATTAAAACCATATTGAAAATCAGGCAAAAGAGAGTTACCAACAGCCGACACAGCAAAATTTGCCATGTCATCAATGATAGATGCTCGAGACTTGTCACGAGTTTGTACATTGGAGAACCTCCCTTGTCATCTAAATTAGTGAGTGCCACAAAAGGAAAAAGTGGGAATGCTACAAATTTTTGCAGGTAACAACATAAGAATGCAAATACTACTGATGAGCGACAACTAAAACCATAGGAAAATGGAAGCTAGTAACAATCATTTTTATAAGAAATGGAATTTGTTAAGCAAATTGATGGAAGCTAGTATTCTGCTATCATCCTTTTATTGACGGCCACACCCTAAACCCTTCGCCCAACTCTCTGGAGCAATGATTTTCTCTTGTTCTCGTCAACTAAAAATTAACCAAAAAAATTTGTATACATGTCTGTATATAGTAAGCAAGATTTAATACTAGCATTATGGAAAACAAGATGGAAAGGCACAGAGAGAGAGACACACTAACACAGCCGAATTTATGAAAAGATCCTTCAAGTTACTTTTCAACTCCTGACTAAAGTGTTCCAGATCGAGAAGTGCCTGACAATAAATTATACACAATTAAATAATCAATTAAAGAAAAACTGGGATAGGCTAAAGTTTATGCATGAAAGATTGTTTAACAGGCAAACCTGTGCAACTGAACCTTCGAACCTTCGAAATTTGTAGGCTCATAACAACAGTTGACAATAAAACTTGAAGGCTTAGAACAACAACATCCAAAAAAATGTGTAGGCTGTAAACAATAACACCACCAAAAAATGTGTAAGCTCAGAACAACAATAACTTGTAGGACCATACACAGGTGCTGGAATGTTGAATTTGTCACTAGGGCTGCTAAATTAAGCCATGCCTACTAGATCCAACCAAACCTGTTGTTTTGCATTTTCGTCTCTGCCAACTCAATCAGTTTAAGGACAAAATTATGAAAATCATTTTACTTGTCTTGTATAAACTTGTCATCACTGCCTACACAATCCAGTAGAGAAAACTCACGATTAAACAAATTCATGTATAAACAAAATCAGTCATAAACTTTTCATCACTGCCTACTAACTTGGTATTATTTGTATAAACAAAATCATTTTACCGACTTTTCGAAGATGGCGAAAAATCATGCATTTCTGTTATACCCATCATCAATTTGCCTGAAAACAGTCATAGTTGTCTTCAAGACATGAACTGAATTAGTCGTAGGCTCAGAACACACTTCTATATATTCATGTTGTAAATCAAGCATTAAGAATGTGTCTAGGGCTGCATTATTATGCCGCGCTAACTAGTTGTAACTTATTAGCTTGTTAGGTAGTGCATATCATCATTGCCTAGACCAACACACAAAAATGGCCATGGGCCCTCTTCTGATATACCAAAAATAGCTGTGAATAGCTCTCCTTATCATGAGAAGAGATCATATTGACTGATAAAAATACACCTCTACAATATATATACAGTAGAGGCCATATTGACTCTTTTTTTCATAATGAAACTTCAAATAAGAAAACGAAATGAAATTTGAAACTAAGAATATATAGAGTTAGTCTATTATGAGATGGTGAGATGGGCTCCTTATCGTGAGCGGGAGCTACCAGCCATCCAATCTAGTTTGATTCAGATCGAATGGCTGAGATCAGATCTCGTTCTCCATCGTGTTTTGTTGAAGGTAAAATGGTCATTTACCCCCTCTCCTTATCTTTTGGCATGCTGGCTCGCAACTCACTCCCGCTCTCTCTTCGATCGTAAGAAACCCTAGCCTCCTCTCCTTTTCTTACTCTCAAAACTCTCAAAATAGATGCAGATGCTTTGAACAATCTTTTGTCAAGGATGCAAGAAACACAATTCTAAAGACAACTGTATGGCTCAGCATCACACTAATTTCTTCACTATTTAGGCTCAGAACTTTTTGAATATCACATTTCATGAAGATTAAGAAATTGTCTGAGGAAGCATAACGAATGCATCACCAATAGTGAAATATACCATGTCAAAACCAATCTCATATTCAGAGAGCCATAATGACTTCTCAGTGATCTCAGTGATCATAATGAAAGACTATTGAAGGGTAGAGCCTCAGAAACACAAATCATATTCAAAGAAGCAGCAGAAGTGTAATGCACCATGACAAAACAAAGTGCAAAACTAAAAGAGACCCAAATTAAGTTCATCATTGCCCAAATTCAGAAAATCTTCAATCCCTAAATTATGAATGAAGCATAACAGTGTAATATCATCACAGTCATAACCAAATTAGGTGCATTAGTGTAATATCACCACATTGTAATCTCATAATGAAGCATAATAGTGTGATTTCATCACTGCCATAGCAAAAATATTGACATCAAAGCATGAGCATCAAATCAGCAGTCATCTTAGCCCAGATTCAGGAAAAAAAATGCATCAGAACACTTCTGAGCATGAAAATTTAACACAAACAGATCATGAAGTATTAAATTTTGCCCTCGCTCAGAACCAACACTAAAATAGCATGAATTGTCAAATTTTGCCAGCACAGAACTAACACCAACTGATCATGAAGTATCAAATTTTGTCAAGTGCTCACAACTAACACAAACACAGCATGTAGTATCAAAATTTTGTAAGCTTAGAACCAATACAAACAGATCATGAAGTATGCAAAAATTTGCCAGTCCAGAACTAACACAGACAGGTCATGAAGTATGCAAAATTTGTAAGGTCAGAAATAACACAAACAGAACATCAAGTATCAACTTGGGTTTTTAGCTTTATTAAAATTAATGGGGTAATTCTAATAAAGATATCAACTTTACCTCTACCCAAGTTGAAATTTTACCTCTACCCAAGTTGGAGATTCTGATGGAGATCAGTTTAGGGTTTCGAAGGTCGAGTGGTGGTTCTTGAGAGAACAAGCGGTGGAAGGGGGCTGACGAAGGTCGATGGGGGATTAAGGGGATTTCGAACCCGTCTAGGGTTTCGAAAGTCGAAGGGGGCGAGAGAGAGGCGACGGATTTGGGGTCAGGGGTCTGGAGAGATAGGGAGAGAGATGAGATTGAGAGCGGGAGAGAGATGACGATAGGGCGAGAGAGGAGGAGCGCCGGGAGGGATCGAATTAATCGCTAGGGTTTGGGGCGATTTGAGAGAGAGAGCAGAGAAGAGAGAGTAAGAGCAGGGAGATAGAAGGAGAAGAGACTTTGAGGGAGTAAATGACCATTTTACCCTCAACTAAACAGATGGAGAACGGGATCTGATCTCAGCCATTCGATCTGAATCAAACCAGATCGGATGGCTGTTAGCTCCATCTCCCGATAAGGCATTCAGCTTCCCAGCTCTTAATAGCATTACTCTCTCTCTCTCTCTCTCTCTCTCTCTCTATATATATATATATATATATATATATATATATATATATAAAATAAAACATAAAGAAAGCTATCAAGTGGCTCTCCTTCAATCCCCCAAAAAATTAAAGGCCGAGATCTAACCTCACAATACATATTTTTCCCCCCAAAACTCAAATTCAAATCTCCCACCTAAAACAACTCCTATATTTATTTTTAAAAAAAAATTTCTCTCTCCCTCCCTCCCTCTTCTATTAAAAAATTAAAAAATTACAAATTTTAAAAATTTTAAAAAATTTTAAAAATTTAAAAACTTTAAAAATAATTCAAAACAATCAAAAAAATCATATAATATGTTTTTTGCTGGACCCCGAAATTTTTTTCATATAATATGTTTGCTACTTCAATTAATTTGCTGGATCTCCAAAACTATTTTATATGATCAAATAAGGTGCACCGTTCCGAAGACGTGCCGTAGACACGTGTCAACGGGCAAACCTAGTATATATATATATGCTTGTAGTAGGAGAGGGAAGCCATGGTGGGAAAAGGCAAAGAGAAGGTAGCCAATTTGGCCACCTATGAAGAAGCCCAAGCAACAAAAAAAGGGCATGTACCGATTACGTCAACATTTCCCAAAATAATTAAAATAAAATAAAAATTAAAAAATCATATGGATATTTTATTTTTAAAATTCTCAAGGTAACATTTTTATTTTATTTCTTAAAGATTCCAATGGTAACATTTTTTCACTATAAATACAAGGTTTTTTCATAAACAAATCATAGTCAATCATCTTCTTCCTTTTTTTTCTACAAATTTTCATTCAAACAAAAAATACATATTACAAATTTTCATTAAAAAAATGGGATGATGTACAAAATGGAGATAAAATGAAGAAAAAATATTGTGCAAAACTTGGATTAGAGTCACTCTCGATAGGGAAACTGGTGTCAAACAACCTAAGGAAAATTTTACCATCGCATCAGAGTAAGATAAGCAGAAAGTTGGGAGGGTCCTCCCGAAAACTTCGATCCGCACTCGGATTTGAGGATAGGTGAAGAAGGCAGTTTGCCCTAATACTAACCAAGTGGCACGAAGTTTTGATGTGTGTTAGGAGGACAATTAAGAGTGAAAAATCTTATCTAGATGAGGTAATATTTTTACAAATTTTTTTAAACTTATCCATGTTTTAAAAAATGTTTTAATTAATTTTTGTATTCTTGGTTAGATTGTAGATGTCAAATCATGGTACAAAAATCAAATTGGTGAAGATTGAAACTTAGATATTAGCTGGGACATAGTAAAGGGTGTTGACAAATTTAAAGATCCGCCTAAAACTGAATATGAAGAAAGCCAATAATTTTTTGGGTGAAGCAACTCCAATTGAAACAACTCCTGTTGATGTCGACCCACCTCTACAAGACCTCCTGGAAGGAAGGCTAAAGAAGAGGCTAGTAGTAAGAAAGAGAATTTCATCGGGTGAGAGTAGTCGAATTGCAAGAGCCATCGAAAAAATAGTTGGAAAATCGAATGATGGGAGAAAGAGAACCAATGACTTGGTTTATAAGACGATACAATGTGAGAAGGAGAATATAAGGAGAAAATAGCAGAGGGATGATTTTTTTTTTATGCAACGGATAGACCCTTACGACTCCACCCACCTAAAACAATAGCATTAAAAAAATAGTATAATACAGAGACTCATTTTACAAGGAGTAAAATAAGGACAAAAAACGAGGTGCTACAAGTCACAAAATACAGGACTCGACGCCAAAAAAGCCATAAGGCCAAGACAGAAAAAACAACCCAAACACCGCAACAGCACTCGTCTCTGAGCAAAGAGGAGAAGAAGCCACCAACAGCAGCACCGCCTACCTTCGCAATGACCCAAGGGAAGCCCTTGCAGGATGGCCACAATTGATAACCAAACCGGTCCTCTGCGCTACCACACCACACCCCAGCCAAAGCGCACAACACAAACCAAACCAGCCAAGGCCAGGAGCAGCGGACCGAAAACAGAACTAACCCACCCGCAACAGCAGGCCACCGAAACTGCCACAAGCCAAACCACCACATAACGCCTCAACAACAGAACCAGCCAAGTGAAGATCGAAAAACCAAGCTGAAGGAAACAGAAAGCAAGCACCCCCAATAGCAACCACCAGAGAAAAATGCATCAAACCAGCCACACCTATGCGCTAACTGCGCAAAATAGGGCCTAACCCCCCCAGCAAAGACCAAAACCAGAACATACTGTAACACCCCGAATCTCAAATACAACTGAATTCGAGATGTTCTACAGGATCTTTTCACTTCATTTAGTACAATTTTACAAGGAAATTTGAACTTTTCACTTTAAATCAGAGTTACATGAGATTTTACACTTCACATTTTACAGCGGAAGCATATACATAAATAAATTACAAATAATGACAGCGGAAGCAAATACAACTTTATACAACAGATGCAACAGTAAATAATCTTTGAGCGTTGGTTCTCCCTTAACCTTTATCAATCCAATTATCCTGCATATAAAACTGTGGGTACGTCGATTTATTCAACTGACGATAATTATACATGGCCATCCTCTCTATGCCAGAAACAGTATAACGATTCTCATTTCTTAACAAATCACAAACTTGTTCACATATCGAATTAAAGGGACTACCCTATTGATGCCGTGTTGTGATTGTGCACTTAGTCCTTAATGCAGTTATTTATATTATATGACACTAATGCGTACTTGTTCGGATTCTATGCATCCCATACTACATAGGTCCGAGGGCAAGCCTCTTATTCGTTCTTCATCTTTGTAGGGTTCAATCCCTCGTCATGACTTAATCTACTCCTGTAACTACGGTGAGTATCCTAGATGATCTATGAGTACAAGCTCGTGTACAGAAAACCTGGAGGGAAATCCCACGCCATGTCTTGACTCATCAAGCATGCATTCTGTGGCAATTTCAGCCTCCTTCATGGTACACGATCCTCTTGCAGTCACCAAATATTCCACAAGCATTGCTAAAGTCCGATCATTACTGAGTTGTGCCCATGCCATGTCTTGACTCATCAAGCATGCATTCTGTGGCTCACACACCTGCACCGTAAACTCTAACTCTCATACTTGTATTTTTCTCTCACTTTCATCACATCTCCACTATGTACTAATTTTATTAGAATCATGAATAAAATCAAAGCTCTAGAGTTAGCCTCTCCACTAAACCGGACTTATTCATTCATTCAAACATGACCAACCTTGGTCTTTCAATTCAATTCATTTTATTTCTTTCCAATTTGTCGGTGGGAGACTTAGCTACTCTTTTGTTTCAATTTCCAATTCACAATTACTAAAATCTGAGCATTTCCAACTCATGAGTTCATTTGATAATCTCACAGATTTTCTTTATCATGTTCCTAGCTTTCATATTCGTTCAATTCCCACGATCTAAATAAATGATTCACTTCATGTAAATTCATGCAAAGACAAATAGAGTTTACCAATATCAACCATAAGATTCACAATCTTTATCATAAACCAAATAAGAGTTCTGATATATCAAAAGTATTCTGGACAGTCGACTTGGAGCCAGCCCAGTCGACTTGTTCAGTCAAATAAAGTTCTTCATAACTGCTCGGGAGAGTCGACTGCTGCACATGACCAGTCAGCTGTTCCGCAGTTTTCCATGTCTAAAATATCATTCACTTAACAGCCGACTGTCATTCAAATCAGTCGTCTGTTCTGGGTGATTTAACTGTACACTTTTCATGCTCAGTTCAGTCGACTGCTCTATGCATTCGGTCGACTGAACAGGTTAAATTTCAAATTAAGGAATCATCTTTCCCTTCTGTTCTTCAATTCACATACATCGTTTGTCACATTATGTTATATTCATACTAACATAAACATGTAATTTCTTATCTGTTCACTAACATCACAACATATAAATTTCACATAACTAATGTTTTCTTTCCTCAAAGAAATGCTAAGCATGCACTTTCATCTACTCATCATTTACTTGCAGAGATGAATACTAATCTCAATTTAACACACTAGAACATCACATTAAAATAGCTCGTTTCATGGAACTCTGAACTTCGCATACTTTATTTCAATATACCAGTCGACTGTTTACTTTACTGGTCGACTGTATGGGTTATTCCCAATTCTCTAATTATCACTTGTTCTTTTTCATCCGTTCATGTCTCCTAAATTATATACAGCATGGAGGATATGGATTTAGCAATAATTCTATCACTTCAGTTTGTATACATGTACACAATTAGATCTTCTAATTTAGAAATCATGAGAAAAGCATCCGCCTCGTACTAGTTGACTTGTCCACATGACGGTCGACTGTACAAGCCAATTACAGTCTTTTTAAAGTGTCATTACTTCATCATCATTCCTTCACATCTTTCACAATAAGTATAACGCAGAGTAATTTGATATATCTAAATTTACTTTTCATAAGCATGGTAACAATCATTATTGCCATAGCATAATTATTATATTAGAAGTCCTGAGAAATACCCACCTTATTGACGAAGTAAACGAATCCCGCGAAGCCTTCTAGTTTGATAATGTGACTTCTCCTCCTTGCTCCTTGCCACCGAAACCTTCTGAAGCAATGCCGACCTTCACCTTCAACTCACACTTTAAAATGTATCTTTTTCAATTAGATTTCTCATGAAGAAGACAAAGGAGGGGGGGGGTATTTATACTAAAATCTTGATGGAATGGAGGGCTAGGATCAAGTAATTGGTTATAAGATGGAGGGCTAAGATGAAAGTAGGAGTTGCATGAACTACCCACAACCAAGTAACCACCAAGCATGATCTCCATTTGAAAATTTCAATTCCCTCCAAAAAGATCCAAACCGACCACACAAGTGTGCTATTGCACGTGTACGTGTAGTGCACGTGCATGCAACTTGGTCTCCATTTTTTGTACATTATATTTTGTATAAAAATAATCTTTAAATTGTATTCTACATTACAAATTTAAAATAAATTAACTCTTGGGCTTTAGTTTTTGGGCCAAAATAATAATTATAAAAACAATAATTGAATTGAATTTTTGGGCTTTAAGAAAAATGCTTTTTGTTTAATTGAAAGAAGGGCTTTATATAAAAATAATTAAAAGCACATATATAAATATCTATACTCATCATAACAAAAATAATTGCGAAAAATATTGCACGTGCACACTACGTGCAAAATAAAATAATTTTTCATTAAATAAAAAATCGGGGCATTACAACACTCCCTCATTAGAATAGTTCCGTCCTCGGAACAACAGTCAAGAGCGAGAAAAACAAACACTCACAACAAGCACAAGAAAAATACAGAAATACAAATCAAGCAAAAAGCTCAGGATAGTCCTTCAATATCCTCTCCTCAGACTCCCAAGTAGCCTCTTCAACCAAATGGTTTCTCCAGACTATCTTGACCATTGGTATCGTCTTATTCCTCAAGACTTTTTCTCGACGATCAACAATCTCGACAGGAGACTCGATGTAATTCAGATCCAACTGCAAACCTTCCGGCACTTTAGGCAAATGATGACTCGAATCTGGAATATAACCTCTCAGCATAGACACATGAAAGACATTGTGCACCTGAGATAACTCTTCCGGTAACTCAAGCCGGTAAGCAGTTTTTCCGATCCTTTTCAATATCTTGTACGGGCCTATAAACCTCGGGGCTAACTTTCCACTCTTGCCAAAATGGATCACGCCTTTACTGGGCGATACTTTCAGAAAGACAAAGTCACCAACCTCAAACTCAAGGTTCCTTCTCCGGTTGTCTGCATAGCTTTTCTGCCTGCTCTGAGCTTCTACCAACCTTTTCCTGATTAAATCAATCTTCTCAGAAGTTTGTTGCACAAGCTCAGGCCCAAACAACTGACGCTCCCCAACTTCAAACCAACACACAGGTGTCCTGCACTTCCTGCCATACAAAGCTTCGTACGGCGCCATCCCAATACTGGTCTGAAAACTGTTGTTGTAGGCAAACTCTACCAAAGGTAAATGCCTTTTCCAACTGCCTCCAAAGTCTAGTATACAATACCGAAGCATATCCTCAAGAATACGATTGACTCTCTCGGTCTGCCCATCGGTCTGGGGATGAAAAGCAGTGCTGAAATCTGTCTTAGTACCCAAAGCTGTCTGAAGGCTCCTCCAGAAATGCGAAGTAAACTGCGCATCTCGATCAGACACAATAGTTGACGGAATACCATGAAGCCTGACGATCTCGCCAACATACAACTCAGCTAACTTGTCCATCGAAGCCGTGAGTTTCATCGCCAGAAAGTGAGCGGACTTGGTTAGTCGATCGACTATAACCCAAATCGCATCATTGCCTTTAGGACTCTTAGGCAATCCCGTAATGAAATCCATACTGATGTTATCCCACTTCCAATCCGGAATAGGTAACGGCTGTAATAGACCTCCGGGTCTCTGATTTTCAGCTTTGACTTGCTGACAAACCTCACACTTCGCCACAAATTCAGCCACATCCCGCTTCAAACCTGACCACCAGAAATGCTGTTTAATGTCTTTGTACATCTTAGTACTCCCAGGATGTACCGACAAAAGAGTAGCATGCGCCTCCTGAAGAATACTCTCTTTCAGGTCTGCCTGATTCGGAACACATAGCCTATCTCCGAACCACAGCACTCCATCCTTGATTTGAAATCCAGGTAACCTGCCAGCACCAACCTGCTCCTTCATCTCCAAGATATCAGCATCAACCTCCTGACTTACAATGATCCTTCCATTCAGTGTAGGCTGAAGCCTCAACTGAGCTAAAGATGCTCCCAATCCTTGCAAGACAACCTCAATACCTGCTTGGTCCAATTCCTCAATCAAATGCTTCTGAGTTGTGATCAAACTGGATAAACTGCTCTTGCGACTAAGTGCATCAGCAACAACATTAGCTTTTCTAGGATGATACTTGATCTCAGGTCGCATGTCCTCAAGCACTTCCAACCATCTCCGCTGCCTCAAATTCAGATCCCTCTGCTGATATATGTACTTTAAACTCTTGTGGTTTGTGTACATGTTCAATTTCTCACCGTACACGTAGTGCCTCCATTGCTTCAGGGCAAAGATAATCGCAGCCAACTCTAGATCATGAGTCGGGTAATTCTTCTCATGCGGTCGTAGTTGCCTAGACCCATAAGCGATTACTCTTCCTTCTTGCATTAAGACACAACCAAACCCACGATGTGAAGCATCGCTATAAACATCATACTCAACACCTGCTCTAGGCAAAGCCAAAATAGGTGCAGTAGTCAGCTTCTCTTTCAACTCCTGAAAGCTTGCCTCACATTGCTCAGTCCACTTGAAGTTCACATTCTTCTTGGTCAGACCAGTAAGCGGTACAGCTATCTGAGCATAACCTTGAATGAATCTCCTGTAGTATCCAGTCATTCAAAGGAAACTTCTGACTTCCTTCACTGTAGTAGGCCTAGCCCAATCTCTCACTGCCTCTATCTTCTGAGGGTCAGTTGCCACTCCCTCCTTAGAAAGGATGTGACCTAGGAATGCCACTTCAGATTTCCAGAAATTACACTTGGATAACTTGGCATACAACTTCTGCTCTTCCAGCTTCTTCAAAACTGCTGTCAGATGCTCGGTATGCTCCTCCTCTGACTTGGAGTACACGAGGATATCGTCGATAAACACCACGACGAAAGAATCAATGAACGGCCTCAGAACTCTGTTCATCAAATCTATGAAGATTACGGGTGCATTTGTCACTCCGAATGGTATAACTAAGAATTCGTAATGCCCATGTCGAGTTCTAAATGCAGTTTTGTGCACATTTTCAGCTCTCACTCGAACTTGGTGATATCCTGATCGAAGATCTATTTTGGAGAAAACAACTGCTCCTTGTAGACGATCGAACAAGTCATCAATTCGGGGAATAGGATACTTATTCTGAACAGTGACCTTATTCAGCTCCCGGTAATCGATACACATTCTCATCGATCCGTCCTTCTTCTTTACCAAAAGCACTGGTGCTCCCCAAGGTGATGCACTAGGTTGAATAAAGCCTTTCTCTAACAGTTCCTCAATCTGCTGTTTCACCTCATCCTGTTCTACTGGAGCCATCCTATACGGTGCCTTAGAAATGGGTGCACTTTCCGGTTGAACAGTGATGCTGAACTCTACATCACGATACGGGGGTAACCCAGGAAAATCGTCTAAGAACACAGTCGGATAGTCCCGAACCACAGGAATTCCTTGCACTTCCACAGGAATCTCTTTCTTGCGGATAGCTGCCACCAGCCTAGAACACTTCTTCTTCCCTTGGAAAATGACTTCAGGTCCACCTGGAGCCTTCACTGTCACCGTCTTGGTCTTGCACTCGATGCTTGCACTGTACACCGACATCCAATCAATGCCAATGATAACATCGACTCCCAAGATAGTCGGCTCGATCATATCAATCCCAAAGATTCTATCCCCAATCACAATCTCGCAATCAGCATAGTACCGATCAGTGGTTAGAGTTTTCCCTGATGGAGTAGCTACTGCTAAGATCTTGCCTGGAAAAATCTTCGGTTCCACTCCCAACACTTTAGCAAATTTAGGAGACACAAAAGTATGAGAGGATCCAGTATCGAACAGAACAACAGCTTTCATTCCATTCAAATAAAGTTCGCCTGTTACATAATACACACCCATTACGTAACAGTTCACTTAATAAGCGGGAAAAGAAATAACATAAACCACTAAACATCTGCCCTCGTACCAGTGATGACATGATCTACTTCATCAGCATCAGCTTCCGTCAAGGCAAATACTCGCCCTGGTTGGTACGATCCCTTCCCAGTCTGCTGCGTTGGTACATTGCGATTACCATTCCGTAGCTTGGGGCATTGAGATTGGTAATGTCCCGTTTCACCACAGTTGAAGCAAGTTACCGCAGGAGGTCTCACCACATTGTTCCCAGGTCCTCCAGCCACACTAATAGCGTTCGCCCCTGTCGGTTTGAACCTTTGTGCAGATGGTTGCCCCTTGAAACTCCCAGAATTTGCAGGCCTCTTTCCAGACTGCCAGTTGTTCCTCCGATTCTGAACAACATGAAACTGCTCCATGTCTGCTTCCGTGGCTGCTGCTCTCTTGACCAGCTTGTCAAATCTTCTGATACCAAGAGGTATCATCCGGGACCTCAAGCTCGGCCTCAAACCATGCTCGAACTTACGAGCCTTCTTAGCCTCATCCATCACTAATTCCGGAGCATACCTAGAGTGCTGAGTAAATTTGGTCTCGTACTCTCTAACTGACATGCCACCTTGCTGTAGTGACAGAAACTCCATAGCCTTCTTCTCTTGGACGTCGGAAGGGAAATAGTGACTGCGGAATTCCTCCAAAAATTCCTCCCAGCCAAGAATTACACCTCCCATGGTCCTCTTCATCGACTGCCACCAAACAGCCGCATCCTTCTCAAGTTGCAGAGTTGCCAACTTGACCTTACTGCCTTCAGGGGTCTCCAGCACTTCCAAGATTGTCTCCACTTGACGAATCCAGTTGTCAGCCGCATCAGGGTCTGATTTCCCTTCGAACACAGGTGGTTTCATCCGTTTGAACGATTCCACCAGTTTAATCGCTTCGGGCACCGGATTCACATGCCCCCTTCCTTGGTTCATGGCCACGGCGTTGAGCGTCTGATAGACCCTCGCAAGTTCCGTTTCTAGATCCAAACCTTCCCCGTTTCTAGCTCCTCTTCTAGCCATATTCTGATGCAAAAGATCCATTAAATTCGAAGTATAAGATATGAATTTAAATTACTTGCATGTCATTGAATTCCAAATTTATACATTCGAATTGAAAAACATTTCTTGACATCAGAATAAAAATAGTAGAAGCTACAACAGTCTAACTCCTACGGTTCCTCTTCACTTCTCGAAGTTCTCCCCGTAGTTCATCGACTTCATCCTTCAGCACATCAGTCAGGTTCTTCCTCTTCTCGAGATCCCATACACAGTGACTGAGAACGGATAAGGCATCCTTGCGCTTTGCCAATTGCGCCTCCAACAATCCAACTCTCTCCCACTGTGTTTCTACCTGCCTCTGAAGAGAAGTCACAAGACTATTCGAAACTAGTCCCTCTTCTTCATCAGAAGAAGAATCATCAGACGAGTCATGAGGTGGGGTAATCTCTCGAGATTCAGGCCACTCCTCTTCATCAGAATCTGCTTGCCCAGGATGGTACTCTTCCTCGGGATCTGTTTGTCCAGGATGGTACTCTTCCTCGATGATATGCCAGTCGTTGCCAGCCGGGTCGAAGTGATCAGCCATCTTAGAATTAGGGAGGAAGAAAACATAAATCATAGAGCAACACAAATGTAAGTCACTTAAATTTAAATCTCTAGACTCAAACACACACTCTAATGTCCATTTCTAGGGTGTCGTTCCTTATAAATTTGTACAAGTGTAGAAGCGTGGCTCTGATACCACTCTGTAACGCCCCGAATCCCAAATACAACTGAATTCGAGATGTTCTACAGGATCTTTCCACTTCATTTAGTACAATTTTACAAGGAAATTTAAACTTTTCACTTTACATCAGAGTTACATGAGATTTTAAACTTCACATTTTATAGCGGAAGCATATACATCAATAAATTACAAATAATGACAGCAGAAGCAAATACAACTTTATACAACAGATGCAACAGTAAATAATCTTTGAGCATTGGTTCTCCCTTAACCTTTATCAATCCAATTATCCTGCATATAAAACTGTGGGTACGTCGGTTTATTCAACCGACGATAATTATACATGGCCATCCTCTCTATGCCAGAAACAGTACAACGATTCTCATTTCTTAACAAATCACAAACTTGTTCACATATCGAATTAAAGGGACTACCCTATTGATGCCGTGTTGTGATTGTGCACTTAGTCCTTAATGCAGTTATTTATATTATATGACACTAATGCGTACTTGTTCGGATTCTATGCATCCCATACTATATAGGTCCGAGGGCAAGCCTCTTATTCGTTCTTCATCTTTGTAGGGTTCAATCCCTCGTCATGACTTAATCTACTCCTGTAACTACGGTGAGTATCCTAGATGATCTATGAGTACAAGCTCGTGTACAGAAAATCTGGAGGGAAATCCCACGCCATGTCTTGACTCATCAAGCATGCATTCTGTGGCAATTTCAGCCTCCTTCATGGTACACGATCCTCTTGCAGTCACCAAACATCCCACAAGCGTTGCTAAAGTCCGATCATTACTGAGTTGTGCCCACGCCATGTCTTGACTCATCAAGCATGCATTCTGTGGCTCACACACCCGCACCGTAAACTCTAACTCTCATACTTGTATTTTTCTCTCACTTTCATCACATCTCCACTATGTACTAATTTTATTAGAATCATGAATAAAATCAAAGCTCTAGAGTTAGCCTCTCCACTAAACCGGACTTATTCATTCATTCAAACATGACCAACCTTGGTCTTTCAATTCAATTCATTTTATTTCTTTCCAATTTGTCGGTGGGAGACTTAGCTACTCTTTTGTTTCAATTTCCAATTCACAATTACTAAAATCTGAGCATTTCCAACTCATGAGTTCATTTGATAATCTCACAGATTTTCTTTATCATGTTCCTAGCTTTCATATTCGTTCAATTCCCACGATCTAAATAAATGATTCACTTCATGTAAATTCATGCAAAGACAAATAGAGTTTACCAATATCAACCATAAGATTCACAATCTTTATCATAAACCAAATAAGAGTTCTGATATATCAAAAGTATTCTGGACAGTCGACTTGGAGCCAGCCCAGTCGACTTGTTCAGTCAAATAAAGTTCTTCATAACTGCTCGGGAGAGTCGACTGCTGCACATGACCAGTCAGCTGTTCCGCAGTTTTCCATGTCTAAAATATCATTCACTTAACAGCCGACTGTCATTCAAATCAGTCGTCTGTTCTGG